>OU452183.1:13661395-14261395 GCA_911728515.1 Peribatodes rhomboidaria | reverse complement strand
AAGTGGTCAATGATTTTGTGGAAAACTTTGTACCATGTATTGTAACCATGTACCTAGCTATTGACTGCGATGTACAGAGACTACTGCAGAGGTTTTATTATAACAAAATAACCTTGTAGTTCCCTATAATTTGTACAGCCCGTTCCCAGTCCAATTAATGCCCAGCTTAGACTACCCCTTTTAATTACAAGTAGAGATTAATAGAACATTAATACTAAGAATAATTAAACCGATGCGAGATCCGTTTGACCACTTGATGAGGGTGCGAACTACTGCGTGACGCCGGCCTATCTGATTTGGAAGAGACGGCGATGTGGGGGCGGATCACGCCAGTTGTTTGTCAAGCCAGGGGGGCTATTCCTGCGCGTGAGATGAGATGAGATTTTATCTTGGTCACTCTCACACCTATGACGTTTCAAACTAGAGCAACAAGGACGCAAAATGGTGAGATGAGAATCTCAAATCTCCGAATAGGGTCCCAGGTGTTAATTGTTAAAGCATGGCTGAGAGAGACTTTGCTCTGTCAAAAAAAAAGTATACTAAAATTACTGCCTTATTGTATGACTGCCTCGGCGGTTCAATTGGTAGTGAACCTGCTTTCTGAGCTTGTGGGCTTCGATTCCTACCTAGGGCAAATATGTATGTTTACTCTATGTCTGAGTGTTAATATAATTAAAATATACAGCATAATATAATTATACATAGTTTAATATATACCGTATGTATTTAAAAATATAATATATCATACAGTCAGTTGCAGAAACAATCTGTAATGTTTAAGCTGTCACTAAACTAGTAACCTTTCATTAACGTTTCATTATTTGGATTTTAGTGGTTCTTTAATTTTAAATATTGGAAGTGTCAAACGAGGCAATCTGTCACATTTTTAGGTTATGTCACTATCTGCTATCTGCTAAAGCTGTTTTGTGCAATTAATGAAATCATTAACATTAATTCCGTGGCACGCAGGAATAACTGAACATCGCAAAAACATCAATTTTTCAGGGCAGCCATTTTAAAGTTTGACATTTTATGTTTAGTCGGTAAGTTAGTTAAACGATGATGTCAAAGTTATTTTGAGGGTTACTTGAGGCCCTCTTTCGTATGGTTTCAAGAATTTAACGAAACAACTTATAGTTTACATAATAATAGACTTGTCAAACAGCTGAAATGCCTTGAATAAGTTGATAACTCGACTTGTAGACCAAGTTTTGGCTTCTAAGGACATTTATCCAGTTATTCACCATCTGAGTACGGATCATTTTTATCGGTTACCTTAGTTATTTCAATGGAAAAAGCATTATTTCTCATTAGTAAACCAATGACAACTTCAAACAGATATAGTTTGTCAAGTAATTATTACTACTTTACAAGATATATCTTACTTTTCAGCATATAATGCAAAATGTAAAAAAAGTCTTAGTATTTAAAATATATTTTTTTTAGAATTATACGCTCATTTACATAATCTAAAAACTATTTTCACTAACTTATTAAAATTATTTTTTAAACATATGGGAAAAACACAATGAAAACGCATTTGTATCTAATTAAAATGAATTATTTAGAGTATACACTAAATTAACACATAGGCTAGACTTATTATCCCGAGAAATCAACAGTTGGCAATCGTTGAGTTCTACAAATAAGAAAATATTAATCAAACACACTACAAGACATAAATACCTACTTATAAAGGTCTTATTTAAAAAGCTTTTCTAATTATTATTTTAAACGACTTCAAAAAAACTTTTTAAAAAATCTTTGAAAATTTTCGTAATCTTAAGTGGCTGTAAAAAATCTGTAAAAATGTCTGATGACACACATGCTTAATACATGTTTTGTTAGATTGCTTACACATTACTTCGATCAATAATAATACTAATAAATAATAATAAAACCCTTTATTCAGACCAACTTAGTATCTATTTACAAAGTATGAAGAACTAAAAACTATGAGTGTGGATTTACAAGTATATTTTGGTAGTTAAACTAATCTTAATCTATTCTAATACTTAATAATTTTTTGTAGGTCTGTTTGCCAATCGGCAAAGATCTCCTCCAACCTTTTTCATTCCTGTCTATCTTGGGCCACTCTATTCCAAGTTACTCCTGCTACCTGTCTAATGTCATCATCCCACCTTTTCTGTGGTCTGCCCCTTTTCCTTTTCCTAGGGCACCATCGTGTCACAATTTTGCTTCATTTCTCTTGGCCTCTTATCATATGCCCTGCCCATTGCCATTTGAGTCTTCTGATTTTACATTAAAACAGGTATTACGCAGGTGTTGAAAAGTTTTTTCTTTACTATAATGTGAAGAGTTTTATCTTCCATGGCTTCTCTCAGACTCCAGTATCTCTTTCAGCCATTTGTTATTCTTCTGTCAATTTCTTTGTGTATAGGGACCTCTTGTGTTATTAGCTGTCTCAGGTAGATATATTCATCAGTGTAATCAATTTGGTTATTTCCTAGATGTATGGTGGTTTTATTCCCATTTGTCCTTACCTTTGTTTTCTTTGGGTTCAACTTTAAACCTTTCTTCTCACTTTCATCCGCTAGTTCAAGTATCATTTGCTATATGTTTTTAGGTGTTTCAGCAAATAACATTATATAAATATCATCTGCGAACCTCGATTGTGGTAGGGAGACTCGGTCGACAGTGATTCCGAGGTTTTCCCAGTTAAGTCTCCTAAAGATTGTTTCGACAACCGCTGAGAATAGTTTTGGAGGTAGAGGGTCTCCATGTCTGACACCCTTTCCTACTCTAAATGGTTTACCTTTCTTTTCTAGTTGGATTCTCGCGGTGCTATGACTATTATTTTAATTAAATAAAGTGAAAAAAAAAGGAACTTCTTATTCTGATTGGCCATCATTGGTGTTTTTCCCCAAAAACCTTAAAACACAGATTTAAAAAATTGTCAGACTTCGTCTTAGACAACCATGGCTCTAAAGGGTCTAAATGATCTATGCTAGCGTCTCTTTACGGCTTTGCACCCCGCTATCAATCAACCCTGTATTGATTTGAATCTTTTGTGTAAGTATGCATGTAGGTAGGTACATAGTACACCAATGATAGTAATAGTCACCAATAATATACAGCATTATAATATACTTTTTTATATTTACTTCACGTTGTTGCATGGCATGTTTGTTGGCGTTTAGGCTCCAGTAGGTACATAAAAAATATCCAGCTCGGGTAGATAACAACTTGATATCTTGCTATTGCAGATGAAAACTAAATCACCACGGCAAAGGTAAAAGTGAACATGTGATAATGTCACTTTTTAATCAAACATATTTGGCTTGCCATAACTTGACATCTCGATTTGTCAATGGAGGCAGAAACAGGCTATGTGTATAAGTCGAGATATCCAGTATTTTGGATGTGAGTGTAAGTTGATAAATCAAGATGACAATTATTCATACACAAACTTATGCTTGACATCTCAATTTGTCAAGTTAAAATTAATTTTTGCAGAAAAGGCTTAGGTGTATAAGTCGAGATCTTCAATATTTTGAACATGTGTTGATGTTGATAATTCAAGATGTCAATATTAGTAAGCAAACACACACTTGATAAGTCGTTTTATCAAGTAAAACACCATAAAATGCAAGGGTGTCGAGATGTACAAAACGCGATTGCTCTAAAACTATTGTATATTTCGGGCTGATTTTTTTATACATAGTAAAGCGCATACGAAGGAAGCGTTTAAGCCAATAAAAAAAAAATCATGCAAGTCGAGTTGTTCAGTTATTCCTACGTGCCACGGAATTATTAATTGCGTAATGGGGCATTTATGTTGGTCTTTGTGCAACTAGATGATAATCCCAAAAAATAAGGTCCAGGGTTCCGGGAGTTGACACCCGACTACATCACTCGTTACCGCCATCGTCTCTTTCGAACTAGTTGTAAATTACTTAGTCCGGTCTTGCTTATGCATCGATTGACGTCACTGTGTGCCACCCACGTGACCTTTTTTGATTCAGAACGCTTTATACCTGGCAGAGTATCCTATCCTACCATAATAATATTATAAACGCGAAAGTTTGTAAGAATGGATGGATGGATGTTTGTTACTCTTTCACGCCAGAACGACTGAACAGATCTGGATGAAATTTGGCACAGAGATAGATTATAGTCTAGAATAGTATATAGGATACTTATTAACCGCTGATGAAACCGCGGGGCGCAGCTAGTACTGTTATACTTACCATGAAATACAAGGTTTATAGGTACCTAACCAAAATCCTCATAAGGGTTCATTGTACTCATCAATATGAACAACTTTTACTATGAAGCCAATCCTGTAATCGCAAAAAAACAGCTGTTCCATACAAAAAGTTCAATCACCTGAGACAAAATGTATGGAACAGCTGATTTTTTTTTCGAGATTTCGGTGTTCGCCCCATAGTAAAAGTTGTTCATATTGATGAGTACAATGAACCCTTAAGAGGTTTTTGGTTAGGTACCTATAACCCTGTATGTGTGGTCAGAGGACCGTGTGCGCAAAACTGTGGAATATTATATAGTTTTAAATAATGAAGTGTCTAACGAGATAATCAGTTACAATTTCCGTTTAGGTAAGTAATTGAACATTATCTTATGTTAAAGTTGTTATAAGCAAACTCATTAAATTAATGAAATCATTAGTTCTAATGATGCATTACGTAACGGGGCATTAATGTTTGTCTTTTCGCAACGCAGTGTAAGCTAAATTCATCAGAGGATCATAAAGAAGAAGATCTATAGCCTAAGTCAGTGGCAGCCCTAATTCGGCCGACTTTTCACCCCGTTTAACTGTAAGGGAAGTTTTCAACTTGAGATATTCCGTTTGAAAGTATGCTGGTAGCCTGATATGTTTTAAGGATTGCTTGTCCGTTCTGAACTTTAATTAAACATTTTAATTAAGCAAAACTGGTGGCCCGAAAAAAGTATTTCTTGCAAAAATGTACCTTGTCAAGGTAAACATTATCTCCACTATGAATTCATGAGGAGGACGCCTTCACCCAAATCTGGGTGTCATAAATCAAACTCATTACCCGACTGCGCAAGAAGGAGGGTTGTTTTTTTTAATTTTACTATCAGTGTTTAAAAATCCGTTTTTTTTATTATTGTCAAATAGATTATTGTTTAGGAAATTTTAGTTTATTGTATGGGAAATAAAGGCTTTTAAATTATTTATTTTGTTCATGAAGACATCCTTGCGTTAGATATACGTTAGTCACAGTATTCAATTTGCAAAATGTCTAGCGGTTACAAAATCAGATCTATGGATAGATAACATCCTAAGAGCAGAACTAGTTTCAACGAGATTATTTCGAGAGCGACGTTTTAGAATGCGGCCCTTAGGCTTTTTACAATTCAATGATACAATCATAATTGTATGATATAATTTTGTAAATGCTTTCGTACCTAGGTATGTCCGAATTCTGTCTGGATTTCTGTCCGGCTCTCTGTCTGAATCTATCTTAATTATTTAGTACTTTTTGTCGAGTCAGTTTTAAAATTTCCCATAAAAACTCGGCAAAAAAATCTGTATGTAAAATTATCATACCTGCTCACAAAACACGAGACTCAGTTTAGGAATGCGATCTTTATAGGAGGATAGACATCGGCTGTGAGGTCTTTAGCTCACAGAGTCACTATAATCACTACTATTTATATTTTTACATAATATGGCATATTTAAACTAATTAAGGGTGAGAACTGTTTGTCCTAGACAAACCGCATTGGTTTTAAGGGCATGTTTAGTTTAAGCTGTAGTTGTATTTACGTTAATAATAATAATAATGTTAGTCAGGAGGTTCCTCACTCTGCAGCCCTAACCACCGGTAGCTTGGGCCTCGCCCCGCTGCCGACGGCAGCCTAGTTTTTAAGTTTTTTATAATATTTGTTTTTATATTCATTTATTTATATTATAGTAAAAAACTTAAAAAATTAAGAAATAAAATAAATATATTGGAATAATAATAAAAAAAAATACTCACAATGTTAAACTAAATTAATCCTAAAAAATAAAAAAATCTTTCCATGTGGAATGTGTTTTTACATTATTTACAAAATCTCAAAAATGTAGGTCAAACCAACTCTGCCAGCAGCTACCTATCTACACAGTTGCAAAGATAAAAACAATCTCCTAGAAAATTGCGAAACCATGTTGAGTAAAAACATGAAATTCAATGCTACATCCGAAAATATTATCTTTATCTCAAAGTGGGATGAAAAATATCGACAACCGTAAGATAAATATTGATAAAATACTTTTGTGACAATGAAATCAGTATTTCTTGGAGTCTTGTTGATGGAATAGTTTTTAAGTGAGATTGAGTGAAGTTTGAAAATAAACTAACCAAGTTTTGTTGAAAATGGTTCAGTTGAGCTGGTTGTGTTTTTTGTTGTGTGTAGTTGGTGTGGTGGTCGGATATCCGAAGTTATTTGAAACTAGCCATTTCAGAGTTGGAGTCGAATATGACCGTAAGTTTTTTACCCCCGACGCTAAAAATAGGGGTGTTATCAGTTTGATGTGTATGCAAATCGAAGCACCTCCCTCGGCTCCAGCCTAAGCCGAGGCCGTACCTCAAAGGTGCCCTTGCGCTCGTCGCCCATAGACTTAAGCATTTTTGAGGCCCTGCGCCATCTGCGCTTGCCCGGTACGCTGTCGAGGCCTCAGTGGCCAACAGCATAGAGTCATCCAAAAATAATAATTTGATGTGTCTGTAGCAACCTAAACAGATACACCGATATTGATTTCCTTTTTTGTATGTTTAGTAACTTCATCAAGAGTGTTCTTGGCTATAATTGTCAGGGTTTTTTATAATGTAATGTAATGTTTTGTATAGTTTAATGTAATGTCTCAGATCAGCCTAGAGGTAAAGATGGAACACTGCGTTATATCTTGCTGAATTCATTTCTTTAATAAACTTGTGTGCGGGTAATGTGTCCATGAAAAACATTTACAATTGCACGGAAACTAATATTAATTCCCAAACTCTACGTTAGCCATTTCCGTTCCAATATACAACCCAAGTAGATTTAATATTCTAAAACTGCACATTTTGTAAGAGTTTGCAAAACTGCACAGGTTTTAAAAAGAACCTCAAAATGTAGTCCTGGCCACACTTTTAAAATGCACTATGTATATTTATGTACACAACATTATACAATAAACTAATGCACATAATGTCTAGGTAAGAATGACCAAGCGAGTTGCGTGTGCAATGTGTGCGTGTTGTGTACTTATACGACAGTAGCGTAGTTTTTGGATGGTTTTTGGCTTTACCTAAATCATACGCCGTGCGCCATCTTATTCTCTAGATTGATCTGAGTGTAATGTATGTATACTTGTAATCCTGCTACAGTGACATGTTCGATTGGAAACGAGTACTTCCTAAAATGTGAGTTGATCCAAAACGAGCATTTTTAATTGGATATCTCTCTGAGTAGATTAGAGTAGGTTATTAGTAGATTCTGAGTAGGTTAGAGTTAACCACAACGGAATTTACTCAGAAAGAGCACTTCTCAAAAGGGGCACTTCCCAGAACGAGTATCCTTTTTACTTTTTCAAAATGAGATTATTAGGAAATGTACACAATATTTTAATTGGGCGAACGAAGAGAGATCTCATAGTTTACTGGGATTCTCGGCATTTGTTTGTTCGATGATAACCTAAGCATCTTTAATGTAATCGCTAATTCATGAAAGTATGAAAATCGTTTTAAAAAAGCTACTAAGTAGCTAGTTTTTTTTACAATACAATACAATACAAAAACTCTTTATTGACACCAAATACAAAATAAATCTAAACTAAACATTCAAAAATATAGGCGCAATGGGCGGTCTTATCGCTTAAGAGCGATCTCTTCCAGACAACCTTTGGATGGAATAAAAACATTATGATTAAGCATGGCTATCTAGTTTTTTTTACTTACTTACCATAATTACTAAAAGCAAAGCTAAAGAAACAAACTTCCCGTTATCCATGTAAGCATTTGTTTGCTTGTTTGTTTGTTTGTTTGTAACGCTTTCACGCCCTAACTAATCAACCGATCATCATGAAATTTTGCATACACGTTGCTGGGGTACAGAAAAGGACGTAGGGCTTCTTATCCAGAAAAAACAAACGGTTCCTGTGGGACCGCGGGTGAAACCGCGGGGTGCAGCTAGTTTGTTGATAATTTTAAAAACAGCTCGACCGATTTTGATAAAATTTATACAGGACCACCTCTATATATACCTAGTATTGGCGAAATAATCGTGTACGTAAAAAAAAAACATACAGTCGAAATGAAAACCTCCTTCTCTTTGGAAGTCGGTTAAAAATGCTAACTTACGTTGTTGAGAAAATATGCCTAAAAGCAAACGTCCATACCCTCTTTAAAACAAGATTTCATTTTTGCCCATTTTTATGTAAAGTAACTTGTTTATTTCAATGTGAATCCGGCTTTAAACAAACGTTTTCCCACATGTCTGTAGTAAGCAGACGAGATAAATCTTTACTCACAATAATATTTCATATCATAAATATTTCCAAATCTATTTCCAACTGTTTATTTATTCAAACACGTGATTAATTTCAGATTCCTTGCCAATGTACGGAGGGTCGGACCGATATAGGCACCGCAATAACTACGACCCATTCTTCGTCACCGTCTCTGCGACGGCCAAGGTAAATAATAATGTTTTCACACCACCTGATCGACAATGACGGCTATCACGTAGTCTCAATGTAAAGCAAGGCATTGCCTCCCTAGGGAGATAAAGATGTATGAAACTCCTAAGAGAGTTTTCGAGCAAAGAGGTTAAAATTGAATGAAAAGTCAGCATACGGGCAGTGTAAGAAGAGTTTAATCGAAAATTGAACTGGCCACCAAGGAAAAAAAAGCTGTACGAAATTTAAAACAAAAGACGGTGTTTGGTGTATCATATTTTCAGTGCCTAAAGAATGTAAGGAATGTTCTTAGTCAATCGATAAACTGACGTTTCAATGAAGCCGACAAATTAGGACCATACCTACACAAAATCCACGACTTGTCGATTTGAAACGTTAGTTTACCGATCGACAAAGGACAGTGTCAGCACTTCTGATAAGTTGCGGTCAAACGTAGGCCCATTATTTTAATCATTAGTCTGAGTTTAAAACACGATAGTTGAGCCGTTACGTCGTAAAGAGCATAGAATACGTAAAGCAGAGTGTGTTTTGTTTATGACAAGCGCGCACGCTTGATCATGAGGTGCCTATTCACTCTAGTCTTGATCTTTAAAAGAACTGCATAGGTATTCACAATCATTCGAAAATGTTATCGATTGGATTCCAATGATTTTAAAATCAAACTATTCGAATCTCAGTCCGTATTCATAAGTTTTTAAACGTGATTCATTCTTCAAATTCATCTTCTTTCTGGAATGTTTTCGAATTATTGTGAATAGCAACGCTGGGTTGTAACTATTGGAACACCGAAGTAAGAATTGCGTTCCGCTCCCAAGTAATTCTTAGTGAAAAGCCACGCTGCCATACCGTCATCTTTCTACCCTCATTCCACTCATGTGTGGTTGGGTGCACTATATAGGTAGGTGTACGTTTTCTGCATGCGTGTCTTTCATTCGTCACATCTGAATACACATGCCTTTCCTCAAATTTATCAAAGAAGGAAGGTACCTAGTCTAACATAATAGCGACATACGAGCGTTTAGGTATTTTTAATTATCTAAAATTATGGAAACACTGCAGTGCGCATACCTAGTTTAGATAAGAAAACCACTTTCTAATTATTGCCGAAGTATTTTATCAAGATCAAATAAGAATGAGTACCTACCTAAGTAAGAAGCATTTTTTCAGTAAGTACCTACCTACTGTGTTGGTACAAAAGTTTGCTCTATCATGAAATTTCTTTTTCAGAGTGGCTTCGTAATCTCGTACTTGGTCGTGACAGCCACAGTGGACGCGGCGGGCGAGGTGGCCTTCCAACTGGTGCGCGGCGACACTGGCTCCAGAACAATGACCTTCCAACTGGTTTCCAACCATTCTGACTTCCTGTCGTACAGCTACCTCGCTTACGGGATAAGGGAGGAGGACTATAGAAAGGTGATGGAGGTTTCACAACCTAATTACGGATAGGTTAGTTTGTATCATAGTTCGTTCATCAGAATTTGGAAAAAAAGTTTCCGTGACTCGTGTTTACTAAAGCTAATAAATAATAATATATTAAAGCGCCATCTGTGAGCAGTCATGACAACTATCTTGATCTCGAGCTGCGTAGCAAAATGCCAGCTACGTACAATACAACTGCGCTAAGCAAGCTAGCTATTTGTACAAGTATCGTCACAAGCCGCTAGATGTCGCTTTAGTACAATTTAGTAGTTATCATAGGATTTTCAAAATATGTAGACCTTATGATTATTATAATATTTTTTTACAGATCACAAATATAATAACGTTACCGATGACAAACAGCGGATTTCGGCTGCAACACAATGGTTTTACGATCGTTTTACTGGTTTTATCTTATTTAGAGCTAAATTATATTTTATAATCCGAACAAGTTTAAAAATATTTATTACGATGTATACTCATTTATTAATCTTTAAAGAAAATAAATGTCTTCAAACCTAAACCTAAGTATTAAAGTACATAAGGTAAGTAATTTGTAACATGCATAGTTTACGTTTTAAATAAAAGAGAAATACGTATACGCTCATTTATTTGAATTATCTGGTATATTTTATAATTGTACCGTTGTAATGTATTTTTGTAAGAGACACCCTCTTATGGTGAAAGTTCCGCCAAAACGCACTAAGCGTTTCAAGTATATTTTTCTTGTAAGAACTGCAGAGGTGTGGAACTCGTTGCCTGCGTCTGTCTTTCCACCTAGATACAATCCGGGGATGTTTAAGAGCAAAGGGAACAGGTATCTCCTAGGCAAGCGTGTTACACCTTCGATCACGTCGTCGCTTCCCATCAGGCGAGTCAGTGGTCAAACGCATGCCTAGTCCGTTGTAAAAAAAAATATACTAGATATGTTATTTTTACGTATTTCAGTAGATACTTATACAAGGTGTTATAACAACGTACACTGTTTACGGAGAGTCACATAATTTTAGTTAAATTATTCACACTATTCCCCTTTCTACTAAAACGTTGTATAGCTTCAGAATAGTACCTACCTACTTACATTTTTCCTTTTTTAATCGAGTTAAAATCTTTAAAAAAAAAACACTTGAATTCCGAGGCTTTCAAAAATGTTTACTTATAGTAAAGAGGTAGAACTTAAGTATTTTTATTTAATCGTTGCGCATGACTCTTAAATAAAAGTACCTACCCAAAGAACACAGGTTGGTAAATTATCTTATTACTAGAATGATAAAAATAAAATAAATGAATAAAAAGTATTTATTGCCAAAACTAAAAACTAAACATTTAAAAACAAATTACAAATTATGATTTAAAACACGGGAAATTACTCACGTACGATTCAGTCGATTATTCCGACTATAGTTTCAACCGACTATAGTCGGAATAATCGACTGAATCGTACGTGAGTAATTTCCCGTGTTTTAAATCATAATGTGTGAAAACCACGTCAGTTTCCATAATAAAATTACAAATTAATGCTGGATACTGAGCAAGCCAACGATTGCCAAAAAAATACGCTGTGTCCCGTTTTGTTTTCATAAAATAAAACGAGACAAAGCACATCGCCAGCCCTCGGCGGCCTTGGTCTGTGCGCAGCGTAAAAACAACAGCATTTTTTTTTAGTTTGGCACTTAGATATCGATCATCGATATTAAAATTCAAGTAAGATGGCAGTTATAGCTTGCGCCGATCTCACCGACCTCGCCGATGCCTCGGTGCGACACTGGTCCTGAGTCACGCAGTCTCCAGCCTGATTCCTGAGCAGACCATGCGCGCATATACAGCCTTTGTTGCAGTCCTGTTAAAAAAAATCCATTTAAACCAGTGGCTCAGTGAGCTGAAGACCACGTAAAATGGTTCCGTATGTCTGTCCGGCGATGTCAGTCCTTCTCGAAATATGACTAAAGGAAAGGATAAACGAACGGTACCATTCTCGCTCGACCGCAGACGGCTGCAGCAGACAAACGTGTCATCTGCTGCTGCGGTCGGGTGCGACCGCAGATGGTCGGGCAGAAGTAAGACAGTCGGGCAGAAGCCGGCCAGACAGCAACCGGACATACGAAACCATTTTTGCCGAGGCTGAACAGAGACGTTTCGTTCGCTGACGCTCGCTAGGTCGAACATCCAGTTTCACCACATTGTAAAAATTAATAGGTACTAGCTAGTAGCTCGCCTCGAGCTCCTGGTCCGATTTCGTCCTAGTAACTTTCGAACTTATAAACCATATATATGCATAAACTACTTGTCTGCAAAACTTCATAAAGATAGCACCAACGATATCCTACGTCAGTTGAACAAACTGTAGGGCTACATACCTACATTACCTACCTACATCACACCACAAGTGTAACGCGATACGCGATCTATGAGTAACGTACCTATAGCTATACCTAGTTAAGCATAGATTTAATCACAGTATCACACGCTATTGTATTAGTCCTAAGCCAACATCGCAGTAAAGTAGTCGTATCGTGAAAGGTTTTTCATTTACCACATTTTGGAGTCAGCAATAGTAATACATAATTAGTGAGAGTGATACATATAGGGTAGTCGCTCCACTACATACTCTCCCACACCAACAACGAATGCCGAGATGTAACAGTAAAAAACTCAAAGGACTCGTTTTGCTTGATCAGTTATAAATAAGTCAGATTTTAGGTTAGTTCCTAAACTACACAAACCTATAGGCTATTAATCCGATTAAAAGAAAAAACAAATTTCCACAAAAATTGTGTAGTACGCATAAATATAAAACAACGACCCAGGGACCCTATTCGGAGATTTGAGATTTTCATCTCACTTTTTCTCGTCCTTGTTGCTCTCTTTTGAAACGTCATAGGTGTGAGAGTGACCAAGATAAAATCTCATCTCATCTCACGCGCAGGAATAGCCCCCCAGAGCATATAACATTCCAACATAATACCTCTATATTCGGCCGGGATTCGAACCCGGGACTTACTGCTTCTAAACCAGTCGAACTTCGACTAAGCTACGAAGGTCGATAATAATAATTAAAATAAAGTAATTAATGGTATATCTATTCACTGATTGGCGGGTGTGAAGTGCGCCGCAAGCGAGACTTTACGACGTCTTGCCTCTCTGACGCCCGCGCATACCTTCGTTTCCGCCCCTGCGCAGCGTTTCGCGCCTAACTTTACAGCCGCCATAAGTTTGAGTCAATCTGTACTGTAATTACACCAACACCGGACCAAGCCATGCCGCGAATTGACCTAGTCGTGTTTCGGGATGTAGTCCGGTGTAACCGTTCCGAAGACGGGTCTGAGCAGTAGCGCACTCGTAGCGCCTCACTCAGCTGCCGTCTTTGTACTTCTTCACTCTACAAAACTTCAAGGCTAGAGTGAATAAGTACCATAAATACCATAAAGGTCGTCGTGCTCCATCTTAGACCACAACGTCGCTTAACATCAGGCGAGTTGGTGGTCAAACGCCGACCTATTGTACGTAAACAAAAAATTAGTAATTACCCTGGTGCACAGGGGCTGCGGGTCAGAACAGGTAGCGTCGCAGTGAGCCGTACACTCGTCGTAGACCTCGTTTTCTTTCTGGCAAAGCTCTGAAAAGTAAATGAATGTAATTAAGACTTAACTAGTAAACGTTGTATAGGCTCAGAATATTTTTCCAGTGTTTTGCCTTTTTGTCGACCGACTTAAAAATGTAAATAATATCGTGACGCCTTTCCTCCGAGGGGACTGGCAGAGGTGTAATACAACACCTGCACTTTGCCGGACGATATTCAGTCCCAAATGTGAAAGGGGGTGAGCCTGTCGCTATACACTGGGCTCCAGCCACGTAGCAGAGGACATACTATACGCACATAATATTATGTTCACACAATGAACAAATTGCCGAAAACAAGTGCCGTCAGCTAGGTTCGAATCCACTCCCTTTGGCTTGAGAGGCGAGCCTTCTCCAACTAGGCTATCATCGCCTTTACAACTTTATCACTACTAATATTTTGGGGGCTGAACTACCCACGTCCGTAGGACTGTACCTAATTTGTTCTGATGTCACGTGATCAGAAAGTGAACTCGTCCAATCAGCAGGTAGTGTTAGAAACAGAAATACTAGGAAGCGATTGCAACTCGTCTAGGGGTACTAGTCTCATACACTCATTTTGGGGGCTGAGCTACCCACGTCCGTAGGAGTGTTCTCTTTTCTGATTCCCTACGCGTGGCCCCCGGGTAGTGCTAACCGGGTAGCAAACTCTGGTGGTAGGCTTCGGCCGTGGCTAGTTACCACCCACCGGACCAAGCCATGCCGTGAAATGACCTAGTCGTGTTTCGGGATGTAGTCCGGTGTAACCGTTCCGAAGACGGGTCTGAGCAGTAGCGCACTTGTAGCGCCTCACTCAACTGCCGTCTTTGTACTTCTTCACTCTACAAAACTTCAAGGCTAGAGTGAATAAGTACCTTATAGGTTGTCGCGCTCCATCTTAGACCACAACATCGCTTAATTTATTAATAAATATACATTATATTTTATTAATATTCTAAAGCTATTAGTTTAGCTTGATAGCTTGACGAGATGATTTGATCGTACACTACCCCCATCCCTATCACTACCAACATTACTATCTACATCTAACACCACTATCCCTTATTTTCCTCGAAATAAAAAAAAAAAGTGCCAATAAACAAACAAACTTTGTGGCGTCTCCGGCGACACTTCTTCTTAGTCGTTAACACTCTTGACAGCGTGGTCGTGGTCATCAGTCAGGGTGGTGGCTCGCTTCACAACCGCTCTCTTCATCACCATTCGTCACGAATAGCAGCCTTTCTTGTGCACGTGTTGATGGAGCCGTTAAGTGCAGCCCTTATTTGACACACACACACGACACTATTGCCCTACAACTCCTACAAACCAATTATTTTGAAAAATTGTTAATGAATTGCCGCAAATTGACACTTTTTGTATGCCAGATGTGTCAAAAATTCGTTAACAATTTAAAAAGATAGCCCTGATCTGCAGTCGGGCGGCATGTCGCGTGCATGTGTCGCTCGCTTGACGTCGCTGGCTACGGAACGTGTCTTATAGAAATACATAGAAACCAGTAGTGTCGCGGCGACACGTCGTCGTCTGCTGCTTTCATATCATACCTTTATTGAAACTATTGAAAGTGTCCGAGTATTTGGTCAGCAGAGCCGCATCGGTCCCATTGGTAGGACACTTGTCCACACTCACGCAGTCTCCAGCCTCGTTTCGGAGCAGACCAGGAGCGCAGACGCAGCCGCCCGTGCAGATCTGTTAAAAAAAAACAGTTTTTGCCATGGTCAAAAAAAACAAGGTCTAGCATTCAGCAAACACGTAATGTCGTCATCGTCATCTGTCGCTTTCGAACTTATTGTAAAGACTTATTTCGGTCTTGCTCAAGCATCGATTGACGTCTACGTGTTGCTGAATGCTATACCTGGCGGAGCATATTAGTAATGGATGACCAAGCTTTGCTCGGTATTTTTTTTTTTTAATTGTGTTTTTTGGAAAATAAACAATTGATTTTAGTCTAACCTCAAAGCAAACACTCATTGACTTCGTGTTACTTAACAACGCCATCTGCTGTTGTGTCGTTAAAGCAATTAGTTGCTCACAAAAAATAGTATTATTATTCGCCAATAGATGTCAGGAAGAGTCATATTTTTCAGTTGAGACTACTCAAACGCCTCCTTTTTGTTATTTTTCTTCCAAGTTTATGTTTAAGTTGATTATCGATAAAACACGAATAAAATGACATTTTCTAAAAATGATTCCTAGCTAGATCGATTTATCGCCCCCGAAACCCCCAATATACAAGATTCCGCCAGGTATGGCTTTCCGGTTACGTAGGCAACACGTAGTGACGTCAATGTCATTTAAAAATAGTTCTAAAGAGACTGATGACTATAACGAGTGACGTCATTACGTGTTTGCTCCCGGAAAACTAGACCTTGTCTTCTAGGATCATGATTAGATTACCATGGTTTTTGCAATAGGCTAAAAAAAACATATATTTTTTTAATATTGATTTCATGACTATGGACACGAAGTCCTTCAGTCGAAATAATAAAATTATGCATATCTTAGAATGATAATGAGTTGATTATGATAATAAATCTTTCTCCTTTTCCCATTTCAGTAAAATCGTGGATACTTTACTGGAGCTCCAAGTCGAGTTTTGTAGAGAACACCAAAAGTTGCGTTTCATAATGTTCGTTTCATATGCCCACATCATTTACCCAACTCGTGCACGTTAACGAACCGGTAAAGATGGACATAACATACTCGTATCATCACGCCTTTCCCCCGAAAGGGGCTGGTAGAGGTGTAAATATGTATACTCAGTCCCAAATGTGACAGGTGAATAACCCACTAATTACACGTTTTAGAAAACAATACATACAAAATCAAGACGCCAACCTCTTCGGTTTCGAGTGTTTTAAAAATGTGTCGATGGCAATTTTCTACTAATTGTTGTACCTATCAGTGAACAATATCTAAATAATCAGAAATGTATTATACTTACCAGGTAGCATATGGGTTCGGGGTCAAAGCAAGTTGGGTCGCAATGTCCTCTCAGACGTCGAAGACTTCGTTTTCTTTGAGGCAAGGCTCTGAAAAGTAAATAATAATAATAATAAGATTCGTTTATTTAGGAAATTAAACCCGAAAGTTGATTAAAAGTTACAAAATTAAATTATAGAATTAACAATTCAATTAGTCGTGTCATTAGTCAAGTCACAACTAGTAATCAAAATTCCAACAAATAATACAAAAATAATAATGAAATGCAAACATAATAATCCAAATAAAATCACAATAAACACATACATTAAATAAAAGTAATTATTAGCAGTCACATAAGTCAAGTCAAGTCATAAAACCACATTTAGACAATTTTAAAAGAGGAAGTTATAACATAGACCCTAAAGATTTTTTTAAGTGTAAGCATGTGTTCTTAAAACTTAATAATATTTTTAAGGTAAGTTTTATTTTCATTATCTGTTAGACTGGCCGTGTTTAGGCTCATTTTGATCAATTCACGATTTTGCTACTACTCGTATGTACTTCATCGTCATAATTTTGTCAAATGTGAACTTTTTAAAAGCTTGTTTAGATTTTTTTTAAACTATGCAATTAAATGTAAATCTCGCTTCTATAAATAATAAATTAACTTACCCGTAGCTCTGGCATCACATATGAAGGGTGATATACAAATGAAAGCAAAAAGAACCACTGACTTGCTCGTTTTCATTTTAAAATAGATACTTTCCGATGTCTTCCGTCGGACCGCGTGTGAATCAGTTTGATGCGTTTCTGGGAGTCAACCTACCTTTGAAGCAGTATAAAGAATGCATCACTAATTACTGGTAAATCCAGACCAGCTTCGCTGTTAAGTTGAATGATGGAGCTACTATCGTATTTTTTGAGCAAAGCCTTTCGTGTCTGCTATAAAACTTTAGTTCTTGTATTTAGTCACCTGTAGAGATAACTATGTTTCTCTCTGAATATCGCATTAATGTTCTGTGAAATATAATTATGTTTGATATTATATTCATTGGTTCAATGTTGATAAGAAACATGTATATTATCTAACAGCTGTTTCATAGATATAATGCGTCAATAATTGAAATAATTGTTTTATTTTTAGAATTTTAGAGGTGGTGAAAATGCTTATATGGTATGCCTTCGTACACTTCTTAAAATGTCAATCCACTCTAATCAATTCTTACTTAGTTTCTTCCTAATTGTTCACTTTGTATTTCTAGGCAAAATGTGTGCATAGCTTTCCCTCCGGGCAAGTTGGTCCATATCCTAACCCCCGCTAATGCCGCGGCCTTTTTATGGTGTGGCAAATTCCAATAATTGAGAGATTATGGACCGCATTCTAAAACGTCGCTTAGTCTTAAAACCAGTTTTGAATCGAGATTCATGACTTAAAACAACGTCTCTGAATCTTAATAGAGTGTAACGCCATCTATGAACACAAATGACAACCATTTTGTCCTCGAACTGCGTATTTAGGTAAGTAGCTACTAGCTATTAAAATGCAACCTGCGTTGAACAAGCCAGAAACCACGTGCATTCGCTAGTGTTACTCGTGTTATATTGTAGTTGTTTTTTCGGAATAGTATTTTCAACAAATGGTTCTAAACGTGAAAAAATACGTTTTGTAAAAAAAAACATTTATTTTGACAAAAAATCATTTTATTTTATTTTCTTGGTTTTCAAGCATTGCCGATAAACGATATGCATATACGGCTACAATGGGTACATTAATTGGTTCATGAGTATTTTGCTAAAACGAATATTACGTTAAGTAGGTATACATTTATAATAAAATTAACTACTTAATTAGAACTCATTTGAAGCTTAAAAATTACAATTTTAATTATAATACATCAATAATTTACTCATATTTTACACCCATTTTTTTTTAATAAGTAGCAGAAGGACTTGTATGAGTTTGATAGTTACGTAAACTTTTTTCGTTTTCGTTTGGCTCCATACATTTTAAATAAAGCGACCTTGACGGAATCGTTAAGAAAGTAAGTTAAATGTATAGAGTCGAACGGACACTGAAAACAATTTACTTTAACTATGAAAACTCATACTAACTACTAACTTGGTTTTTACGGCAGTATTTTAAATTGCACGCCCGCAATTAGCTAACTATTGAACACATTTTAGGGTTCCAAAGAAAGCTAAGGAAATCTTTACACGTAGTTTCGCCATGTTTGTAACTGACAGAGCGATAGTGAGGTCTCAGAGTCTACTTGAATAAATACAGAATCTACTGGGAAGGCATTTGTTTATCCTATCATAACTTAAGTATCGCTGATCCGATTTTCATAAAATTTTGCTAGCAAGTAGTTTGTACCAATACAGTTTTTAAGTTCAGATATGAATCAAATTGGTTGAGGAATTATGAAAATATGTGAGGTTTCCGTTAAAGGCGAACCACCAGTTCTGTAGTATTCTAATTCTTCTGTCATCTTCTTTCTTTTTCTCTCTCTTTTCAAAGATGTAATATCTTATTGATAGCGTCCAAGTATTTGCTTAACAGAGCGACGTCAGTTCCGTTGGTGGGACACTTGTCCACACTCACGCAGTCCCCGGTCTCGTTCCTGAGCAGACCAGGGGCGCAGATGCAGCCACCAGTGCACATCTGTTTTCAATAAATATAAAGTATTAAAAAAATTGGTTGCCTGTAAAGTCGGTATACGGGCGAAAGTTTTACGTGACAACGACAGGGACGCGTGCCTTTCACTTTTTATGTCTGTCTCTCTCGCTCTTAGGCGGGCTAACCATGCCCGAGTGGAAGGGACGCGTGCCTCTCACTCGCTCTCATTGTGAGCGCATAACGTGAGCGGAGCGTAACGCAGTTTCTTGAAGTGTCACCCGGCAACATTTTTGACGTTGTCACGTCAAAAATGTCGTTCTGTTTTGCAAGAGTGTCCGGATTCGGATTGATAGACTTTGTTTTTATTATTTAATAGGCTTGCGTTTGTCCGCCAACATGCCTGATGATAAGCAGTGATGCGGCCTACGATGGAGCACGCTTGCCTAGAAGAAACAGATTCACTCGAGACTTTAATGCACCCAGATTATTAGTGTCAGTACCTGCTTAGTTCAAAAAAGAGTTCGTAACTTTTAGTTGAATAGATTTTTTTCAAAAGGTACTACAGCCGAGGGCTGGGAGCGGGAGAAGGCGTGTGAGAGCTAGGCAGCGTATGTCGGCAAACGGACCATAATCAAAGTTGCAATGCCTTGCGTGTGGACGTAGCTGCACGCACTTTTCGAGGCGTTACGTTGCACTTTGTGAGGCGTATCTCGCACACGGTAAGCACTCAACGCGCGCCTCGGCTGACACCATGAAACTGCACCTCCTCGCGCGCTGACCATACTATTTTCTAATTCAGACATACGAGCGGAGGCCCGCGCTAAGCGTACGTTCTAGAACGTATAAAACATTCATAGTCAACTTTAGTCGAGTGTAAGTTTACCAAATCGCAGATGGGTTCGGGGTCAGTACAGGAAGGCTCGCAGCCGCCGCTACAGCTGTCGTAGACTTCGTTTTCATTTAGGCAGGGGTCTGGAAAGAAACGGAACAATTTTTAAACTACGGTAGAGCAGAGTCAAATCATCCATAAGCCGTGTAAGCTCAAAACAAAGCTTGCTTGTGGCATCTATGCCACAAGCAAGCTTTGTTTTGAGCTCTCTGTAAAGCTCTAGCTTTACAGAGTGCCTACAGCCAAAAATAAGAAAAGGAATTTACTGCTTCATATTTTATTCCGCGCAATGACCAAGTACCTATAACATTTTTGTTCATAATTATTTAAGTCATAAAAGGAAATAATGCTGCGTTCAGACGCGCGGTTCGCAGCCCGGCAAGCAGCCCGGCATGCAGCCTGGCGCACGCGGCGCTCCAAGCCAAGCCAAGTGAACAGCTTGTTCACACGCAATAGAGCGCGACGGTAGTTCAAGCCATTGCAAGCCTGGCGGCCTTTGAAATGTGTCGAAAAACCGACGTTGACCCGATCGGCGACATTTACGAACAAGAGCGCGGGCACTAGTACAAGCAGCCTGTTCACATGCTTGCGCCCGTGTGAACGCCCGATGAATGTCGCTTTGAACGCGAGCGTCTAAACGCAGCATTAAAATATGTCCCTTGCAAACAAAGTCTCTATCGTACCAGTAGGACAGTCTTCTTCCTTGATGCAGAAGCCGGTCTCGTCGTTCAGAATCAGTGGTGGCTTGCAGAAGCATCCTGACACGCACTGCAGAGTGCAGATCTGGTCTCTTGGCTGCGAGCAAGAGAAATCGCAGGCTGGTCCACACTCGGAGTACTCTTGGTTGTTCGGACAAGTGAGAGAACCTGCCAACATTTTAGTAACATAAAACCATTAGGCAACTAATTTTAAAAAAACAATAAACTTTTAGTAGAGACGAGTGTGAGTGCTACTATCGAATACGTTAATTAATTTTTTAATATTTTTTTGTAAAATTAATCATTTTTGTTAAAAAGGTTAGTACTTTAGTTTTGCCACCTGCACAAATAAAATGGATAAACTATTCTAGCATTATACATTTAGCACTATTTTTGTTTAATGCTGAAAGTAATTATTCTTACCCGACTGCGCAAGAAGGAGGGTTATGTTTTTGAGTGTATGTATGTATGTGGGTATGTATATATGTATGAAGTTTCTTTGGCACGCCCTACAGCCTAAACAGCTTGATGGATTTTGACACGTGAGGCCGGGTTTTTGCTTTTCTTTTAATAATATTACTTGTTTGTGTGTTTATTAATCAATTAATTCAAAAAAGACAAATGAATAGGTAGGTTTAATTTAATTGCGGTTCCTTAACTTACCTCACTATTTCTTAAATAACAACACTGTTCTCGAACTTACAAAACTGCACCTTAACTAACCGCACTGTCCTTTATCTTCGTAAAGTGTTCATTAACTAACCACACTGTCCCTTAACTAACCACATTGTTCATTATCTTACCACACTGATCAGAAGTGACACATGTCCCGTTATCGTCCCTCACGAAGCCAGCGGTACAGAAGCAGCCCTCCACGCAGTCATCGGTGCAAGTGACTGTGCTGTTCAGGTTGGAACAGTTGGCGGAACAAGCTGATCCGCAGAGGAGGTACTCTTCGTTTGGAGGGCATTCATCTGGAAATAGGAAATTAAGGCTCGGTCATACCATGGTTATCTATCCACACACAAGTTTACTTGAAAATCGTACATCATGTTTGATGGTAAAATAAGATCAGCGCCTAGAATTATTTCTTTGCCGTTTTTATTGGCATTAATCGTAATAAGTACACAAATTAGAATAAGTACTCGGTTAAACTGTAGAGAACTAATCTGGCTATTTAATAATAGACAAAAAATGGGTTGTAATCGCTGAAAATTTTGAGAACCACGCTCGAACACTTATTTAAAAGATACTATTTGTGATTCTTTTTTTACAAAATGAGAATGATCTTCAAAATTCTACTTCGGTTTAACTGAATTTGGTTGTTTTATCTACCAGCTGAATTTTTTGCACTTAATCATCACTATTCTTCAAATTAAACTACGCGCAAACAAAATACTTACTTGTTTTCGTTGATTTCGTGTAATACCGGAAATCAACGAAAACAAAAAGAAAGAGACGCGAAAGAGACTTTGTTTTATACTATGTAGAGATGAAGAAAAGAGAAGAGATTAGTTGTTTACATTTGTTGTTTATCTTTTAACAACAACCGCCAAACTAGAGGCCTTCTCAGCTTTGTGGTAAAAAATTGTGAGCAGAAGATAGTTTAGTCTATTAGGTTAGGACATGGCTATCAAGTGAAGGAATCGGGACATGCCTTCAGGTGTAATGTGTAAATGTACAATTGTATTTATTACAATGAAAGTTTTGAAAGAAGGAAGACGAGTGGCTCTCTAACATAGCAGGTACTGTACTGACTCCGTTCGCTTCAGGCCAGTTCCGCGTCGCACGAAAACATGCGGTTCCGAAACTCTTCGTCAAGTAATTGATTTATTACAACTTCTTTGTCTCTAAGGACGTTGTCAAGAAGTCACTGTGAGAAGCCAAAGGCATGCCCCTTGCATGCAATTGGCTACTCACTCTGACTTTGACTGATTTTGAAAAAAAAAATGATGTAGAAAGATCAGTGAAATTCTAAATGAAAACCGGCAGGTTTACGAAGCTACAACAAATAAGCACAGCATTAACAATAGTGCTACGATATGTTATCTTATTTAGAAAAATGTCGACCATACCCGTAGGGCAAACAGTTCACTAAAAGAAGCCCAAAGCATTTTCCGCGCATTCTAGCGGCCTAATGAAAAAATATTTCCGGGAGAAAAACTTCACAAAATGTTTTGTTTCCTTTTCCCTTGTTTTTCTACTCTAGTGCTCAGACGTACAATTAATTTCACGCGTGATTAATTGATTTGAACTTCAGTCAAAGGTAATTGAGTAGGTTTGAAGGCTTTCCTTTAGATGTTCATTTGAGGCGGAATTTCCAGAAGTGATTTCAGTGTCGAAGCTTTCTGATGCTGATCCCAGACATAGGCAGCGTATCCACTGGAGATTTGCAAGGAAAATGAGCGATGCGCCAGGAAAAACCCCACCAATAGGATAACTAGATTTACAAAGCGAAGTAATGTTATTGGTGGATTTCAGCCCCCGACGCAAAAACGACAGTATGTCATAAGTTTGACGTGTCTGTGTGTGTGTGTGTGAGTGTGTGTGTGTGTGCGAGTGTATGTGTATGTGTGTGTGCGTGTCTGTCTGTGTCTGTGGCACCGTAGCTCCTGAAGGGATGAACCGATTTTGATTTTGCTTTTTTTTTTAAGGTGAACTAGTCAGAAGTGTATTAGGGGGCCATCCATAAAGTACGTCACACGAATTTCATGATTTTTTGAGCCCCCCTCCCGTCCTTGTCACAGGTGGTCACATTTCTGAGACCCCCCTCCTCCCTAGTGTGACGTCACATGTTTTGCAATTTCACATCGAAAAATTATTAAATTAAAACAGCAGTTCCGAATTTAGTTTTATTTCCATTTAAATTAAGTATCTACTTTTTTGTGAAATCAACATCATATCAAATATTTGAAACAATAACAAAGCAATAAACTATTGAAACTTATTGTTCATTTTGAACTTGATTTGTTGAAATATGTTTATATCTACAAAATAGCACAACTAAAAAAACGACATCGTTACTTCGCGAAAGTCAATTTTCGAATGAAATATAAACAATAAAATCACGCGAGGTACGGCCCTTTGACGAATACCGCCAAACGCTCGCCAGTACGTTTGGCGGCATTCGTCAAAGGGCTCGTAGGCGACCGGCGCGTGTCACTAGAGCGGGTATGAACTCGTCAACAAAACAATTTAAACCGTATCATCCTAAAGATAGAGTTGGAAATATTTTTTAGTTTATAATTAATATTTCAAATTACGCGATTACTACTCTACTCTAGATATAATAGATTTTGAAATGTGATGTCACGAAACTTAGCAGGTACCCCTCCCTCCCCTTGTCACACTATGTCACACTTTGTCGACCCCCCCCCCCTCCCCCCTTTACGTGTGACGTACTTTATGGATGACCCCTAGGCTATCTTTGTTGAAAATGGGTGTCAATGAAAATCGGTGTCGACAGTTTTTATTTTTTTTATTTCCTCGTTTATTTTCCTGGCATACCTATGAGAACCTCACGAATACGCAGCCTTCCTTGTTCGACTTGTTCGACTTAGGTCTACTGTAATATTATATTCTATGACATGTCATACATCCATACTTCAATACAAATATTTTAAAATCAAAAGTAACTCTGTATGTCCGTTTGTAAGCTTTTCACGTCTAAACGGCTGAACGGATCTTCATGAAATTTGATAATTACACACCTAGTTACAGTATTGAGCGAGGAAGGTTTTAGCATCCTATCTTCTGAATTAACGCAAACAAAGTCGCGGGTAACAGCTAGTATTTTATAACCGTTTGCTATTATTTATTCTGTTTCTCTCTTTCTTTGCAAGTTTCTTCAGAACCCGAGATTTCAAATAGGGAATGCTTTTTCAAACACCATTTTTCCAATCCCAAATAATTAGTGTAAATGCTACCTTAATCCAGGCGCGAAACATTGAAATTATTTCAAATTACAACTCAATAAAACTCAGCTAAAACCAAGTTACGATACGAACTAAAATTGGAATTAAAAAGGTATTCGCTGGCTGAGTTTGAATTTATCAATCGAAAGTGCTTATTGCTTAGTGAATTAGGTTGAAAATACAGAAAAATATGGTGAATAGTATTTTGTTCGGTTTATTTTTAATCGTTTTCTGTGAATATACGATTGGTGTTGTTGATGGGATTACGATAAGTAAGTTTTTTTTGCTATTTAGACTTTGGTTGAACTAACTGTATGTTGTGCATTTAAAAATATGCGGAACCCGGCTCCCATGAGCCCCATGCGACCAGAGATCTGAAGGCCTACCATGATTTCTGATTGCCATGATGGGTACGTTTTGTTTTTGACGCTGCGCGACATTGAACCTTATGGCGCGGCGATACAATTTGCGGTTGAATTTGGTGAAAATCGGTGTTGACGAAAATCGGTGTTGACGGAAATCGGTGTCGGGGTATTTTAAATTTTTATATTTATACTTGTTCGATCTAGTTCATAATTTCAAAGAGGGAAAAATAATATGCCACTTCATGGATATGAAGTGGCAGCCATATTATTACTTCAAGGCTAAGTGTTTTGGGGTATCGTATAATGGTGTATCCAATCAATTTCCTTAGTATCAGTGGTAGAGCACATTATTTTTATTTTATTCTTTTGTGCTTAGGATATAAATTTATTGTCAGTGTTTTATTGAAGGTTAACACGATACGTGTCGTGATTATAATTACCATAACAGACACTTATTTTGTTTTATCGCGATCATGGAAAAACCACTTTTTAGAATCGCATTGCTCCGAATCCATTGACAACCATTTTTTTTTTTCCTCTCTCAGGAGAATTTGGCAACGCACGTCATATGCATTTGCCAGTGTCAAGTACTAATAATTCGTTTTGACAGATGATGGAATGATGATGATGAGGTGATGATGAAGATGATTATCCCTCTCCTTTCCCCATTCCAGTAAAGTTATGAATACTTTACTGAAACTTTAAGTGAATTTTTGCAGAGAACACGAATTGTCGCGTTTCTAAATTGTCGTATCATTTGCCCACACTCGTGCACGTTGGCGAACTTCTTAGCGGAATTCTTCCGATGCTAAACAACGTATATTCATCACATATGAACTTATAATTAAGCATGGATACATGATTAAGCATTGATGCTTAATCGTTTTGTTTTTATTCCATCCAAAGGTTGTCTGGATGAGATTGCCCTTAAGCGATAAGACCGCCCATTGCGCCTATATGTTTGAGTTGAACACTCAAAAATGTAGACGTAGTTATAGGGTTTAGATTTATTGTGTATTTGGTGTAAATAAAGAGTTTTTATATTGCATTGTATATTATGCTAAGGGCACAGAATCTGTTCTGTGGCTAAGAGGGTATAATGTGCATGTTTTATTTAGAAAAGGTGTGTCCAGCGGACGAGGCGCATAAGTCGTGTGCTTTCTACGAGGAGTACGTGTGCTGGGTGACAGAGAACAGACACTACAGGGTGAAGGCCTCGGCCAAGCGACTCGCGCATTGCAAATCTGGATGTTTCTGCAAGTATGCACTTTTAGTCTATTACAGATTAGGACGAAATTTACCTAATCTCTATTTTGATACTTACGTGACTTTTTATTACGATAAAATCAACGGTTCCTGTAAAAAGCGAGTTAGGGGTTCCGCGACGCTCTGAATTTTCCATACAAACGCGCTTCTCAAATTTCTTGAAAAACATTTGTCAGATTATGATGAAATTTGGCTTGTACTGTTAAATGAACTATATCTCCGCCTCTATGTTCTTGGTTTTTTTAAAAAACGTCTTCAAGAGAAAATAGAGCTATGAAAAATATCCGCATTGGTAAAGGGTCACTTTTGACTGGTATATTTCATTCATAGACAAAGCAAATCAAAAATACCTGTAAATAGGGAGGTTATATAAATCATTAGCTTTTAAATTAATTCATAATACAAGGATTTTTTTTAGTTTTTTTAAGAATCCTATCCTACTAATATTATAAATGCGAAAGTTTGTAAGAATGGATGGATGGATGGATGGATGGATGTTTGTTACTCATTCACGGCAGAACGGCTGAACAGATCTGGATGAAATTTGGCACCGAGATAGATTATAGTCTAGAATAGCACATAGGATACTTTTTAACCGCGGGTGAAACCGCGGGGTGCAGCTTGTGAATGATAAAGTGGAAAAATGATGAAAAATGTTTGAAATTGCACTATGTCGCTTTGTAGATCTCGTGAGGCTCGTCAGTATCTTTACTTGCTCTGCTCGCTCGTCGTCTTCTTCTAAACGAAATGGCGATAGAGAACCTTTAGCCAATGGGAAGTTAGTCTAAAGTGGCCGCCGGAGAACATGAAACAAAGTTACAAGAACCATGATTAGTTCTTACAATAACCATAACTTTAATAGCCATAGTTTAAGGACCATTAATTTTTCTCTACATTTTCAGCGATGCAGATGATGATTTCATTGATTCAGATAGCGATTATAGCCTAGTTGAAGAAGGCCCGCCTCTCAAGACAGTGGGAGCGGGTTCAAATCCAGCCGCACGCACCAATTTGTTCATTGTGTGAACATATGCGCGCAATGTATGTCACATGACTGGAGCCCGGTGTATGGCGACAGGCTCGCCCCTGTCACATTTGGGACTGAATATCATCCGATGGAGTGTGGGTGTTGTATCACAGCTCTGTCAGCCCCTCGATATGTTATGCTATGTTATGTTCCATTTTCAGTAAAGGGTACGTCCGCGACTACCCTGGCGGCGGGTGCATCCTCGCGGCCGGCTGCCGGAACCATCTGGTCGCGGACATGCTGGAGAGACTGGCCCTTAGCTGGGACAGACAGACCGACTACGCTGCCTTACGGGCGCCACAACGAGAACGTGAAAGAAAAAATAACCTGTCCACGACTGACGAAAATATCGATCAACTTACATGAAAAAAGTTTATTTTTAATTTAGCGTGATATTGGAAAAAAAAAACATTTTAATAAACACAAAAAAAGAACAAGTTTTAAAATCTCATTATTATGGAACTAACCTAGACGAATCTAATGAGCCCAAACACGGCCAGGCTAACTTTTTTTGTTGAAGTGCATATTTCGAAAGCCTCCTTCCTGCATCATCAGACTAGCTCTGTGGTACCTACTACATTATTGCTTTAGTACCTATCACCAGGTAGTAACTTAGGTATACCACAGCTCAATCGGACACTGGGAAGTGGTTCAGATAAGTATAAACATCAATTAAACTTTATAAACCCATTTTTTTATTCAGGAGTATGAATAGGTTTACATTTTGCAAGTGTGGTCATAGAGAGAGAAAGAAGCTCTAAATATACCTACTACCTAATTCGGGCTCGCTAGCTGCAGACACGGTGTTAAAACGCAGGGTTAAGTACATCAAAGTCAAAATGTAATAGCTAAACGTCTCTCAAATATTGTGTAAACTCATGCTTATAACTCTTGGTGGATTTATCAGAGAAAACTTTTGAAAGTGGTCCTTATGGTAACTAACAAGTTCATTAAAAGCTATACAGCATGTTACAAAAACCCTGTTGTATAATTCAATGGCATGTATACACACTTAAAAGTATTCATTTTAAAATACCAAAAAAAAATGCAAGTAAAAAATATCAAGAGTTATGACCGGTTTAAGAATGCAAGAAAATAAGGACATTTTACAAAAAATTGAACTAATCTGTACGATATCTTGGCAGCTTTTATTCTAAGATAGTAGCGACACAACGCGAATAGTTTACAAATAAAACCGACGCGATTAGTGGCTGCGTTCACGCTTTTAGGAGGACGGAGCGCGATATGAGTTCAACATTTTTAGAGTGAATATTTAATTTAAATTAGCATCAGTGCATCTTCCAATCGATACTGGATGCGCACCTCGCGAATATAACAGGGTTTTTGTAACACCCTGTATACATATATTTATACTAATTATAAAAATATACATACCATTTACAATATAAATAGCGCGACCTAGCGCCACCACACCAAGAAATATCAAAACAAGATTTTCGGCAGAGATTCTCAACATTTTCAACTGTTATTGATAAATTACAATTATTGGGAAACTACACACTCTCTTGAAATGCAAGCTCGATCTGTAATGTGGTGATCTGTAATGGTCCAGGGCTGCCTACTGACCTTTAGTACCGATTGAATAACCATTGTACTTTTTGTGAGGACAAAAAATTTGTGCCATCCTTGAATGCAACTGAGTAAGAGTAAAGAATTCAACAGAGTAACAACTTTTAGCTGCGTGTAACTAGATAATATAGCACTATTTGCGCAGTGATGCGTGCGGCGATCACACCGGTCACCACAGAATAAATAATAGTATACGTACAGAAGGTTCGCTGTAGAACAAAAGTCAAGTTTATAAAATTCACCTACTCTTTTGACCGTTACGCGAAATTAAAACGTATGTTGTGACACGAGCGTTCATAATCCCCTTGGCACGACTGACTCGGAACCGAGCCGACAGCAACCTCTTGCTGTGCTCGTAACCAGTAGGTGCGCCAGGTACCTCAACTGTGAAGTGACATCCCCCTGCGTTCACTGACAGATGTTTTTGAAATGCACATTGTCATTTTCTTTGCGCTTATTTGCCAAAAACAGCTTTCGTTGGTGTGTTGTGTGACATTATTGCCGAGACGGATTTTGATGCGATTTTCGCCATCGTATTAGATAACTTTTCACGGAAGGTTTATGGGTACCGTGCGAAGCCGGAGCGGTCGTTGGTTAAATATAAGATAAACATTAGGTTTTGTTAAAAAACTAAACCAAACTGAAATTAAATAAACTAAAAAAATCTAAATGAGATTAATTTTATTTTACAGTGTATAGGTATCTCCTAGGCAAGCGTGTAACATCTCCGATCACTTCGTCGCTTCTCATCAGGCTAGTCAGTGGTCAGACGCATGCCTAGTCCGTTGTAAAAATAAAATATCTATGCATGTATATCAAAGCCATTTGCATATTCGCGAAATAACATCCTGACTATTTTAAAAGAAACGCACGCATGCATATCCATAAAAAATATTCCAAATGATTTAAAAATGTTAAATAGACCCGATTTAAAAAAATCATTTCATTCTGTTTCAATAGCATTAAGGAATTTATAAATTTAAAATAAAATTATAAGAAGAAATAGTTTACAACATTAAACATTTGCACGTCTGCATGCAGACAGAATACATCATACTACAATAATTTTGAGACCTTTAAATGAATAATGCATTAAGCAAATAAACGAATTGATTTGATTTTAATAAAAAAGTAAGCATCTTTGACAAAAGACCGCAACACTTAACAACTTCGACATGCACTTAGGTCATACCACAGAATAAATAATAGTACCACGTAGTAATACTATTGTCATGTCTCTCTGTAGATAATCTAATCGCCGGCGCTACTCAATGGAAAATGGGTAATAGATAAAAAGTGTGACGTTTCTGGAAATAATTGGACGTGATGCAATCTACAATGTTTTGATACTTGACGTGCGGAAAAAACTAACCGCAACCAGTATTTTAATGATACTAGTTGTGTCAGAAAGATTTACTCACGGTTTCTAATCACATGTAAAAACTACATTAATGAAAAGAGGGTATTATAAGGTTAAGAATAATTTAGAAGATAAAGATGTCTGGAGCCTTCCACTTCCGCCAACTAGCCACTAGTATTTATAGATATTACCTAGTTGTAAGCCAAAATTTGTGAGACTGTAATTTATTTATTATTTGAAAAAATAATGCCCCTCAGTTTCTTGCCTGTTCTTCTGAGTAGAGGCTCTTTATCCGAAAAAGGCGGTCGAGTCTATTTAAATAACTTTGACGTTCATAAGTGTATCTTTGATACCTAAATTGAATAAAAACATTTTGCCCTTTGACTTTGACTTTGACTTTGAACACCAAAAGTTGCGTTTCATAATGTTCGTTTCATATGCCCACATCATTTACCCAACTCGTGCACGTTAACGAACCGGTAAAGATGGAAATAACATATCATCACGCCTTTCCCCCGAAAGGGGCTAGTAGAGGTGCTCAGTCCCAAATGTGACAGGTAAATACCCCACTAGTTACACGTTTTAGAAAACAAAACACATTACTTTCGACCGAGCGAGCGTTAGCGAGGAAAACGTGCTTGCCGAAGCTGTAGCAGAGAGCTGCTTTCGTATGTCCGAATTCTGTATGGATTTCTGTCCGGATTTTTGTTTTTTTCTACACGTTGCATTTCTCTACCGATTCTTCTGAACTTTTGTGAGTAGGTTTGATAATTGTAAAAACTTTTTTGTCTGACTCGGGAAAAAAAACTGTACAATTTTATCGAACCTGCTCCAAATCATATCATATCATCCACATTTAGTTTAATTAGTTTGTAAGAAAACAGAGTATTTTATGAATGTAGCTGTAAATGTGAAGCCTTATTAAATAAATAAATAAATAAATAAATCGGTTGAGGAATGCGACCTGTACAGGAAGACAAACGTTGGCCATGTCTACAGCTCACAGAGGCGCTAAAAAGTAAGTTTATAAAAAAAAAAAATGGTAAATGAAGTGCACCTATTGGTGGATTTTTAGGGTTCCGTACTTAAAGAGTAAAACGGGACACTATTACTTTAAGACTCCGGTGTCCGTCTGTCCGTCTGTCACCAGGCTGTATCTTATGAACTGTGATAGTTAGACAGTTGAAATTTTCACTGATGATGTATTTCTGTGGCCGTTATAACAATAAATAATAAAAAACATAATCAATAAATCCTCGCATCTCTCATCTTCTGGTAGAAAAGCAGCCGTATGTGATTTATGAGAATAAAACAAAAAGTTCCATAAATAAAGTTAATTGATAATTGTTTTGCAATTTTAGGGTTGGCTCCATAGTAAAATAGGCTCCATCGGTCGTTTGTTATGATCTAGTGTAAAGAATCAGCCTCAACAATTTTACTAAGATATTAAACTAACTGTAACTAAAACTAGCTGTTACCTGCAACTTCGTTCGCGTTTTTTCAGAAAAAATATCTATGAACCTTCCCCGTGATATACTGTAACTAATTATCAAATTTCATCAAGATCTGTTCAGCCGTTTAGCCTAGGCCTATAAACAGACAAACAAACAAAGGTACTTTCGATTTTAAAATTAGTATAAGGATGAGTAGGTATATAGAATAGCGGTGTATATTGTTATTTTTATAGAAATAGAAAGCAAAAGAACGTTTATAAACCCTTCAGAAAACAACTAGAAAATGCCCAAACCCTAATTATTCCTGGGTTTATGTGAATAAATCAAATTTAGCTGAATTTATAGTTTCCCTCATACAAAGTTTGGAAGTTTTCACAGAATTTTCATCGCTAAGTCTTAGAAAATAGTGTGTATTTTTCTGTGGAGTATGTAACAAAGGACAGGACAAATGCGATCATTTCTCATTTGAAACAAAGCAGTCAACAAAACAGTGGATTTTGTTGAAATTTGTGCTTTAGAGTAATCATTGGGGTATTGGGGTAGTACAAGGGTAGGATGGAAGGGAGAAGCATTTAGGTGATGGATTTATTTTGAAGTAGGTAAGTATTAAAAAAAGATTGTTTTATTTAACTTTAGTTCAAACATCCAAAGGGCTGGTGCTTACCTCGGTCAGCAAATTAGCATTGCTATTCAGCGAGGTAACGTTGCCAGCCTTTTGGGTACTTTACGTATACTGACTTGTGCTGTGTTTATTATTTGTAATTTGTTATTTATGTTAGGTTTATATTGTTTTTATAAATAAAAAGCAAAACTTTAGTTTTACTTAACATTTTTTTTTTAAAGAATAAGATGATCAATTTTAATTTTTGACATTTTAATACACTTTCAACATAAGGGAAACCTAAATTAAATTCAAGTAATAATCTGGGGGCACGTCAGTACCCCAACCAAGTCTAGCTTACAAAGGAAAAGCCGAGCCATCCTTTTCTCAAATATTTGTTTTCTGAAATTCAAATCAAATCAAATATCAATTTAATGGAGTGAAACCATCGAAATAATATAAGGTAGAAGCGGTACGAGTCTAATTTCAAGTACTCAGCGCGTGGACCCAATACAACTACAAGCAAACGGACACCACTACATAGCTCCGTTGACAGTATTATGTCAATAACTAATAAATAATATATAATGTGTGTAAGATAGAGGAGACGTACAAGAGACTATAGCGTGAACGAGACAACAGTAATTATCACTGTTGCAGCTGGTTGCGATTGTTTGTGCCTACGATGAATTGTGTGCAGCACCTAATTTCCGCGGTCCTTTTTTATGTTTTCGTAACGTTTCTCCCCTACATATTATGATCGAAGGGTAAAACTAATTTTCTTGAAAACCTTTTTGTCCGTTTCTTTTATCCAACCTTTTCTCAAAAATACTTAATATTCTAGTTCTTTATAATATTTACCTATCTACGAAGACATCTCAATTCATTATGTAAAAACTAAAGAACATTACAAAGACAAGAAGCTTAATGGCCGCTCCGTCCGTCTGAGGAACATGACAAAGGCGGGCCTGTAATTTGGAGGGACTCTGACGTAGACAAGGACAGTGCCACTATCAGCTTTGACTAAAGTCTATCAGTGACTAAAAGCTTTTCAATAAACAATTTTACTGAAAAGCTTTAAGTCACTTTTTTAGTTAGGGATGTATGACGAATATGACGATGAATGATGGATGTATGTCCTTTTCTGTGCACCTGACACACTCACTTTCACATTTATAATATGAGTAGTGTCGACCGAGCGAGCGGTAGCGCGTGAAGCGTATGCTTCAGCTTCGACAAAAACTTTCGTATGTCCGATTTCTGTCCGGACCTCTGTCCAGTGGCCCTATTCGGAGATTTGAGATTTTCATCTCACCTTTTTTCGTCCTTGTTGCTCTCGTTTCAAACGCCATAGGTGTGAGAGTGACCAAGATAAAATCTCATCTCATCTCACGCATAGGAATAAGCCCACAGACCTCTGTCCGGATCTTTGTCTTTCTTTACAGTAAATTTTAGTATCATTTGAGAATCAAATAGTTCAAGTAGTATCAAAGTATCAAATAGTTATTTGGGTATCAAAGATACACATAAGAACGTCAAAGTTTTATAATAAACTCGACCACCTTGTTCGGAAAAAGAGCCACTACTCAGAAGAACAGGCAAGAAACCGAGGGGCATCATTTATTTCAATAAATAAATTACTCTCTTACAAACTTTGGCTTATTTCATTTTATATCTACGAGTATGTACTAGTGGCTCCTTGGCGGAAGTGGAAGGCTCCAGACAACTTTTTCTTCTAGGCCCGTAGGCCCTGTCTTTGGATTGGTGGATGTCACATGTCTTTCGAATTATTCTTCTAGGACATGTCGGTTTCCTGACGATGCTAAAGTGAAGATAGCCTAGGTAGTTGGAGAAGGCCCGCTTCTCAAGCCAGAGGGAGCGGGTTCGAATCCAGCCGACGGCACGCACCAATTTGTTCTATGTGTGAATATAGATATGTGCGTATTGTATGTCATCTGCTATATGACTGGAGCCCGGTGTATGGCGACAGGCTCGCCTCCTACCACTTTTGGGAGTGAATATCGTCCGGCGAAGTGTGTATTACACCTCTGCCAGCCCCCTCAAGGAAAAGGGGTGACGATATATTGTGTGTATAGATCCTTCAACCCCCATCGCTCCCGGAGGCTTGTGGCAGCCTGAAAAGGCTGCTAACCTTCTGGGAGCACCTGGGTTGGTTGGAGTGAGGGGAAAAGGAAGAAGAGAAAGAGTACACGCACAATGGCCCAATCAAGTCGCTAAGTGCGGAAATGCCCTGCCAAACAAACACAAAATCTAAATCTAGTCTAGGTATTTTCCAGTAAAAATAATGGCAATCCAATAAAGCCTGCCAAGTCTCAACCAACGCATCCACCGACCTACTTCCATACGTTGACAGACAACGCAACTCGATGCAATCCGCGTCGCTTCTACTTGCTTCAATAAAGACTACGAATACCTACACATATTTTCAACCTTAACAAAAGGGCGTAGAGTTCTTTTTGATGTAAAGATGTAAATTTAATTTGGGGGTGCAGTGCATTCGTGTTAGAATCTGTTGGATTGAATTGGGGTATTGGACATTCCAATACGTCTTTCGGAAAATTTATGATAGATAAATTTCTGAAATTTGTCAGTTTGAAAAGCATAATTTTTAACAGCGTGTTATAAGTTTGAAGTGTGTTTGTGTGTGTGTATGTCTGTGCCATCGTAGCTCCAGAACGAATTAACTGAATATGATTTAGTTTTCTTTTTGTTTGAAAGGTGAATTTGTAGAGAGTGTTCTTAGCTATGTTTGTTTTTTTTTTAATTTTAGACTTGTTGCTAGTTAGTTTGGTGTTAAGATTTTTCATTCAAATTTCGGAGTCCATCGTATCAATGACTAAAATCCATTCTAATATTATAAAATCGAAAGTAACTTAGTCTATCTGTCTGTTTGTTTTCACGGCTAAACGTCTGAATGGATTTTAATGGAATTTGATAATTAGTTACATACAGTATATCACGAGAAAGGTTTCTGGATACTGCTACGCCAGTCGCGGCTGATGAAGAAACTATACGCTAATCTGTGGTGATGTTGTTTACAACTACCGATAGGTAACGCAGATTAGACAATAGTAGCCGCTCGAGCCGCGCGTTCCATTGTTAAATCCGGAACAAAAGAAATCTTTTTGGAAAGCAATTATTGTGCACCGTTTTTATGATGTTTTTATCTATTTAATAATGGGGTGTTTATTTGAATCCGAATGTTCTAGATTGCACGCGTGGCTCCGCGTGATAAACAACTTTTTGTGTGTTTGCGCTATTGTTTAATCGGATGTTCTGGATTTCTTAAATTGTATAAATACGCGGATGACCGACGACTCGGCAGTCAGTTTTGATTACGCGTTCAAAGTGTTAACGTCGAAGTAATTGTACGAGTAGTGTTCAGAGTGTTATAGTGCAAGTGTCTAGTGTAGTGTAACAGTGTTTGTGTGTGTGTACTTGGTGAATAAAGTGAATCTTCGGATACATCGACGTTTCATTCCTTTTATCCTAAACCCGTTCGTAACAATACTATTTTCTGGGGTTAGTTCCGCTATGGTATGGTCCCGGTATGGCACCCTTGCAAAATACCTATCAAAAAGCCCCGCTATGGTACCCATCTTTTAGTTCTAAGCCAAACAATAGAAAGTACAATTGAGAAAAAAAGTGCACCCATAATTTTTTTTAGTCTCTACTGGACTTTGAGGAGTACTTCTAAATAAGAAGTCTGTTTGCAATATTAAATCAGTCTTGTATTCATTGAAAAATCTGAATTTACGCGAACGAAGTCGCAGGCAACAGCTAGTCCTATATTAATTTACATTCCATAGCAGTCGTGAATATTGCGAAGATTACAATACAATATAAAAACTCTTTATTGACACCAAATACAAATAAATCTTAACTAAACATTTAAAAATAAAGGCGCAATGGGCGGTCTTGTCGCTGAAGAGCGATCTCTTCCATACAACCTTTGGATGGAATAAAAATATTATGATTAAGCATGGACGGTGGTGTGTGCTAAAGAAAAATAATAATAATTAAGGTTAAATAATTAATAAGTATTCTTGCTAATTTGAGAATTATAGTAAACTTACATACTAATACCTACATAAATAATTACTAAATAGGTATGCAAATAAATCCCCTGTAAATAAAGACTAGCTTACATTTTTTTATATTACAGGACAGTATTTCATATAAATATAATATTTTATATTTAATATACAGAAGCTAGTTTTGAATGTAGTACGAGTAATACTTAAGAGGGCCGCGACGCTCTGAAATTTCCATACAAACGTGCTACTTAAATTTCTTGAAAACCATTTGTCAGATTATAATGAAATTCCGCATGTACAATTCAATTAACAATATCTCCGCCCCTACATTCTTGGTTTTTTTTAAAACGTTCTCAAGCGAAAATAGAGGTATGAAAAATATCCGCATTTTTATGGAGTCACTTTTGACTGATTTATTCAATAGATAGACAAAACAAATCATAAATTCCAATACATAGGGAGGTTGTCTACATCATTACCTGTTAAATGAATCCATAATACAAGGGACGTTTTTAGTTACTTAAGAATTATTATACAAACTGTGCAAAAGTCATAAAAAAATTGAAATTGCACTTTGTCACTCTGTAGCTAACTTTAGAGGCTCGTCAATATCTTTACTTGCTCTCTTCGCTCGTCATCTTCTAGACGAAACGGTTATGGAAAACCTTAAGCCAATGCGAAGTTAGTCTAAAGTAGTCGCCGGACTCTTAACGATTTTATTTGATCCCTTTGTATTCTTCGGAACTTAACTCAATAACTTCGGTACTTCGTATCACCGTAGTCAGGCCCACACAAATCACATCAAATCTTATCAAAAAAATACAGCCACCTAAATGTCTCGAAAGCTCTAGAATCTTCAACTCCGAGGTCCAACTAAACTTAGTGATTGACAACAATGTGTAACGTCAACACTACAAATCAATCTCTCCATTCCAAAAGCCAATCTTTCCATTATTTGAGAGAGCCGATATAAAACACGTCAAATAAAACTACCATCTAATCAATCACTACATGTATGTTTGTGTATGTTCGTCAGCATGTGGGTCACAAGAGTTACTGCTTCATAAAGCTTTGGAACGGCAGATACTGGTGATTTAGTGGGATTATTTATTTTAACTGTTGAGGTGTACCTACACTGAAGAATACACATTGTCGTGGAGTCCAGTGACTCGGTTTCTTCAAGCAAGCCTGCTCCATCATTGCTTAGCATAACAACATCGAAAATTTGCGTAAGAGACGGATGATAGGTGACATATTTGACGAAATAATAACTTTAAATTTTTAAGTTACTTAATAACTAATTTTTTTTTTTTTCTCTTTTGACTTGTGTTTATGTTTGACAATTGTAATGATGACCAATTGGAATTTAAATTTTCGATTATTGTTTTTTTTTTTGTTATTTTGTAATGTTAAATTTGAAATTTGTAATGTGATAATGAATAATGTAGATAGAATTTGTAATTAATTAATTTAATTGCATGTGCCGTTTTAATAAATAAATAAATAAAATCATAAGATATCGTCACGCCTTTCCCCGGAAGGCTGGCAGTACCCTACCCTACTCCAATACCCATACTTCGCCAGACGATATTCCATCCTAAATGTGACAGAGGGCGAGCCCGTCGCCATACACCGTTGCTTAGAATGAAATGGCAGCCAAAGCCTTTATTCGAATTTAAGAAAGAAAAGATCTACTGTGAAATGTAAGCGCTAAAATATCTATCCATAAATAAAATGAAATATTCTGTCGCAAACAGAAATTTAGTTAGTTTCGTTCTCAAAACTGATATGCACAATGTGGGCTCTATTTCAGTATTTCATCAAATCAAGCATTCCACTTCCTAGCGCTGCCATATTGCATTTCCGTTCATCCTCTTACCTTACTACTTCCAATTCGAGTTACATCCTACAGCCCAGGGCTGTCTGCGTCCGGGGTGCAAGGGAACCCGACTGGGGTGCATCCCACTAGGGCGCAACAAGACATTAGGGGTGCAATTCCTCTGACGTTGCTTGTATTACTTGGGGAGCAGGCAATTTTCGCAACTAGGTCAACTGTAGACCCATTTCGCGTAAACGGTTGCAAGTCGTTCAACTTTTAATGTTTCTAAGGGGGTACTGAAATGTCTAGAGAGCGCCTGACCTTAATACCTATGCGCCGTCCACTACGCTTGTCCGGGCACCTTTCAAAGATGTCCATTGTCCAGCGAGAGAGTACTGAGGCGTAATTGCTATTCTGAACTTCGGACGGCAAGCGGAAACATACCTCCCTCAAACATATCTTACAATTATATCTACGACTTGCAGTGAATATGGGCGTGAGTCTGGGTATTTGTGTAGGAAAACCACTTCACTTGAGTTTACATATTTTGAACTGTTTATTATCGTGAAAGCACAATTCACTAATCATATCTATTAATTTAAACAAGTTAAAACAATGACAATCTATTCTCGAACTTTCTCAACACGTTCCGAAGACGGGTCTGAGCAGTAGCGCACTTGTAGCGCCTCATTCAACTGCCGTCTTTGTACTTCTTCACTCTACAAAACTTCAAGACTAGTGTGAATAAGTACATTATAGGTCGTCGTGCTCCATCTTAGACCACAACGTCGCTTAACATCAGGCTACTTGGTGGTCAAACGCCGACCTATTCTACATAAAAAAAAAAAAAACAAAGATTAGACTCCATTTGAGTCATGTTAAAGCACACCATCACGGTTTACGAAATACTTATAAATTAGTATTAGATAACAAAACCAAAAGTCGCCGTGCCCGAAATTGGCTAGGAAGGAAGACATCATCCTTCTATAACTGCTAGTGTTATGCATGACCCAAAACTTAGCCCTGGGCCCAAAGTTAGAGGAGTGCCCAGCATGGGCCAGCGAGCGACGGGATCTCGTCGCAGTGGTAGGAAGCGATCTCACACTGCCAGCATTGATTAAATCCATGCTCGAATGCCAGAGATCGTGGGAGGCGGCAGTTTCCTTCTGCGAACAAGTTATGTTCCAGAAGGAAACGGCAGAGCGTGAACGGGAGATCACAACCGATCTCCCAATGCGCCGCCGGAGAGCCGGGCGACGGAGGAGGATCTTCCACGCCCTCCTCCAACCCCCTATAACAGGGGACTTGGGCAACAAAAAAAAAAATGGGCCCAAAGTTAACCATCATTAACTTTTGTTTTCGACGCTGCGCTACTATGGACCTTATTGCGAGGCGATACGACCCATCATGGCAATAAGAGGTAGGCCCTCTAATAATGTTTCCGTGCCTCCAAGGTGTGCACACCCTGAGCACCGCTAGCGACCCCTAGTTGCGGCTCTGGCTACCCCCTGCACAATGTAGGAGAAAACTCAACGGATCCACCCTGCATGCTCGGCGTATGTTTGTTGTATGTAATAACGCAGTATTGCAGACTACATCTGTTCGACTCGGGCGTATAAATATAAATTGTGTCTAAGTGAAGAGTGACTGGCAAGTTTTAAAATATATATCAGAGATGTTGGCGTTGTCAGTTAGTGCGTTGATGTATCGCATTTGTCTTATACAGGGTTACGGGTAATAAGGGTATTAAGGGTATTAAGTCGAAAACAGGTAAAAGTACTTATCAGTCTGAATAACTCTTTCTATGGAACCAACCCCGAAATCACGGAAGACAAATCAGATGCTCCATAGACAAATGTCATTGACATGTAGTACAAGCTTTTGTAACGAGTCAGACGAGCTTTCGTTAACATTCACAAATATCCGAATTGTACTTAACTTGATTAACTAATCAGAAATATTATTTTGTTATTGAGAAGCTAATTGAATAATTACTATTAATACCTAATTAAATTCTTAGTAGGTATTTATATCAACTAAACAGAATTTAAAGTTTAAACATAATTTATGTGTTTAAATAGAAGAAATGAAAATACTTCCAACAAAAAAAAGAAATTAAAAAGACAGGATAATACGAGATCAAGCACAATTCATTTAATGTTTTACAAATAAATAAATAGAAATTAACAGCCAAGATTGTTTGTTTAATAGAGTCCCAAATTGAAGACCGTAAACTATGTTATTTTATTCATTTCAAAAGTAAAATTTATGATGTCGCTTGAAAGCTTTAAAGATAAACAACCGAGTTTTTGTGAAAACATTTGGGTTTACCTACCTGGCATGTTTCAAGTGGGACACTCGAAGCAAATATGCGACTCGACATACTTAACCGATTTGGCGACATGGCGCCTAATTAAAGTGTGCCGCCAGGCACATTTTATGCTCCACCGACACGTTTTTGTGCCAGCTGGCATGCCACCAGGCACAATTTGTGCCAGACCGACACGTTTTAATTACCCGACACGTTTCAAGTGGTTGAATACAATAAAACCAAAGGCCGCAAGGGCTCGTGAGGACTCTTAGCTCGTCTTTTCTGAGAGTAAGTTGCGTGGTCCGATTCTCACCATTTCACGATTTACCAAATAAATCTCTGCTCATCCGGTTATTCATTTAATTGGATTCTTCAAGGTTTAAAAGTAGGTCTTACAGAGATTTGATTGTTATAGGCAATCAGGGTAGTGGGAAACTGGGGTCTTTTGATTTGGTAGTGAATCGAGAATCTGACCAAGTATACACTCCAGTCTTTTAACTGTTCATTGATAGAACAAGCCACCTGGTGCTTGTTCGGTTTTATTGCAGTGACGATGTGGTCGTCATCCTGGCTAAGAAAGGTCCAGCACTGTGATAATCCTATCCCTGGGTTTTATAGTTAGGTTCAGAAGTTGAGACGCTTCTGGAAAGGAGGTTCTTTATCCACTTAAATGTGGAACCTTCTCGTTCAGGTCTCCGTTTGGGTACATGGTTGCCTCTTGTCTGGTTAGTGATTAGTAGATTGACTTCATCGATCTGCCCTATCATGTCCTGGGACAACTAACCTGGGAGTGTAATCATGGATCGAAACGCCCCATGGCGGTGTAGGGTGAATGTCTGTTGAGGTCGGGCGCTATGGCCAAAAACAGAGGTTCGTAGGGATGTTAGGGGCTGAAGGTTCGAAGGAGTTTGCCACTCCAGACTTATAGTGGGTTATTGTAGTTGGCAGAGTAACTTGAGCGTGGGAGAAATGCCATATTTAGAGGGGCTGGGGTAACAAGATGAGATATTCTATCTCAGGGGGTAGTGGGATATAGCTTTTAGACTAGGGACGTCATTTACGTGTAGGTCTCTGTAGGTAATCACTTTTCATTCATGTGATGGGTTTCGACATCCCATCACCAAAATCTTGAGAAATTTAGTAGGTCTGTGGGAATAGGAAGTAAATAATAAAATCTAAAAGTTAGGCGAGGTTTGAATTGTCGCGATACGTTTTGAGTTAGGAAAGATGTGGTAAACGTTTAGTAAACGCTTAGTAGTTAAAAACTCTACAAATTTGCATAAAGATGGTTTAATTTGGTAGGAATATTTAAAAGTAACAATGTAAAATCAATCTAAAATTCAGTATGAAATTGAAAGTTGTTATCTTATTTCTGTAGGCTCCTGAATTTCGGATATTTAAGGAGATTTTGTTAATTGTACGGACTTTAATTTGTTTCAAGCATTAGGTAAATAATAAATCTATAGAAAAACGAAAGTTTAGTCTAAACGAAAGTTTCTACTTAACAAATATAGTCTAATAGGAATAAATCTTCTATCATTTAAGTTTTTAGAAAAGTTTGAGACTTCTAGCGACAATGTAGAATCAAACTATGATTCAAAGTTGCCATTTTGTTTTGTATGTTCTCAAACTCAGGATATTTAAGGAGATTTTGACGAACTTTAAAAATAAGTAATAAAGTCGATAGAAAGACGTAAAGTTATTTGTTTGTTTCATTCATACAAGATATTCAATTTCATTGAAATTATTTTATACTTCACTCTGTTGCATAAATTTAATGTTCAAAGATAAATAATATTTTCTAAATATAATGGGTCTTAAAATAAGATTATCATTTGTTTGAAGGAGTTTATTAATTGATTATAATTAACGTCATTCGAATTGAAAGGCGTAATCAATCAGATTAATTTTGAATTTATTTTAGAAAAGTCAATAAGAACATTAATTTTCATTTTTGATATTTAAAAGAAAGTATCATAAGGGTAAAAGTCCTTTATTTGGTTCTGCAGAAGGTCTATTATTGAAATGGCCGCTTGATAAATTAAATGTACGAGAATTGAAAAGAAATATTAAAGAGTTGTAAAATGTTTATCTGAACGCAATAGTTCTAAAGCATTTTAGATCAAATAGAGATCACCTAAGTTTGTGAATAAAATAAGACAAGCTTATATTAAAAATCTACCAAAAATAAATGGTATCCATCTTCCTAGACTTGATTAAAATAATCATTGGAATATAATATAAAACAGTTCTGGTTTGTAGAATCTAAATAAGGTCAAGCAAAGCAGTACCTTGTTGGTGACCTTCCTATAGAAAGGCGGGAATCTAACACTTCAAATTAGCTTTTACTTTCTAGAACTTGTAGAATTCAAATTGTCTCCCAAAAAGGCGAAACATATTTGTATTCTCACCAATAATAAGATAAATAATTCAATCTTCGAATTTTAATACAGTTTGTCTGATTTTATTGTTAGAATAAACTATTCACATTTTTGTTCGAATATGCAGAAATTCTCAAAGTAATAAAGCATTATAAGATTAAAGAGTAAGTTCATTATAAATTATTAAATTCTTTATTGTTGAGTAGGATAGGGATTAGAGGTAGGACGGGGTAGTTCCTATAGATAATCTCTTGAATTCGAAAGATCGGATTCGGAAGATTCTCGCAATTAAAACAGGGGTTTTGCTAAAAGATTATGTCCTCTCTGTCTCTTAATATACTTGTGACGTATAATTAGTAAATACGACGATAAGATGTCATATTTACGAATATTATTACAAGATGTCACTTTGGGGGTCCCCTTATGTATTAAATTACATAATAGAAGGAGGACGAAAGTCCAAGTCTGGATGTCGATTTTGACTAGCTAGTGCGGGGAGGGGCACTACTCTTTGCCTTCAACAAATTATGTATTTTAATATCTTAATTTTTTAATAAATAAAACTCTAAATAACTGAAATACAAAAATAAAATCTTATTAGAAAAATCTTAAATTCTCATTAGAAAATTCCCTATGAAATCGAAAGTCCTTGAATGAAAGGGAATTTGCGGAGTTAAAACCAGTAGACACGTACGCCACATAAGAGTATTTTTAAAGTTATTTGATTCAGGAATACTTATGAGAGGTTGTTATAGATTTGCAGTATAGGTTACGAATTTAATAATTATCATTTTTACGTTAGAAATAGGTAAATCAATAGAGACTTAATTCGTACAGTTCAGTAGAAAAAATGAAGTAGAATGTTAGATTCAATAGAAATAAAGTTAAAATAATTGTAGGTAAATTCTTTATATAAGTACATCCTAATTACGTTAACTTGCGGTTAAGACGGATCACAACGAAGGGTTTAGATTAGACGAATCACTGGCCAAAACAAAACTAAACTATTAATTTTTAAAGACGAAATGTAGACGAGCTATTATTATTAGAACATATTAAAATTCCAAGTAAATAATATTTATTTTAAATACGTAGATAGTTAAGTACTATAAGCCGCGCGGTAGGATATATATATATTTTTAAGGGGGAGGTTACACTTTGCTAAGTTTAGGGTCAGATGACCGTGTGTGCAAAATGTCTCAGACATTTATTTATTTATGTATCTATTTTAGGTACCTGTTTCAAGTACCTACCTATATATATGTTAGTTATATCATTGTAACAGCTGATCATTTTTTCGCAATTTCAGGGTTGGTCCCTTTACCTCCCTTAGAGTCCCTTAGGTCCCTTAGAGTAAACGAGTAAATCTGTTTTTGGCTTAGTACCTTTAATACTCGTAATAACCCTGTATGATATAAAACTAACTAAGTGACACGCAAACATGTGAAAATCGTCTATACCATACACAATTCAAAAAAAAATATACATACATAAATATCGTCACGACTTTCCCCGAAGGGGCTGGCAGATACTTCGCCGGACGATATTCAGTCCCAAATGTGACAGGGCTATCGCCATACACGGGGCTCCAGTCATCTAGCAGATGACATACAATACGCACAAATGTTCACACAATGAACAAATTGATGCGTGCTGCTGGCGCGTGTTCGCCTGGGTCCGAATCCGAACCCTTTGGCTTGTCAGGCAGGCCTCCACCGGATAGGCTATCATCGCTTCAAAATATATAAATCCTACTAATATTATAAGCACGAAAGTTTGTAAGAATAGATGGATGGATGGATGTTTGTTACTCTTTCACGCCAGAACGGCTGAGCAGATTTGAATGAAATATGGCACAGAGATAGATTATAGTCTAGAATAGCACATAGGATACTTTTTAACCGCGGGTGAAACCGCGGGGCGCAGCTAGTATAAATATATACATTCGGGACACCTAGGTACACACACGATCATATGAAAAAGAATATGTTATTGAATGTCTTCTCTAGCAATACTTTACTGCAACTATAATAATATCTTCAAAGTCAAACAGAAACCGCTAAGCTTTCCACTTAGACCTAAAATGAAACCGTAATGCGATTTAGAAGCGCGATAACTTAGTTTTGTATGAGAAAAGATTATTTTCGTCGCGTGTGCGCTGAAAAATGAAATAAACTACTGATTTTACGTCTAGTCTGAAGTTATTCGTTTGTTGTTTCAAACACTAGTTTAAATCTTAACTTTTAACGTCATCTGCTACATAACTGGAGCCCGGTGTATAGCGACAGACTTACCCCCTGTCACATTTGGGATTGAATATCGTCCGGCGAATTGTGGGAGTTGTAATACACTCCTGTAAACCCCTTCAGGGTTAAGGCGTGACGATATGTACCTATGTTTGTAAATTCTAACTTTGTAATCCTTCGTAACTTCGTATTGATGGTGGCTCTGTAAGCTTTAGTCCTCGCGGCTGACGTCTCGCCTCCTTTACTGGTCGCATTGCTCAACAGATTCCTTATCAAACCTGCTCAAAAAAATCGAGATAATCAGTTGAGAAATGTGACAAAATACTATTATATTCGATTCCATTCATTAGGAAAACTGAACTGAGGTAACATCTAACGTATCAACCATATAAAATACTAGCTGCGCCCCGCGGTTTCACCCACAGTTTAAAAGTATCCTATGTGCTATTCTAGACTATAATCTATCTCTGTGCCAAATTTCATCCAGATCTGTTCAGCCGTTCTGGCGTGAAAGAGTAACAAACAGCCATCCATCCATCCATTCTTACAAACTTTCGCGTTTATAATATTAGTAGGATTATTAAATAATTTCATGTGATAAACATTGTACGACTTGATTTTCTCACGTAACTTATTAACTAACAATATTAATAGGATAGGATAACATCAACGCCAAAAATATGTAACTGTATCACTTATCAGCATGACGGGCGTTAAGTAAAACTGTATACATACAGAGATATAAACCTCTAATGCAGTATTCATGTTAACACAAAGCAGTTATGAACGTGTATAAATTAGTGGCTTTACGGTCCTAAAATTATCATAGTTTTATGATTGTCATGTGGGGGCATCGTAAACTAGGTGTGGGCGGATTTTAGGATATACAACTGTAGAAAGAGTTATAAAACTTACTGATAGACCCAAAGAAATTAGAGCGTCGAAATTGAGTCTAAGTCAAGATTTACGAAAAAGTGTCTGAAGATTGGTATTACTATTTTTTGTACTGAAGGTTGGCAACGCTACCTTGTTAAGTGTCCGGCGACCACTTTAGACCAACATCGCATTGGCTTAAGGTTTTCTACAGCCATTTCGTCTAGAAGAAGACTACGAGCGAAGAGAGCGAGTAATGATACTGACGAGCCTCTAAAGTTACCTACAGAGTGAGAAAGTGCAACTTCACTTTTTTTAATGACTTTGCACTTCTGCAATAATTCTTAAATCTAAGAATTTCCCTAGTATTATGGATTTATTTAAAAGCTGATGCTGTAGACAACTTCCCTATGTAAAGGGATTTTTAATATGCTTTACAAATCCCCCCCCCCCTTACAAATGCGGATATTTCGGCGTCGTGTGTCGGGTCGTTCTCTTCCCTCAAATATGGTTGAGGAGAGCGATGGCTGGCACATGCGTCATACTCGTGATCGGGTGCTGCTTGCGGGTCGCTGGTCTGCTCATGGTGTACTCACAATGCAATAAGTAAATCTGATAACCTTTAACCTAACTTTAGATTAAAACTTAATAACTAACCCCCCTCTACCTGTATTCCCCTTAAATAACAATTAAAGATTTATGTTAACAAAAGTCACGGTCCCCGGAGTACGTGGATTGTAATTTTTAAATTAAAAAAAAATGCGGATATTTTCCAAGCTCTATTTTCTCTTGAGGACGTTTTTTTAAAAAAAAACAAGAACATAGGGGCGGAGAAATAATACATTTAATTGTACATGCTAAATTTCATCACAATCTGACAAATGGTTTCCAAGAAATTTGACAAGCGCGTTTGTATGGAAATTTCAGAGCACCGCGGGACTCTTAAGAGGAAATCTCGGCAAGTTGCACATACTCTCTTTTAGTAATAAACGTGGCCTTCATCGTTGTGGGGAGAGAGAAGAGATCAATCTCTTTATAATAATAATAATATTATGTGTGGATGAAACCAGAAAATTCTAAAACTAAGGGAGTTGCTACACCAAGTCGACGATATGCCGATACAGCCCGCCGACGTGTCGTGGGCGGCATGACTTCTTTTTATGGCCGCCACTTCATGAAATATACTCGTAGCTATCAACATCATGTCGGTGGCTGTCGGTGACTTCAGTGTGTAAATATAGCTATCAACATCATGTCGGTGGCTGTCGGTGACTTCAGTGTGTAAATATAGCTATCAACATCATGTCGGTGGCTGTCGGTGACTTTAGTGTGTAAATATAGCTATCAACATCATGTCGGTGGCTGTCGGTGACTTTAGTGTGTAAATATAGCTATCAACATCATGTCGGTGGCTGTCGGTGACTTTAGTGTGTAAATATAGCTATCAACATCATGTCGGTGGCTGTCGGTGACTTTAGTGTGTAAATATAGCTATCAACATCATGTCGGTGGCTGTCGGTGACTTTAGTGTGTAAATTCGAGAAACGGTACAAGAACCTAAAACTGGACCACATAAATTAGGTGCTGAACACAATTCAGCATAGTCACAAACAAAGGCAACCAATAACTGTTGCGATAATTATTGTTGTCTCGTTCTTCTTATAGACTCTTGTACGTCTTTCCATCTTTGTTAATGATGCACTTAACACAATACTGTCAACGGAGCTGTGTAGTTGTCTGTGTGCTTGTAGTTGTATTGGGTCCACGCGCTGTGTACTAGAAATTAGACTCGTGCCGCTTCTTCCTTATATTATTTCGATGCAAAATTCCCTTAGTCTCTAAGACAAGTCAAACCGCACACGGATCAGCTAAACAATACTTTCCACCTAATCGAATAGTTAAAACTGTTACTTTAAACGGTCGTTTGGTAAGTTTAACCATCTGTTAAACGGGAAATCGTTCGGTCACGCGCTTCAGGCAAAGCGTGAAGCATTGTCCAACTAATTGAAATGCATTAGTTTTGTTTTGTGGCCGCGTTTTATTCAAATGTTTCAATTTCCGTGAACGGTTTATGTCTATTTTTATGGTAAAATTTTGGTTAGTTTTTTAACCGTATTCAAAATTATGCAAATTCTTTTTTATTTGAATGTTTACAGATTGGTCCTATTATTTGCAAAGTGCAATTCGGATTAAGGAAAGTCGGTTTAGATCAGGGGTTCCTAAACTTATTTTGTCTACTGCCCACTTTGGGAATAAATTAATTTTTAGCGCCCCCATTATTTCACCTACTTAAAAACCATTATGATTAGATTAACTCAACTCTAACATTATTATATTGATTTTATAAATAACTTAACTTTAACATTAGATTAACACTATATTAGATTTACTTGCCTAAATAAGCTTCCATACAACGCGTTCTAAACGTAATTTTCTTCATTATCATCAGATGATGATGATAATGAAGAAAATTACAGTCTTCATCTTACTGCTGAGTATAGGCATTTATCTTACTATACCATACGCCTCAATCCTACGACTTTCAGGTCCGCGATTTGTACAAAGTCATCGACCAACCTGCCACAGGGCGACTAGCTGTCCGCTTTCCTTGATATGAAATTTCTAATATGTACTCAACACATTTTGTAATAATGTATGTTTTTCGTGAATCATTTTTCGTTTGTCAATTATAATTAGCATAGTAAGATTGGAAATCACCGCCCCGCCGCGCCGCCTGGGAAGAATGCCGACGTTGAAGACCCACCGTGTACCATCATCTTACCAACCACAACCACTCTGCCGAGGTGGATTAAGAAGAAGAAGAATTATAGTTATTGCTATAATTATTGTTTTTCGTATAAACTGAAATTAATTATTGTGATTGTTTTAAAGAACCTCCTCTTTACCTTAGAACCAGGAAACTAAAATAACTTACCAATAGTTACTTTCTTTAAAACTCTTTAAAAAACCTAAAAAAAAACCGCTTCCCTTCCAATTCAGCATCCAGTTTCAATTCAATCAACTTGCGGACTAAGTTGGTCGTTAAGTTAGTCCCAACTTGAACCAGCACCACAGATTCGTTGAAACTAAGTTACGAGGGCTGCACTAAAAGTATCGGTAATGGAATATTTTCACTGTTCCTGTCATATTAAAATCTTTTTAATTGAAAACTCCTTGGTTTTAAAAATCGAATACCATTTATTTATTTAAAAAAAGATTCTCGGTCTTGTCACAAGGTTTTGTCAAACTTGTTTAGTCGTTGAGAAAATGGAATTGACTCGAGAAAATTCAAGAGCGATGATTTATTATGACTTTCGAAGTGGTTTAACACAAAAACAGTGTGTTGACCGGATGATTTCTGCATTTGGTGATGAAGCCCCATCCAAAACCACAATTTATCGCTGGTTTGCTGAATTTCAACGTGGACGTGTCAAGCTCAGTGATGATCCTCGTCAAGGTCGTCCAAAAACTGCAGTCACCCAAGAAAACGTTGATGCTGTGCGTAAGCTGATTGAGGAAGATCGACATGTGACATACCGCGAAATTCAGGCAACTTTATACATTGGCATGAGTCAAATACAAATAATCTTGCATGAACAATTAGGTGTAAAAAAGTTGTTTTCCCGATGGATACCGCATTCGCTCTGTGAAGAGCAAAAAGCGGCTCGCGTTACTTGGTGCGTCAGAACTCTCGAAAGATTCCACGCAGGATCCTCAAATGCTGTATACAACATCGTATCAGGTGACGAATCGTGGATATACGCGTACGAACCCGAAACAAAAAACCAGTCACGAGTTTGGGTGTTCGAAAATGAGTTAAAGCCAACAAAAATTGTTCGTTCACGGAGTGTTGCAAAAAAAATGGTGGCCACGTTTGTCTCCAAAACCGGCCATGTTACGACTATTCCTCTTGAGGGACAAAAAACGGTTAATGCAGAATGGTATGCTAGCATTTGTTTGCCACAGGTCGTTTCTGAACTCCGTAAAGAGAACTGCAACCGGCGCATCATCCTCCATCACGACAATGCGAGTTCTCACACCGCGCACAGAACAAAAGAGTTTTTAGAGCAAGAAAACATAGAATTATTAGACCATCCGCCGTACAGCCCCGACCTAAGCCCTAATGATTTCTATACTTTCCCTAAAATAAAGAATAAATTGCGTGGACAGAGATTTTCATCACCTGAAGAAGCTGTAGACGCCTACAAAACGGCCATTTTGGAGACCCCAACTTCCGAATGGAATGGTTGCTTCAATGATTGGTTCCATCGTATGAAAAAATGTGTCAAATTTCGCGGAGAATACTTCGAAAAGCAATAAATACATTTTTAAATAGTAATGTTGTGTCACTTCCTTGATTCCCGAAATTTTCAGTGCCTCCCTCGTAATAGACAAACTGACGGATTGCAGGTGGCTTCGTAGCTTCCACGGTTTAATTGGTAGATAGATAGTTAGATAGTTACTCAATACTCTATGCCATGGTATAATAATAGGTATACTGCACCAGGTACCTATGGCATTCCGGTCACGCGGGCAACACGTAGTGACGTCAATCGATGCTTAAGCAAGACCGAAATAAGTAATTTCCAAATAGTGAGAAAGAGACGAATGACGATGACAAGTGATGTCATACGTGTTTGCTCCTGAAATGCTAGACCTTGTTTTTTTGGATTATGCTCTATGCATTTATTGCATTCATTAAGAAAACAATTTTAGGTGAGTAGTGTGAGCATTAAAAACTTCATGTAATAATCAAATAAGTTGACTAATCTGTGTCATGCAACCTAAATGTCAATGTCAAATTGTATTGATTGATCACTACCAAAAGTGTGTGAAAGAGAAAACGATATTATGTAACTAGAGTAAGCAAGATAGTAAAAAGGAAATTGTGAATAATACGTCTAAAAAATATTCTTCTTTATTTCTTAGTTTTTAACAAAATGAACTATACCAATATAAGATCGAAAGCAACTCCGTCTGTCTGTTTGAAGGCTTTTCACGGCTAAACGGATCTTGATAAAATTTGATGATTGGTTACAGTATATCTCGAAGAAGGTTTTAGAATACTATTTTCTGAATAAACGCGACTGAATTCGCGGATAACAGCTAGTATGATGTAAAAAAAAATACTGTAAAAAAACTTTAAAACTATGGTGCCACCACAGAATATGCCCTATTACATGGTGCCACCAGCGGCAGCGGGGCGATGCCCAAGCTACCGGTGGTTAGGGCTGCAGAGTGAGGAATCTCCTGACAATACGGGACGTGCTTTGGTCCCATTTCGGACATAAGATTTTCGGACAGTGTCCGAAAATCACTGCCTATTGTATCTGAGCCTTGACCCTATTATGTTGCAATTTTATATTTGACTGACGCTTCTGTCTGCGGCGTCGCTCGCTTTTCATACATAGTCCATGGCAGTCAAAGATTGAGTTGCAAAAAAAAATCGGACCATTTGTTCTAGGGATTATCTGTACCTACATACAAACATACAAACCTTACTTTTGTAAAATATTAGTATCTACTACCTATAGGTATACTAACAGAAATACTAGCTGTCACCCGCGACTTCGTTCGCGTTTAATAAGAAAATACCAGATCCAAAAACCTTCTTGATAAGTATATTGAATATGGAGCTAATTTTTTTTTTTTATGTACAATAGGTCGGCGTTTGACCACCAACTCCCCTGATGTTAAGCGATGTTGTGGTCTAAGATGGAGCACGACGACCTATAAGTTACTTCTTCACTCTAGCCTTGAAGTTTTGTAGAGTGTAGAAGAACAAAGACGGCAGTTGAGTGCGGCGCTACAAGTGCGCTACTGCTCAGACCCGTCTTCGGAACGGTTACACCGGACTACATCCCGAAACACGACTAGGCCATTTCACGGCATGGCTTGGTCCGGTGGGTGGTAACTAGCCACGGCCGAAGCCTCCCACCAGAGTTAGCTACCCGGTTAGCACTACCCGGGGACCACGTGTAGGGCATCAGAATAGAGTACACTCCTACGGACGTGGGTAGCCCAGCCCCCAAAATTATCAAATTTCATCAAGATCTGTTCAGCCATTTAGCCGTGAAAAGCCTACAGACAGAGAGGGCTTTTTACGATTTTAAAATATAGCTGTGGGCAGATGAAAAAAAACCATAATTTTATCAATCTCAAGTCGAAATAAATAAGTTAAAATTTGAAGTGTTATTACATTGACCCCTACAAGCTTAGCGTAACCGTTCCGACTAACCCAGCTTAAAGACGTATTTAATTCCACATTTCTATTTCTAAAGGAGAAATATCTCATCGACTGCACCCGATAGACACGTCTGCTATGTGCGACCAGGGTTACACCATTCTATTACATTTTTCCGGATTTTTGCATGCCTGGCCTTAAGCTTGGTTAGAGGGGACATTTTGACATGATTCCCACATTATCCACCTAGGGCAAACATTCATGTGATGAACATTTGTGCTTGTTCTATGTTTGGGTGTTAACATCTATTTAAGTATGGATTTAAGCGTATAAATGTTTGTTTATCAACCTCTGACAGCCATACCTTGCTTAGTTTGGGGTCAGACGACCGTGTGTGGAAATGTCCTGAATTTATTTATTTTAAGTTCTCCTCGAAAATGTTTTTGCACTGTCCCTACTTTATTTGTTTGCAGTTAGTAACGTTTTTCATTCGGTATTGGGTATTAGTTTACTGAAATGCCAAAAGGCGTCTATTAGCTTTTTCTCAAGAATTTTCAAAGTAGTACTGGCAACCCTGCGCGCAAACGCTCTCCTGCATTCTACAAATTACTTCGTCTATTGTCTAACTGCTGCGTCTAATCTTTTGTTCTGTGGTTTATTAGAAAATTGTTCAGATCTCGAGGCGTAAATAAATTTAAATTTTCTATAGATTTAGACTTTAGAATAAACTTTATTGATGCTTTCCTTACAATAGGCGGTATTTTCGTTGTAAGCGATTCATGACTTAGGCTCAGCGCAAACGGGCCACCGACCACAGCCACCGGTGGCTGTCGCGGGCTACCGCCACATTTGTAGCAGTCGCGGAAGCGCACGACAGCCACCGGCGTTAATTTTTTTTTTTTGATGATGACTCTATGCTGTTGGCCACTGAGGCCTCGACAGCGTACCGGGCATTAGGCAAGCGCAGATGGCGCAGGGCCTCAAAAATGCTTACAAACTATGGGCGACGAGCGCAAGGGCACCTCTGAGGTACGGCCTCGGCTTGGGCTGTCGCCGCGGGAGGGGCGTCGAATTGCCCTGGCAGCCCAGAAGGGGCATGCTCTAGGGCCCTAACGGGGACAACAAAATTAATTATTATTAACAATGACTCGACCGCCTTGTTCGGAAAGGGAACAAGGGAACTTGTTCAGAAGAACAGGCAAGAAACTGAGGGAGCAGCCACCGGCGTTCAGAAGCGACCTCTTTTTATAATCCGTCGAGCGTGCTCTCTGCTGCGCTGTCTTACGATAGAGTCCGACACGGAGTGTTTGCTCCATGTCGAAACCCTATCATCACCGTAGGGACTAGGTGTCGGTACCTATGGTGTGGGTTCCGGTAAATGTCTATACCTAACTCCGTTCACTTTAGCGGGTTAAATTAATACAGCAGAAATACGATTGTAGAGTATATTTAATCCTCCAAGTATGTAACATTCGGTACGGCCATTCAGTTAACCATTCCTTCACATGGAACCAAGTTTTATTCCTCCTCTTTTACAGTTGAAGCAGTTATTTTGTGGAATGACCTACCTATCGACGTTAAGCGTGCTCCTTCGCTTGACGTCTTTAAGAGTCGTGTCAAGGCTCACTATCTTTCAAAACAATAGCCGTTTTGAAAGATAGTAAGATTTGTATATCACAAAAGTCGCACTATGTATTTATTTACATATATTATATCTATTTCGTCTACTTTTTAGTGTTTATTTATTTATAATTAATTTAAGTGATTATTTTTTACGTCTTGTAAAATTATGTTTTATGATTATCAAGGCCTCTATTTTTTTATAAATGTTCCTGTCCATTCAGGTTGCCTGGAAGAGATCGATTTGAGCGATAAGGCTGCCCATTAAAAACGTAGTTAAGCCTTATTTGAGTTCTATTGTAATTATTTTGTTTTTAATAAAGAGTTATTGTATTGTATTTTATTGTATTGTACGGCGTGTGGAGGATGACTGCGGACGCAAGGAAACGAGCGGGCGCGAGTGTCCACCGACATTCGACGCCAGCTCTGCGCCTCTATGCTGAATATGCTCTATGCTATGCTTGCCCCCACACTCCAAAAACATAAATGTAAAAAAGGAGAGCCAAGTTCAATCCAAAAATTATGCTTGGCTGTGTAGCATTGCTATAAGTATAACTGCAGGCATCTGCAGGGCTAGCTCGGGCCGCAGACAAATTGCCTTTCCACCGTTTTAATCCGCGCTTAGAAGTGACAAAGCTAGAATACGAATATGTTTGTCTCCTTCTCGCGGGTTAATATCGGTAGAAAGACAATTATCTCCAGCCTTTGCTGGCCCTACTAGTAGGCGAAAAATTACCAACCAGCTATTTGTTTTAGTTCAAGGGAATAAAACTGGACGAACGGACCGGAAAGCCGCAGCGTGGGAAGACCTCCCGCAAGATGGTGACGATCTGGTGAAGGTCGCGGGAAGCCTTTGGATGCGGGCAGCGCAGGACCGATCGTTGTGGAGATCATTGGGGAGGCCTTTATTCAGCAGTGAACGTCTTCCGGGCTGATTTGATATAATAATAATAATAAAAAAATGGCCGTGCTTTGCTCTACTGGGACCGCTCTATCATCACGGACAGGACTATTGTTGTCAATAAGCCTGATATCGTGCTGATCGACCGGTCTCAGCGCCGGGCAGTGCTCGTCGACATCACCATCCCACATGACGAGAACCTCGTGAAGGCCGAGAAGGACAAACTCAGCAATTACCTTGACTTGGCTCACGAGGTAACCGCCATGTGGGATGTTGACTCGACGATCATTGTCCCGATAGTCGTCACGGTGAACGGTCTCATAGCGAAGAGCCTCGACCAACATCTCAAGAGGCTCTCGTTAGACGGTTGGATCAAGGGCCAGATACAAAAGGCAGTGATCCTAGACACGTGCCGTATTGTCAGGAGGTTCCTCACTCTGCAGCCCTAACCACCGGTAGCTTCGGCCTCGCCCCGCTGCCGGCGGCACCCTAGTTTTTAAGTTTTTTATAGTATTTGTTTTTTATATTCATTTATTGTAAAAAACTTAGAAATTAAGAAGACAAATAAATATCTTGATAATAAGTTTAGTAATAATAATATTTATTTCCTAAAAAGTGTACAATTAATCTTATATACTTAATATTATTAAGGCTAGCTTTATGAGTTTAGGTTAAAGTCTACTGTTGATGTATAAAACTAGGTGGCAGATGGCGATTTTTACCCGACTGCGCAAGGAGGGTTATGTTTTTCGAGTGTATGTATGAATGTATGAAGTTTCTTTGGCACGCCCTACAGACTAAACAATTTAATGGATATTGACATGTGAGGTGTCGTTTGAATCGTCTTGGCAGTGGAAGTGACGTAGGGTACATAATTTTACAGCTGGTTATTTGTTTTTCTTTTAATAATGTTACTTGTTCATATCCTGTATGACAGCGCGCGATCCACGCTCCTACCAAAAGACCATGAACCATTTTATATTTATAAGTAGAATATGTACAATTGAGGTTAGCCGTTTATTATTTTGCCTTCAACTCTAGTTTTCTCTTAATCCAAAAGTAAATGTTATCTTTACAACAGCTTCTTATAATAAATTAAAGCGACAGAAGATTTCGAGATAAATTAAGTTCATTAATCAAACTCTAATGTAGCATCTGATTTGAAAATGCGGTAGCTGCTGGTCTAAAAATAAACGAACTAAAGCGGTTGAAAAATTGACCCAAAGACAAACGTGGGTACATCGAAGCGTAGGTAGTATTTTAAGATAGTATCGTCACTTAAGTGAAGAACTCAGTTGACGAAATGAAAGATCAATCACACGAATACCAGCCGACGGCATGCACCAATGTGATCATGGTGTGAACATATGTGTGTATTGTATGTCATCTGCTACATGACTGGAGCCCGGTGTATGGTGACAGGCTCGCCCCCTGTCACATTTAGGACTGGGAATATCGTCCGGCGAAATGTGGGTGTTGTATTACACCTCTGCCGGCCCCCTAGGGGGAAAGGCGTGACGATATGTTATGTGAGTGAGTGACCATTCGCTTTAACTCGATTCAGCCGTTCTGAAGTACTAACCAATGAACAGCATTTAAGTTTTCCTTTAGAGATGATGTATCTCTGTAATTCATCACTCGTTAATTAACCATCCGTCACATCTCAGAATGTTCTTATACTTTTTGCTACTTACTCTTTCTTTTTCTAATTAAATTTATCTCGCTCCCTCGTGTGTCTGTCATTAGTGTGTGATTGACAGCTTCCGGTGGCTGTGCTGTTCAGTTACAAATGGATTAATATGCTAAAGTACATTTAATTTAATTATAGAGATCTGATAATTTGTCAGTTCGAGTATCAAACTAAGTTCGGGTATTCGGATACAAATTCCTAAAGTTTACTTATGCATGCCAAAGGTTAAAAAGTATGGAAACTTCTTTTAATTTCTTCCATTTTTTTTATTAAACCCTGAACCCTTTCTTTTTTTTTTTTTTTATCTTGGGAAAATCCTTTATGGATACCACCAACAGCCCGGGTGCGGGCACAGAGTGGTTATGTGGGAATCCCGCCACTGACGGCCTACCCACTAAAAACCCAAGGGTGTTCCACCTCGGCGCATAATGTCGGGGCTAAGGGGACTATCGTACTCTTCCGCGGCCCCGACAGCGCTAGCCCTTTCGGGCACCTCCTCGAGCTTACGCTCTCTTCCCCTCGATGACGATGTATCGAACACCAGACACATCGTCATCATCCACCTCCTCGGGGACCAATTTGCCCGTGGGCGCCAGACAGCACCCGTATCTAGGCGCCCATGGTCCCCATGCGACGGGTCAGATGAGTGGCCCCGCCGACTGCCACTTCGGCCGCAGAGGATAGGGAGAGCGGCAACGATACACCAACACGCCTCTTCCTCTGCGGCCTCACCGCGTCCGCCATCAAACGGTAGCGACCCCGTTTGGGCCGCGGAAGGTAGGGAAAGTGCCAACGACACATCGACAGTCCTCTCCCGCCGCGGCTCCCAGCCTTCGGTTGCAGTGTTGCACATGCGACACTGCACCCCGCCTCAGTTGTGGGTCTGCCCATACAGACCCACACCCTACTTAGGCCGCTTCCATGCGGGCTTTGGAGCTAAAAGCCCCAAGAAGCGGCCCCACCTCGGATTCCTCTTGGCTTCACCGTGGTTGCCGAAGCCACGGCTACTGAGCCCCCCCCGCCACGACAAGGCGGGAACCTTCGGGGGAGATTAAACCCTGAACCCAATCCAACCCAACTAAATCCAATTTTTAAATGCAGTATACTATAAATAATACTAAATCGTAAATCCATCGATCCAGGAAACGTGGAATCTTCGCTGAAAGAAGTGTGGGTAACACACTCACACTGCTCAACCCATGAAGTTTAGGCGCAAAACTCAGTGCACCGGAGACCGCTCCGGTGTGCGGTGCTGCGGATTTTAAATTTGACTGTATAATCAAGATTCGTATACAAAAACCGTAGGGTATAAACACATTGACACCGCGTCTCCGTGCTGAGAAGCGCCATGTGAATTTCCATCGCTCCGCACACCGCAGCGGTATGCGTAGGCAGAGTGTTAGTGTGTTAGGCATAAAAAAACCATTTGTCAGATTAATTATGATTAAATTTGGCATGTACAATTTTAAATCAACTAAGGGCCGATTTTCAATGGTCAGATAAACAAACAAATAGTGTTTATTGAACTGATAGCTAATTATTCTGTTTTTCAATGGTCAGGTATAATTTACTAGACGAATAACTCATCTATCTGAGGTACCTATAACTTTATTTGTCGGTGGGGCGGCCAGATAGCAGTTTATTATAGGGAATAAATTGTTGAGACTGTCTAAATGATGGTCTTATGGGTTGTCACTGTCAAAAAAGATTGATATTTCCGGCACGCAGAAACTAAATTAATATTAATTTAAAAAAAAAACTACCGTGAACAAAGGTAGATAGCCAAACCAGCCGACGACTTTTGCACAGATTAGTAGTACAGTGACGTTTAGACTAAAACTGACAAGATAGTGACATAAGCGAAAAGTGAAAATTCGAAGTCCTTTTCTAACACGTGGATTTTTTTTAGTTTTGTTTCAACTGTCTGAAGTTAGCTTTTGTACACAATGAATAAATGGTCAGATAGTTACTCCCAATTTAAAATTGTATTAAAAAACCGAACACCGTTTATGAGTCGAATAAACAGATTAATAAAGTTATTGGCTCGGTAGTTATTAGGCGAAAAAAGTAAGGATTGAAAAATCGGCCCTAAGTACATATTAATAGAATAGAGAAAATAGAGCTATGAAAAATGTCCGCATTTATACTCGTAAGAGGTCATTTTTGTCTGATTCATTTAATAAATAGACTTCAAAAGTCATAACAAATGATTGAAATTGCACTTTGTCACTCTGTAGATAACTTTAGAAGCTCGTCAGCATCTTTACTTGCTCTCTTTGTTCGTCGTCTCCTAGACGAAATGGCTATAGGAAACCTTTAGCCAATGCGAGTTAGTCTAAAGTGCTCGCCTGACCCTTAACTACTCAACCGATGATCAAGTTTTCATACACGATGTCAGATATACAGAAAAGGACATAGGGTACCATTCGTCCCAAAAAAGATAACATTCCTAAGGTATCGTAGCTGAAACCGCTGGGCGCAGCTGGCTTCCTATACAAATAAGATATCCCGGCGAATAACGTCAGGAATCAGGAACCAATATATTTGACCGATTCATCCGGTGAAAACACACGTTGGCGTTTTCGAAAGATGAAGTAACGGTTACCTTAATATTTTAATAACATTTAATTCCTATGGATGTTTAAAACATAAAGTGCATCTATGGCTTGAAGGGACACAATGGAAATTTCGGATATGGGTAATGTCACGAGCGACTACAGTCTGCTGATCATAATTTGTCCATTGACAAAAATAATTAACATTGTCTCAGACTGTCAATTGACATCACTTGCTGCCAGAGCGATAGGAAAAATGTGGCGCATGGACTTGACATGTAAACAGACTGTAACTGTTAACAGAACAAGATTAATTAAAAATTTTAAAAACGCCTTTAAATAATACTAGCTGCGCCCCGCGGTTTCACCCGCGGTTCAACAGGAACCGTTTATTTTTTCGGGATAAAAAGTACCCTATGTCCTTTTCTGTATCTCAGACAACGTGTATGCAAAACTTCATGATGATCGGTGAATTAGTTAGGGCGTGAAAGAGTTACAAACAAACAAACAAATAAAACACTCACTTTTTCATTTGTAATATTAGTTAGGATACATTGTGAATGACGTTATAATAATAAAATAATAATAATAAATCATTTATTAATCAAGTATCATAGACTCATACAAGTTTAAATTAAATAATCAGAGTAACAGTCACATTATTAATTTATTATCATCATAAATTGCACCACATTAATAATTAACAGAATAATTGAAATACATTGTGAATTAATAAACTAGAATGGACGAAATCAAAATGTCAGTAAGTACAAAAATAAAATAAACAATAACAATAAAAATGTCAAATATTTATATTAAATATTCAAATATTAAATATTTACTAAATATGTTATTAGTTGAGAGTAAAAGTTTTAAGGCAAAGTTTATTTTATTCGTTTCAGCACAATAAAAGCTTATTTAAAAAAACTTTTTATTTATTTTACATGTTTTTTTGGATGACGCAATATCTAACACAAAGCACGTGTTGTTTTAACGAGTGCCTAACTATGTGTGAATATGAGTGTGCTGACTAGCATCCACGTGGTGTGCTACTATGCCAGTTGGAGATGTCAAGTCTAGTCTGAAATAAGTTATTATGTCTATGGCAATTCATAATGTTTACGAATGGCGATGCTTTCATGATTATTGAAGAAAATCGCTCGCCTCTCATCCCTCGAACTACACAAAGGGATGGCGGAAGGTGAAAATGCTCAAAATTATCATATTATTATAATGCCATTGTCCTACCGCACCGTGATTCAGACAATTGCATCCGCTTTCGTAACGGCGTGCATTGTAGAGGGGCGTGCACTGTACAGTGCCACTAATTCATTTGTTTCATACGGATCTAAATAATAATATTATGTGAGCGGAACGTAGTACAAGTGCTGCCTTTAAAAACTCTTTCTTTCACGGTTTTTAGGGTCCTATTCCAAAACGGCGCTTGGTCATAAATCTCGATTTAAAACTGTTTTTAACTTAATTTATAATAAAATAAAACATATCGTCACCCCTTTCTCCCGAAAGGGCTGGCAGAGGTGTAATGCGACACCCACTCTTCGTCGGCGATATTTAGTCCCAAATGTGACAGGGAGCGAGCCTGTCGCCATACACCGGGCTCCAGTCATGTAGACACACAATACGCACATATGTTCACACAATGAACAAATTGGTGCGTGCCGTCGCCGCGACGGCTGGGTTTAACCCGCTCCCTCTAGGTTGAGAGGCAGGCCTTTTCCAACTAGGCTATCATCGCTTCAACAACTAAAAAACTTTTAAAATAAAACTGTTTTTATGTATGGTAAAACCAGTTTTAATTCTAGGATCAAGACTGAGCGTGGTTTTAGCACGCGGGCCTTAGGCTTCATCCTAACCGACCATACTAAGCGGCTGGATATTTGCCTTCAGTTCTCCACCCAAATATTTTAAAAAAGAGTGTTCAAATAGAGCCTATTTTAAATGCGCGTGACAGAAGGGTAGGAAAACAATTTAACAACTTATGATTTTTTCGGCGTCTGTTTACCTCAAAAGCGTAGGGCGGACTTCCCTACGGGCAAACTCAAACTTTTTCCCGAGGGACAAAGAACGTATCAAATCCATCTAGTATCTGTTCCCTGGGGGAACAGACAGAATTTAGTTTTCTACTTATCACCCCTAAACTGACATCTATACCTAACTAGCTGCACCCCACGGTAGTACCCGCAGTCAAAAGTGCTTTTGTGCTAATCCGGACTATAACCTATCTCTGGCAAATTTCATAGAGATTTTGAGAATTGAGAATCACGCCAGAAAAGCTGAACTTTTCTGGCGTGATTAAGTACCAAATATCCATCAATACAAACTTTTACATTTATAATATAAGTGTGATAGTATGATTATGTATTTAGCCCCTAGAGTCTGTTCGGATCTGTCCTCTTTCCGATCAGACTCTATCATTCAAGAGCAGTGTTTCGGAATAACTTAGTTAAATATTTCACCTACCAAATAGTTTACCAACTGTCACTGTCAACTTGTGACTTTGACTTTGCGGAGAGCCACTTTTAATTATGATGTCAGGCGTCAGCCGTACAATTCATGATCTGTATTGTAAGTCTAATTGCCATTAATAATTATTAACTAAGTTCATAAACTAATATAAGTATACCGAAGTAATTTTGAGCCCTGTTTTCCTACCCTTAGGGTTGGATTTTATTTTCCAAATTTATATGGGATAACCTTCGGGGTATACCCTTTCCAATAAAAAAAGAATTATCGAAATCGGACTACTCTGTAAAAAGTTATGCGTTACTCTGTAAAAAGTTATACATTAAAAAAAAAGATACGCGTCGATTTGTAAACCTCCTCCGTCTCGTCAGTTAAAAATAAAGACAATGAGTAAAAATATTAGTTTTCTTCCAAGCAGCCTCTTCTTTTTAAAGCCGGCTCAACACAATCACTGCCTGAAACCAAACACACATAAACACATGTCACATGTAAATGTTTGGTTACACAAAGATTCCACGACACAAACTTGTGCGCAAACACATAAAATCAGGGTACCGCGAAACACAAACAAAACACAACTACGGAATGGTTCCGTATTTGTATGTTCGGGAAATGAGGGCGGAGCCACAGACGAAATAATAGTTACAGGCAAACTAATGGCAGTAGTGCAAATACGAACTGAACGATGTTTGCTGTTTTACAATTAAATCCAGTTGGCTTTGTCATGAAAATGTAAATTTTCTAATTATCATACAGCTGGCTTATCTGTCCGCGGGCTAGGCTCGCGTTTCATAATTGCAGTCGTCCGATTCCCGCTGAGCGACAACTGACCAGCTGTCTGCGGATACCGATTTTCCAAAATTCGACCTTTGCTTAAGCACTGTAGCGTTGCTTATTGCAAGTCCCAAAATTCGTTTTTAAATTTCAAAAAGTCGTAAAAATCGACCTTATGTTTGCAATGAAGAGTCTCTTAACGCATGTCGTTCCTCAAGCAACGCATCGTTGCTTAACACGGGTTCATTAATGTCTCTATTACAAAATTATGTACTAACTTTCTAATTGTGAAAAGATTTTTCTTAATCGGGCATGTAGTTTCTGAGGTTACCCTCTTTTTTTTTTTTTTTTTTTTTTTTTTTATGTAGAGTAGGTCGGCGTTTGACCACGAACTCGCCTGATGTTAAGCGACGTTGTGGTCTAAGATGGAGCACGACGACCTAGAAGATACTTATTCACTCTAGCCTTGGAGTTTACTAGAGTGAAGAAGTACAAAGACGGCAGTTGAGTGAGGCGCTATAAGTGCGCTACTGCTCAGACCCGTCTTCGGAACGGTTACACCGGACTACATCCCGAAACACGACTAGGTCATTTCACGGCATGGCTTGGTCCGGTGGGTGGTAACTAGCCACGGCCGAAGCCTCCCACCAGAGTTTGCTACCCGGTTAGCACTACCCGGGGACCACGTGTAGGGAATCAGAATAGAGTACGCTCCTACGGACGTGGGTAGCTCAGCCCCCAAAATTATTTAATTTTTATAATTATTTAATAATTATAAAAATTAAAAATTAATTTATAATTATTTTTATAATTATTTTATAATTATTTAAGCTTACAAACTATACCTCTTAATAATGATGGAAGGAAAGTACAGATTTGAAATAACTAGATTCTTTATAATAAACCACGTATGGGGTCTTCAGGTGAGCCATGACCATAAAAACAAGGTTCAACAAGGCCTTCTGGGAGTTGACACCCGACTTCGTCACTCGTCATCGCCATCATCTCTCTCGAACTTGTTGTAAATTGCTGATTCCGGTCTTGCTTATGCACCGTATGACGCCACTGCGTGCCACCCACCTGACCTTTTTTTTTGGCGGAGTATAAAGGCGCTGGCCCACCGCGGCGCACGGAGAGGCTATGCACGGTGTCTAGCTTCGCTTTGCAAGAAAATCTATGTCATAGTATCCACCGCAACCCACGGACACGCTACTCATGAATATGAGATTCATGACGTCATTATTACACGCGTAGCTAGCCCAAATAAGCCACGCATCTCAACGCCATGCACGCTGTGCATGCGGTACACGGCTTGCTCTACAAAGCGTGTGTCATCGCTGTTTGCGGCAACGTGGGTCTTCGTTTCCACTGCAGCCTACGTAGCCTACCTAGCCTTTCTACGATCGAGCCAAACGTGCGCCGCGGTGGGTTCGCGCCTTAATCCCACTATAATAACATTATAAACGCGAAAGTTTGTAAGAATGGATGGATGGATGTTTGTTACTCTTTCACGCCAGAGCGGCTGAACAGATCTGAATGAAATTTGGCACATAAATAGATTATATTCTAGAAAAGCACATAGGATACTTTTTAACCGCCGGTGAAACCGCGAGGCGCAGCTAGTACTATTATATGCCAGAACCAACTAACATACCTTTTAGTTTATTTTTGACCTAGGGCCGCCCATACACCTGTACAGACCGGGACGGAAAAATACGCATAGATACAGTTAGAAAAAGATATGCCCGAATGAGTCAATCATTCAATTATGTAAGAGTTTTACAAGATCAAACGACCAGAGGGCGAGCTGCCTGCCAACATATCGATGACGGAAATTTCAATTGGCGTAAGGGACATTTGGTCGAAAATGAGTTATAAATGCCACTATACTCAGTTTTTTCCGCTCTTTCGAATGGTATATTTGAAATCTCTCTATCTCAAAAAAAATGTCCGTTACTCCCCAACTTTTTTTAGGCTTAGATCAAATATTTACTCAAAAAAATGCTTTAAGTGACATTTTGGTTTTAATGTGTGACGTAAGGGCTTTCCAAAAAATATTTAGTGGTGAATTTTTAACAGTTTTGTCATTTTGACCTTTACGACTTTCGGAAAAATTGTGCTGGATTTATAGCTCATGGTTTTAAGGGACACACTTTTCTTTGATGTCCTTTATGACCTCAAATAAAATCCAAACTGTACAAAATCACAGTAGCTTAAAGTAAGTCTGAAGACTTAAAAAAAACATCTAATAAAAAACTAAGTCCCCAGTATGTCCTTATAACGAGACTTGGGTCTACAAACGTCATTTCGATTTAAAATTACCGCGCACGCATCAATTTTGATACAGCGGAAGTAGTAGCCACGCTATTTGTTGCTTGTCCTTGAACAAGTAACGTGAAGTTCGCCAGTCATCGACTCGAAGCCGCCCGCTGCCGCCACGACTACTAGATGGACTTGCCATCTAATAAAAAATAAAAAATATATCATACTTAGCGACGAACTCCTTGTTTGGAAAACCAGCACACACAATTCAGGTGAATCTTCTACAAAAAAAATTACCCATAGCGACAAAGTCCAGGTTACAACAACCAGCACATTCATTTGATTCATCTGGTGAAAAAGAAAAGGTCCTCACTGGAAAATTATAAGCTCTAACTGCCGGGCTATCTAACTATAAGAAAGAACGTGAAAACCGCAAAGCAAAGAAAAATAAATCATTCATCGATTTTGTTTCCGAGGGGGAAGGAGATAATTCCGGCGGAAGTTCAGGTCTGTGAAGTGGAAAATCAGAATCAGAGTCTGCTGATTCAGAAAAAGATACAAGTGAAGAAGATGAGAGAAGAAAGAAACGAAAGAAAGTAAAGAAAACTACAGAAAAAACTTCGGTCCAACAACGAATTAAGCATAAGAACCAAAGTAAGTTTAGAAAAGGTAAAGAATATAGATATATAATTTAATAAATATAGATATAACTAGTCTGGCCATAAATATTGTTACAAAACAAACTCCTTCGTTTTTTTTATTCTGCATTTAAATTTGGAATGCGTTTATTATGGCGAAAACTACAATCAATTTCCCACCATTTCACATGTATTTTTCGTGATTATTACTAAATTTACAACATGGAATGGGGTGTTAAAAAAAACAGGATTGCAGTGATTGCATTGCGCAAAGTGGGTATGGAACCGTCGGTCATTTTTAAGACTGTTCAAAATCTTGGTATCAGTCGTATGTTCGTATATCGTAGTATCGACAGATATACCGACACTTCCTCTGTTGAAGGCCATAAAAGATAGGGGCGGCCGCGTGCGATGAGAACTACTAAGGCTGGTAATGCTGTTAAAGCCAGAACTTGCCGAAACCCAATGAGGAAACAAAAAATCTTGGTGCAAATCGCCGATATACAGGACATGCCCTTAATCAATCGCTGCAGTTAAAGAGAGTGGATAGATCAAAACGTCTTCTATCCCGTTATGCAGGTGAAAGTTACAGAAATATCCTTTTTACCGACGAAAAAAAATTCACGATAGAAGAGCACTACAATAAGCAAAACGACAAAGTGTACGCTCACAGCTGTAAAGAAGCTACGGAAGTGGTCGGAAAGTTAGAGCGTGGTCATCATCCTGCGTCAGTCATGGTTTGGTGGGGGGTATCCTATCACGGCGTCACAAAGCTTCATTTTTGGGAAAAAGGGGTGAAAACTTCAGCCAAAGTGTATCAACAGACCGTCTTAGACGGTGTTGTAAAACCCCTTAGCAATACACTTTTTAAAAATCTACCGTGGAATTTCCAACAAGACTGCACCTGGTCACAAGGCGCGAACTACCCAAGCCTGGCTGGAAGCCAACGTTCCGAACTTTATACGGGCTGAAGACTGGCCCTCCTCTAGCCCAGATCTAAACCCCCTGGACTACAAATTATTATCAGTTTTAGAGGGCATGGCCTGCTCTAAACGACACGCCGACATATAGAGTCACTTAAGAAATCTTTGAAGCAAGCAGTGGCTAAATTTCCCATGGAAACAGTCCGTAAATCCATAGATTCTTGGCCAGACCGACTAAAATCCTATATATAATAGTTATATTTTTGTTAGGACTTCAATACATGTGTAGTGTGTACATATAACTTTTATTAACATAAAACATTACTGTATTAAAATAAATGCATTTTCATTTGTAACAGAACTTATGGCTAGACTAGGTATAAAAACACATAAAGATAGCGAAAAATGCTACACAACTCGATCGGGAAACCCTAAAGTAGAGAAAACGATAAATAAAAATACCTGTGAGAAAGGCAAATGTACTAGGGGATGTTACGATATACCTGAAGCAAGACGAGAACAATTATTTATATATTTTTGGGAGCTAGATACTCTAAGAAGGCGTGATTGGGTGCGAAGTGTTCAAACAGTAAAATAATATATGTTAATATAATATAAATATTATTATATGATATACATAAATAATATAATATATTATATTAATAAAATATAAATATCTATAATAGTGTGTATACACTATAATATAATGTATATACACACAAAATACGCGTTTCGTGAGGAAGAGTCACAATTAATTCAAAATTTTACAATAAATCTGTACTAGATACTACCCAAAATTTTAAACATAATTTACTTTACGCCTCACATAAATCGAATTTCTTGAATATAAAAACGCATATACGACTGCTTTGGAGTAAAACACAATGGACTTACGACCTCTTGATTTTGCAAATCCAATTATTTTGTTGAGTCGTAAGGGAAAAAGTTGGTAAAATTGATAGGGCGTAAGGAGCAAAATCTCCTAAACTATTCGTTATAGCTCATTTTAACTAAAACCATTAAAAAGATCATTAAAAATTAAGACTAAGCTTCTCAGACGAAATCGCCGTAGACCAAAGACAACAAAAGTTAGAACTGATTAAAAAAAAAAGTCATAAAAAAAATCGTTTTTTGGCTCTCCTGAAAAGTCGTACTTTGTCCCTTACGCCAATTGAAATTTCCGTCATCGATATTTTGCTGCCAAGGGTCAAGAAAACATGATAGATGGGCAATCGGCATCAACGTACAATATTTACGAATATTTAAACAAAACATACTTTTACCAAAACAGTCAAAATTGATTGTCAGATCGTCGCGTCGTCGTCGTATCAAAAAAGTAAATAAAGACTCAGCAGTTATCTAATTTGGACTCTAAAATAGTTTAAAATTCTGTTATTTTTTTGTGATTTTCAACTTACCTACTGATAAAGCTTACTTTCACCTACGTTAAGCCTCCTCTCCAAACCAAACTCCCGACTTCGTCGCTGTTATACAGGAGTTACGAAAACCCTGTTGGATGGGCATGTACACACACTTATAAGTATTTATAGAAAAATAGCAAAAAAATGCACGTTAAAAATAGCTAGAGTTATGACCGGTTTAAGAGCGCAAGAAAAAAAGGAAATTTGACAGAAATGTTAACAAATCTGTCTCATAATTATGTTGACGGCTTTTAAGGCGCCGTATGATCACGAAATCAAGGAAAACAAGTATTATGTTTGCACCTAGTTTGATATGAAGAACTATGATGATCAGGTACAAAAAAATACAGCTGGTAGAAGAAACAACCAACTAAATTTTAACCGAAGAACAATTTTGAAAATCATTCTCATTTTAGAAAAAAAAAAACACAAAAAGTATCTTCCTAAAAAAAACTGTTTGAGCGTAGTTCTCTAAATTTTCAGCGATTACAACACATTTTTTTTCGATAATTAAATAGCCAGATTAGTCCTTTAAAATTTAACCGAGCAACTTTTTCGTATTTGTGTTCTTTTTACGATTCATTACCAATAGAAACAGCAAGAAAATGTAATTCTAGGCGCCGATTTCGTTTTACCATAAATATGATATACGATTTTCAACATTAAGTGAAGCAGCTTAGGTAAAAAATTGACTACGACATCCGATTTAGTCGTCGAGCAGCGCTCGACGTGAAAGGTCGTTCCCGGCCGCTCTGTGGCACGATCCGGCGTATAATTTGATCACATAATTATACATCGTATATTAATTATAATAGAAAATTATAAATAACTTGAATATAGCAGATTGTAGGACGTTGTAAATAGTGACTTTATTATACATTTTACCAGTATGAATATTTTAAATATTCATAAATATTCATACTGGTAAAATGACTTTGCACTTTAACACGCTATAAATAGAGTCCACATTGATTGTTTCAAAAGCATGAGCCGTCGCGTTGAGCAGGTCGAGCGCCGCCGCCGACAGTATACGGTACGACAGTATATGCTACACTTTCAGATACATTGATGATGACGTCATGTACCTCGTTGTTATTACCCAAGCTATGTTTTTTTAGTTCGGAGAAGCGAAAAATGACGGTACCAAATACTGAAATTAGCCAACCAAGTACCTCAGAAGAACTAATGTATAGACTAATGTATAGACCTACGAGCCCAGACGAGCTAGCATTTATGAGCCTTGAAAATAATCCCTGTCAGCAATGTTATTGCTCTGATTGCTTGCTTATCTAACCTTCAGGGGGGATCCTTGGTAGTCTACATTCAAAGTGGCAACCAAAGACTGCCGGTGCGGTAGCCGCCATCTTGAATTTAATGAGAAATATTTTTTTATCGGATCGTTTTCAACAAAAAACAGGACTAAGTTGTTATAAATTTGATTCTTTCTACAGCTTTAGTTTTATTAACCATTTTTATCGTGCGATAGTTATTTTTCAAATAAAGCCAAAAAAGTATTAAAGTATGATCGAATAATTTGTTGATTATTCATATTAGGGCATGTTCAAAGTTGTGTAAAATAAACTAGATAGAGACACACTGCAACGTAAAATTTGTATCTTTATTGCGAATTTCTTTCGGTCGTCTTTAGTTACCTTTTTTTTGTTGAGACTAAATTATAATGATTCAAATTTACAACGACTTAAGACTTCACGCATTTAACAAAAAAATAACTTTTTATATAATTTTAGGTCAAGCAATCAAGACTTAAGTTAAATGACGTCAGTGGAACCAATTGTTGCTTATAATAATAATAAGTAAGTTTACGTTTTAAATATTGAATTAAAAGTTCCCATTTAACCAATTTATATTAGAGTACTAGAAATTGCAAAAAGACAGTACACATCTCTATGTATCAAACGCGCGCCGGCCCCGTCAAAGAAGCTACTACGTCGTTGTGAAGTCAAAGAAGCCGCCGCGGCCCGCTGCAGCTGTACTTTGCTTGTGTACGTTCGCGACTTCGTACAACATGTGGTTTTCCTACTTAGAAATATATTTTCTAAAACTTTATTTTTTTGGTAATGTTTTTTATAATGAATCGCGCTCTGTTGGTAAAGTACACCTACTTTTGTAAATTTGGCGGAAATGCAAAACAACAGATTATAGAAAACTTCCTTGTACTTGCACAGAATAAGAAATACTCAGTACAAGTACCTGCTAAGGGATGCTTTTTTTTTTGCTAAGGGATGCTAGGCGTAAATACTTATGAAACACACCTTTGCGTAGTTGGATAGTTTGGCTTAATAATAATAATAACTCAATGTTTTATACTTTTGTAGCGTAAGCATCGAGCTCCCACCTGAAATAGTTAATTCGACAATCCCAGATGGTCCTATAAATCTTATCTGCAGTGAGCGAGTTTGCTTTATATAATACATACCTATACTCCTATCTGTATCTCCTACATACATTTATTTATTTATTTATAATTATGATGACATAAAGTCAAGTTCTTCCAACTCTCATCAGCGTATACATTGATTATTGGTAATTTAATTCCTATTCTGCTACATTTATAACTGTGTCTAAATCTGTTTCATATTCTATATTAGGTTGAAGTAAAATAATGAAAAATATTAGTGACGATAATTCCCGAAATCCCCATTGGAGTAAGTAGTGAGGAATTCGGGAATGGCCCATTTTATCCTCTATCCTGCAAGAACGGTTATTGATTATGATATTAATCAAAAGATTTATCTGCATGTTTCACATATACTGTATGCAACGTTCCTTGTGAATAAATGTGAGTATAAGTGTGGACCTTATTGCGCGGCGATACGATTAGCGGTCGCGCAGCGTCGACAACAAAACGTAAGCATAAGATATCGTGGTAGGTCTCCAGATAGCTGTTGCACTACGTACTCGCCCTGTCGTCCGTGCGTTTCGCCAGTTCTATCCGCGTATGCGCAGGTAGAAAATGAAATTCGAATCGCGATTATACCCGGCCTTAATCCATGAAAGTAACGGCACGACGCGAATAGTTTACAAATAAAACCTACCCGATTAGTGTCTGCGTTCGCGCATTTAGAAAAGTGGAGCGCGATATGTGATAAAAATGTTTATAGAAAAAAAAAAGCATAATTGCATCCTCCAGTCAGTACCGGATGCACACCTCGCAAAAACAATAGGGTTTTTGCTACACCCTGTACAATATTTAATGTTTTTTTTAAATGTTTGTTTAATTATATAATGATTATTGATTAAAAAATACCGTACATTCTGATTAAACAAAAATTGTATGATTATTGTCCACCTAAATTCATTTTGATCTAAGTAAAAAAATCGCCGAGAAAATCATCGCAGTTCGTGAGCTTTTTCGCAGTTTATTTTCCCACTGGCCAGTATTGACAGATGAAAACAAAAACAAGCGCTGGCCGGAAAAAAAAGCTCAATTATGTAAACGTCGCAATAAATTCGAATTTAGAACGACACGCCGTGTGTGGTCGTCTACACCACGCGTTTAACCAGCAGGGCGGTTGGTTAATCCGCGCTTAGCTAGGGTTGCTACTGTTTACTACAATATTAAAACAGTTTTCATAGTTTTTCCTTATTTCTGAGGTTTTGGGCAAGGATTTGATTGTTTAGTACATATTATGTCGATGCGACGATGCCACTAACGATTTTTAGAATTTACCTATAGCATATCGTCACACCTTTCCACCGAGGGGGCTGGCAGAGGTGTAATACAATACCCACATATTGCCGGACGATATTCAGTCCCAAATGTGACGGGGGCGAGCCTGTCGCCATACACCGGGCTCTAGTCATATAGTAGATGACATACAATACGCTTATATAGTTATGTATGTTCACACAATTAACATTAACGAATTGGTGCGTGCCTTCGGCTGGGTTTGAACCCGCTCCCTCTGGCTTGAGAGGCGGGCCTTCTCTAACTAGGCTATCATCGCTTTTACCTATAATAGGTAATATTACTATTACCTTCAGCAGTCATAGCTACTTTGCTCATAGTATCTCATAGAACCTCTACGGGACGTGATCAGATTCGCGTGATTGGATGCAACAAACCCCTTCAAATTACACTTTCACGCACAAATAAATCAAGAAATTGTACCTCGGCAGTCTTATTGCTATGACCTGATCTATGCCTTCAAGACAATTATGCAAATAAATACTTAATAATACAAATACCTATTAAATTACTTGGTAAATTATTTACCTCTTATGTTATAACTAGCTGCGTCCCGCGGTTTCAGCCACGAATTCAGGCCAGATCTCTGTCTTTCTCTACTGGTCTGCATTCGTTTAATTTTTTATTTTTATGTACAATAGGTAGGCGTTTGACCACCAACTCGCCTGATGTTAAGCGACGTTGTGGTCTAAGATGGAGCACGACGACCTATAAGGTACTTATTCACTCTAGCCTTGAAGTTTTGTAGAGTGAAGAAGTACAAAGACGGCAGTTGAGCGAGACGCTACAAGTGCGCCACTGCTCAGACCCGTCTTCGGAATGGTTCTACCGGACTTCATCCCGAAACACCACTAGGTCATTTCACGGCATGGCTTGGTCCGGTGGGTGGTAACTAGCCACGGCCGAAGCCTCCCACCAGAGTTTGCAAAAACATGATTTTTATGAATATCATATCTTTGCCATTTTGAAAAATGTTCAAAAAGTGTAATTATTGAACCTACTCACAAAATTTCAAGAGAATCGGTTAAGGAATGCGACCTGTAGAGGAGAACAGACGTCGGCCGCGACATTTATAGCTCACAGAGCCACTAGTATTACTTTGTATACATTTGCATTTTTAAAATTACTTACGGAGTAACGGGCAATTTCTTGCAGTAGACAGCCCTACGAGTGGAGTCTCTATTGTTCCAACAGAATAGATAATTCGTATGACGACGTCTAGCCCCAGATTACACGCAGGTTGCGTAAACATAACCCGGGGATTAGAACTTAACCGGAGACTTGGAATCGGTCTGGCTGAGATTTAGGATGGAAAAAACTGTAGGTCTGTGGGTCTGGCTGAAATTTTACCTTGCAAAACAGGGCTCACTGAGGGAAAATTCAAATCACAAATAAAAACTACATTAATGAAAAGAGGATATTATAAGGTTAATAATTATTTAGAAGACAAAGATGTCTGGAGCCTTCCACTTCCGCCAAGTAGTCACTAGTATTTATAGATATTACCTAGTTGTAAGACAAAAATTTGTGAGACTGTAATTTATTTAATATTTGAACAAATAATGCCCCTCAGTTTCTTGCCTGTTCTTCTGAGTAGAGGCTCTTTATCCGAACAAGGCGGTCGAGTCTATTTAAATAACTTTTGACGTTCAGAAGTGTATCTTTGATACCTAAATTGAATAAAAACATTTTGACTTTGATTATGAATTTTCACTATTATTTACAATATTTTAATAACTAAGGGTTCCGCGAAGCTCTGAATTTTTCATACAAACGCGCTTGTCGAATTTCTTGGAAACTATTCATCAAATCGTGATGAAATTTTGGATCTACAATTAAATGAACTGTATCTCCTTCTAGTTTTTTTGTAAAAACGTCCTCAAGAGAAAATAAAGCTAAGAAAAATATCGCATCTTTCTCTGGGTCTCGTTTGACAATTTTTTTTAATAGATAGACAAAGCAAATCAAAAATCACTTTGCTTAGGGACTACTTGTTGACATTATTAGCTTTTAAATTAATTCATAATACAAGGGAGATAACAAAGATTAGAGAAGTGCGAACGTCAAAAAAAAAATTGAAATTACAATTTGTTGCTCTGTGGATGTTTATAGAGACTTGTCGGTATCTTTACTTGCTTTCTTTGTTCGTCGTCTGCTTCTAAGCGAAATGGCAATAGAAAACCTTTAGCCAATGCGAATTTAGTCCAAAGTGCTCGCCGGACCCACGAAAGAGGTTTAACAAGTTTAATATTATCTTTTAGGCGCTGCTCGACAGGACAAGACGTAGGACGAGAACGAGACACGGACGGCATGTCACCTTCATACAGAACGAGAAGCGTCTCGTCCTCGTCCGTCTTCTCCGTACGTGTTGCGTCGCGTTCATACCATCTTAGGGAACGTACCCATACTACGTGACTCATTTAGGAGGGGGGGGGGAACGATTTTTTAATGTTTTGTTTGCAAAAAACGATTTAAAACTATGAATTACTACGTAAAACTAGAGTAGGAGGGAGGGGGTCTTAGAATAGAGTAGCATAGAGTTCAGATGTTCACCGAGAAAGGGTACAGGGGAAAAGGGAAAAGGGGGTTAACAATTGTAAGAAAAGGTCACGTAGTATGGGTACGTTCCCTTATATGAAAGTAGATTAGAGGATCCACGTCCCGTCGGGACGCGTCCGCATCTTACGTGCTTTCTGTCTGTCTTCATCCATCCATCCATACATCAGCCATAGGACGTCCACTGCGGGACATATGCCTCCCCCACAGATCTCCGATAAGACCGGTTGGTAGCGGCCTGCATCCAGCGCGATCCTGCGGTCTTAACAAGGTCATCCACCTTGTGGTGGATAAGCTCCTAGTAGCCCAACGAGCTATGGAGAGGGCTATGCTCGGAGTCTCTCTGCGAGATCGAATCAGGAATGAGGAGATCCGTAGACGAACCAAAGTTACCGACATAGCCCAGCGGATTGGTTGTCTGTCTTGCCTCTTAAATATTAAAGTACATAACATATCGTCACGCCTTTCCCCCGAGGAGGCTAGCAGAGGTGTAATGCAACACCCACCCTTCGCCGGACGATATTCAGTCCCAAATATGACAGGGAGCGAGCCTGTCGCCATACACCGGGCTCCAGTCATGTAGCAGATGACATACAATACGCACATAATTATGTTCACACAATGAACAAATTGGTGCGTGCCGTCGGCTGGGTTTGAAACATAGAAACAATAGATATGTAAAATAGAAACCTATAGAAACCAAATTGTTACTGACATTTTGTTTATGTAATCGCATGAAGATCATTGTGACATATCTTTTAAGTTTAAGTGTTCTACTTAAACTTAATATAGATACTTACACTTAAAAAAACAGGAAACACTTCACAAACAGAAATCGCTTTAGGCGATAAGGCGGCCCTTGTACTGCCGAATGATTTGCTCGAGACTTCGCATGTCTCCTAACTTCACGTCCGTTTTTGCTTATATTCAAACTTAAAAATAGTATTTGCAATAACTACTTGCCTGCAAAATTTCATGAAGATCGGATCAACAACACTCAAGTTATCGTCGTACAGACAAATGTCAAAATGACCCAGTAGACTCGAACACCTTACTTCGCTAGTTCAAAAATTGAAAAGCATGCAATTCTGTAAAATACATTATTTTTTTTTATTTTTTGATACTGTTGCCTGTAACCTGTTTGTTCTTTTATGATACTTATAGCGAATTCGACATTTAGACTATTATGAGAAAGCAAAGATATTTAGAGACGACTAAATCTTTTATTTAAACCGGCTTCCCGTCATCAGATTTGAATTTTGAGAAAAAAGGCCATCTGTAATTAAATGACTGCCTCGGTGGCTCAGTTGGCAGTGAACCTGCCTTCTGAGTCTGGGGGCATGGGATCGATTCCCGCCTAGGGCAAACATATAAATGGTGAAAATTTGTGTTTGTTCTATGTCTAATGGGTGTTAATTATCTATTTAAGTATGTATTTAAAAATATATATGTATGTATATCAGTCTCTTGCAGCCATAGTACAAGCTGTGCTTAGTTTGGGGTCAGGCGACCGTGTGTGGGAAAAAGTACCGAATTCAATCAATCTTCCAAATTAAGATTTTTTTTGAATTGGTTAAAAACGCTCTTACAATGGCACTGCACTGCACCGATATCACTTCACACTTTTTATCACTCATTTGAACATCTTTAAAAATGAAGAGTGTTAAGAGAGCGTCCCGACACATTGAGTGTCGATAGATAAAAGAAGACATATGGAACTTTAAAGTTCTTGAGTTTTGGAGATAACTACACTAACCTAATAGTTGAAGGTTAACCTACCTTAGTACCTTACTTAGTTGAAGGTTAAGTTAATAAGTTAACTGATAATAATGATACCATACACTAAGTTATATTTTACGATTCTGTCCGTTGTAAGGAAGAAGTTGAGAGAGATTCGGGCGTTGCTCGGCGAGTAAAGTGTCTCGTCGCACGGCTCGAAAAACACAACACAACAAAATAGAACGCGTGCACAAGAACTGCACGACCTGATCCAGCCATCACCGTTCTTTTATAATTGTACCAGGCACACCAGTAAGAGAAACCGTCTTAAACCGTCTTAAGCACTAAGCGTTTCAAGTCAACCTTTCTTGTAAGAACTGCAGAGGTGTGGTACTAGTTGCCTGCGTCTGCCTTTCCACTTAAATTGTCCTCAATCCGGGGCTGTTTAAGAGTAGAGTGAAAAGGTATCTCCTAGACAAGCGTGATGGGATGCGTCTGATGCGCCTGATGGGAAGCGTCGATCACGTTGACGCTTCCCATCAGGCGAGTCAGTGGTCAAACGCATACCTAGTCTGTTGTAAAAAGAAAGGGCACAAGAAGCTTCTACCTGACACCGATACGCCGTCCCTATTGGTCAAAAAGCCACTAACAACCAATAGGAATTAGGAGCACTTTCACGAGCAATCGCGGCAATTAGCATAATTACGTTTGATCATATTCAGTCCTGTGCTATAAGTATTATTTTAATTGTAGGATGGTGCTAGTGAGAGTGAGACAAATCGTTCCTTCACCCTTGAAAGTTGCCGCGATTTACAAATCATGCCTTCAAACTTCAGCAGAATCTCAAATTACAACACATAAATACGGTTCATTAATAACTGTAGTAAATTTGAGCAATAAACGAGGGTAAAATAAATAAATACGGCTGTTATACTACAGTAAATAGAGTGATACTGGAGTACTTTGAGAATGATCTCCGATAGCCGTGGAGTAGAATAAACATAAAAAACTCTCCTCTATAGAATACACATAAAAAATATACAAATAAAAAATACGTGGAGTAGAATAAACATAAAAAAAACTTTGACTGCCTCGGTGGCTCAGATGGTAGTGAACCTGCCTTCTGAGCTTGGGGGCGTGGGTTTGATTCCCACCTAGGGCAAACATTTATGTGATGAACATTTGTGTTTGTTCTATGGCTGGGTGTTAATATATATTTAAGTATGTATTTAAAAATATCTAAGTATGTATATCAGTCTCTGGCAGCCATAGTACAAGCTTTGCTTAGTTTGGGGTCAGGCGACCGTGTGTGGGAGTGTCCCGAATTTATTTATTTATTTATTTACAGTATTATAAAACGCGATGGCAGCCTAGTTGGGAGAAGGCCCGCCTCTCAAGCCAGAGGGAGCGGGTTCGAACCCAGCCGACGGCACGCACCAATTTGTTCATTGTGTCATCTGCTACATGATTGGAGCCTGGTGTATAGCGACAGGCTCGCCCCCTGTCACATTTGGGACTGAATATCGTCCGGCGAAGTGTGGGTGTTGCATTACACCTGTGCCAGCCCCTTCGGGAGAAAGGCGTGCGATATGTTATAAAAATAAGTTTTTATAAAGATAATTCTGTAGAGCATTTTGCGAATAAATCTATGAAATTGTTACCTTTTTTAAAACAAAAGAATGGGGTGCTTTGGAAATGACCCCCACCGCTTGGTTAGTTAAGTACACTAAAGGTGTACTTAATTATTAGTTTTTAGATTTGCTTCCCCTCTTTGTTACCCTATGCTTCTAACATTAATGACATCGGAGACGTCATTTGTCCAAGACAGTGTTTTTCAACGTTTTTTTACGGGGGCGTTTTTTAGTCCCGCGGAGGGGTAAAAAATACCCCCGGTTGAAACGCGAGGGTTGAACGCAGATGATGTAACCTTAGACGGTTTGATTATTTGTTATTTCTGATTTCAATTTTACATTTTAAATGAGCAATGGGAGTTGTTTGTCTCTGTCACTTCTTCTTGGTCGCTACGCTCTTGACAGCGGTTGTGGTCGTCATGCAGTATTGTTATTGGCAGGGGCTGATGTAATGCGCCTCACAATATCTCGCCATGTCTCTCTGCTCGAGGTCATTCTTGTGCACTCGTGTCTCTGTCACAACGATGTAAATTTCCATGGTAGTAATGAGACAGAAATAAAGACTATTACATTGTCATTTGCCGAATATTGTACTACTAGCTACGCCCTGTGATTTCACCCGCGGTCCCACATTAACTATTAGTTTTTTCGGGATGTAGAGTATTTTTCGCCTATTTCTATGTGCCCCTGATAATGTGTAGACAAAATTTCATAATGGTCGGTTGAGTAGCTGAGGCATGAAAGGGACTCAAACTAATAAACAAACGAACAAACCCACCTCCGCAACTATAATTATTCGTTAGGATTAATTTGTTCTGCCCTCAGAAGAAATATTGATTTAAAAGTTAGTTACATGTGCGCTCTCTCTCTCTAAAGCAACAGAGCAGAAAGCACTCGGTAGGTTTATAATTGTGGCTTAGGTAGCAAATTGCAGAAAACATTTAAAAAAACATATTTATACAACGTATACATACATACATAAGAGTAGGTACTTATAGGTCGTCTTATTTATAGGTTACTCATAGCACCCAATGTACGAAGGTAAAGTTCACGCCAAGCTTTACGGCACCTCTGAATAGCTCAATATTATAAACCAAACATCTTAGCTCCCCATGAATCCTAATAATCCCTAATTCATCATATGTAAAAAAAAAAGCGTGATTGAGAATTGATATCGTCAATTTCTAGGAAATTGCCCCAAAATATCCTAATCCTAATAATATTATAAACGCGAAAGTTTGTATGAATGTATGGATGGATGGATGGATGGATGTTTGTTACTCTTTCACGCCAGAACGGCTGAACAGATCTGGATGAAATTTGGCACAGAGATAGATTATAGTCTAGAATAGCACATAGGATACTTTTTAACCGCGGGTGAAACCGAGGGGAGCAGCTAGTAATACAAATAAAATACCCCAAAGACTAGTCTAGTCTTCTCAATCAATTCTTAAATCATCAATTTTGATATCAATTCTCAACTCAATAATAGAACCAAAGGTTCGACGCAGACTGGCTCTGGCTAGTTTCAGACGCCTGGCCACCTGTGGCAACACCAAAAGTTGATTGGATAGGCCACCAATGACTGCAACTTCTCTACGCCGAACCAGTCAGACTCATTTAAGAGTGTTGCTCCTGTCCATGATCCAAAAAACAAGGTCTCGATTGCATTCAGCAAGAACGTAATGACGCCATCGTCATCCGTCTCTTTCGAACTTGGTGTAAATGACTTATTTCGGTCTTGCTCAAGCATCGATTGACGTCTCTACGTGTTGCAGAATGCTATACCTGGCGGAGTATATTATTAAACCAAGCGCTTGTTGTGGAGCCTTCTGCTAGTGTTTTCAGCTACTTGTACGATGACAGACATCGGCATTCTTTTTTTTATTTGGTCTATAAATTAATGATCCCCAGCCGGTAGCGAACAAAATTGAAATGGATTAGGTGAAATTATCACTATTTATCTATCTACTAAAAGTCACTATCTATCTATTTACTAAAAGCAGATCTGGGGCCCTATTCTTATGCGTGAAATACTTTTGTGATCATTGTCTCGCTCGTTCAAAAAGTCACAGCAGTAAGAAAACGCATTTTAAGCCGGAACCAGACTATTTGCTTAAAACAACCATACGCTGTTCTTATTGGTCAAAAGGTTTTAACAACCAATAGGATGACTTTTGCAAGCGTTAGCGCTTTGCGCTATGGTCTGTTTCTAGCTTAACACCCTTTCCTTGAGTTTTGATACCGAAACCGAAAAAAAATTCTTTAACTATCAAAACTCGAGCTAAGCTCCCCGAACAGGGGGCCAGAGCGGTCAAATTTCTTGGCCACAACTGTAATAGGGTTGCGCCGTGCAGTAAATTTCCTAGCTAGCTAATATTGACGCCGGGATAATTTATAGAGCGGGGTTTTTGCGTGCTACCTTCTGCAAGAAATGCCATTTATTACGAACGCAAGTTTGCTTACGGATGTAGACGAGCGGAATGGTAAAAAGGGTTTCGGAATCGAAGGAAATACGAATGAATGAAGGTATGGGTTTCGTTTGGCTAGAAATTAAAATAACGCTTCACAGGCTCATGGCTCCCTGGTAGATTTTCCGACGCTTCTCACGTTTCTCAGGGAAACCTACTAGGTTTCCCTGTGTCAGGGATGCCACGAAACTACAGAGCATGGACCACACTCGAAGATGTCAAAGATTTTGATAACTAGCTGCGCCCTGCGGTGTTTCCCGCGGTGTAAAAGTAACCCTATGCCTTTTTCTGTACCACAATATTTTTTATTTATTTTTTTAAACTTAATAGGCTCGCGTTTGGCCGCCAACATGCCTGATGATAAGCAGTGATGCGGGAGCACGCTTGCCTAGAAGAAACCGATTCACTTGAGACTTGAAGACACTCAGATTATAAGTGTCAGGGAACACACACTCTGGCAGAGTAGACTAATGCTCGGATTACATTGGCGCGCGATAATTCGTGTCGCGTTATCGCGCTAAAATCATCGTTGTCCGTTATCAGCGATGTTCTTGTCTACATTAGCGGTGAAGTCTTCGCCTTTCTGCGAAGTTGACGAGCGATAAATCGCCTGATACATCGCCGAGTGACGAACTAACCCACACTTTTCGCGACAGCCGGAGTTACCGCCGAAGGCCGCTAATGTAGGATTTACTACTAAATTTAAAAATACTAACTAAAAATACTATGAAACCACTTATAAAATGGACAATAAAGAAACCCTTAAAAGTAGTGTAAAAACTGGTGGCGTTATCACAAAAATAGGCCTTCTGCAGGCAGGATTGAGTTAGTTTTCGGATGATTTAGTTTGTTGTTCCCTATGACAACTTTGATATCAAGACTCTAAGGCTTCCAGTATAAACTAACAATTCCTACATCTAGGCTAAAAATGCATAGGTCTGGCCCAAATGCAATGGCCATAGATTTATATAATGAACTAGAATGTAACTACATGTATAATAACTATATATATTATAATGAACCAGAGAAATCCTATATCTCCTACTAATATAATATTATAAACGCGAAAGTTTGTATGTATGGATGGATGTTTGTTACTCTTTCACGCCAGAACAACTGAACAAATCTGGATGAAATTTGGCACAAAGATAGATTATAGTCTAGAATAGCACATAGCACTTCAACCGCGGGTGAAACCGCGGGGCGCAGCTAGTTAAGAAATAAGAAAGGAAAATTGTTTCGAAAATAAATTAAAATGTTTATTACTTAATACATAAATGCTATTATAAAATAGAAGAATATCTCAAAGATAAAACTTAATTTTTAAAGAATAAGCCGGCCCACTCCTCATGACATTGCAATACCTCCTCGGCCAGGCGCCGCTGCCGCGCGCACTGCGTACTCTCAACGTTGTCGCGGCTGATACAGATTTGTTCTACTGTACTCTGGGTGAATTTACAAAGATAGCACTACATATATTGCGTTATCGTAAGTTTCTTATAGGATATAGTTAGTTAGTACTTATTACTACACTATCGCATTAGGTATAGCTGTAATGATAGCTGTTAGTTGTGAAACAAATAAATATATTAGGGTCCATTGTCAGATAGGTACTTAATATTATAACTTTTATGAGATAGATAAACTCTTTATTGTTCACACCACAGATAACAAAACAACAAGAGAAAAATAATGATAAAACTTATTAAATAGTGTAACAACTGGCGGCCTTATCACTAAAAGCGATCTCTTCCAGGCAACCTTAGGATGGAGAGGATACGACAAATGAGTATGGGACAGGGTGTGCAAAAATAACTAAAATTGATACAAAGAAACAACAAAACATCGAGTATTATACCTATACACCTACATAAACTATTTACATAAAACTTACATAAAAGTACATCATAGTAATATAATACATTCTAGTACTTAAAATACCTATAGTTAATAAAATATACTAATTAATACATACATACAACACTGATTAATAAAACAATCAAGGCAATTTCGATAAATACAGCTTTTTTTAAGAGCTTGTGAACTCACGCAACAATCACCACAATGCGCAGAAATAAGATATATAATGGAATAAAATCAGACTATGGCAAAATTTTGCAAGTCAGATAAAATTTATTTAGATACCTACTTTCTGTACAATTGCACCACATCAAAGTTGTGAAAACCTGAAAAATGTAATCCACACCTGCCTTAAAATTTTACAACCTTATTCCAAAGAAAATAGAACCTATTTTTCTTCCTCACGTCAAAAGTTTTCAAAAGCTTGAATGAACTCTATAACTGAGAAATAGAGTTTATTTTGAAAAGGCATTTATTTAACTTCAACAAGCTTCAAGAGCTATCGAATGCAATACAGACCCACCATCTTATCAGCAAGAGTGGCCAAATGATGGAACTAAAATTGTTCAACAGCAGTTTTGTTTGGGAAATTCGATAGTGGTTCCCTCAACCAGACCCACAGATAAGTTGGTAGTATAGTAGAGTCCTTGATTCGATGGGAGCCTGGAGCGATGGAGCGATGCATTTTTATGAGCAATATTTTTACGGCTCTCAAAGGATCGTAATAATAAATACTGAATAACATCTATTACAATATTGTACTGCAACTTTATAATAAAATAATCAATATAAAAAATAAATATTCGGGACACTTACACACGTGGATTGACCCTAAACTAAGCAAAGCTTGTATGTACTATGGCAGCCAGAGACTGATATTCACACATAAATATTTTTAAATATTGACGTAAATAGATAATTAACACCCAGACATAGAACAAACACAAATGTTCATCACATGAACGTTTGCCCTAGGTGGCAATCGAACCCACGCCCCCTAGCTTGGAAGGCAGGTTCACTACCGACTGAGCCACCAAGGCAGTTAAAAATATGAAAACAATAAAGTTGTAGTATGTATTCTGAGAATAATAAAGTAGCAGTATGTATTCTGATAATAATAAAATTGCAGTATGTATTCTGAGAATAATAAAGTTGTAGTATGTATTCTCAGAATAAATATACTAGTGGCTGTGAGCCAAAGACCTCGCGGCCGGCGTCTGACCTCCTGCAGGTCGCATTTGTCAACATGTTTTTCCAAAAAAAAAACATGTCTATGCTATTTTGAATGATTTCCAAAAACCGACCCGGAAAAAAATCTGTATAATTATCTCGAATCTGCTCACAAAATTTCAAGAGAATCGGTTAAGAAATTCAGACCTATATAGGAAGACAGAGATGCGGACAGAATTCGGACATACGAAAACATTTTTGGCGAAGCTGAGGCAGAGACGCTTCGCTAACGCTTACTCAGTCTATAAAAGTTGTACTGCCTTCGGAACAGTTTCACAGTCTTTTGTCTTTTTCGATCAAGTTTAAAAATGTAACAGAAAGAAAAAGACAAACACTCTATAACTATTCAGAGGCTCTACAACGTTTAGTAAGGGGGTAATCTAAATTAATATAATTAAAATTCAATTATTTTTTATACGAATTGTAAAGAGGAAATATTTGTGTTTTTGTATGTTTGTAACGAATTAACTCAAAAATGTCTGTTTCGATTTCAAAAATTATTTCAAAAGAATACGAATAAGAATAATTTATTGCAGAACTGTGTTCAAAGGTCTTAATTTAAATGTAGTCTAACTCAACAGTAGACCCAAGTCGGGTGTGCAATGTGATGTACATAGGTACTTATAAATGTAATTAAACAATATGAAATATACAACACTATCAAAATAAGAGTAAATAACCGCTATTTTTGTCGTTGTAAATTATCACTTAAATTAGAAAGCTACACTAGCTATAGTTATATACTACACGCTACACTAGGTATAGTAGATTGTTAACCGAGGGTCGAATCAATTCCGGAGCTCAGATCAACCTAGAGAATAAGATGGCGCACGGCGTATGATTTAGGTGAAGCCAAAAACCATCCAAAAACTACGCTACTGTCGTATATGTACACAACACGCACACATTGACGCAAAAACACTACGCTACTCGCTTGGTCAGTCTTACTTCGACATTATGTGCATTGATTTATGGTATAATTTCGTGTACATAAATATGCATAGTGCTTTTTTTTTTTTTTATTAATTTATTCATGACCATGGATACTCGTCCTTCAGTCGGATTCTTAGTAATAATTTTTCCTTCAGTAACAGATGATGGGATGATGATGATGAGGTGATGATGATGAAGACGATGAATCCCTCCCCTTTTCCCATTCCAGTAAAGTTATGGATACTTTACTGAAACTTTAAGTGAAGTTTTGTAGAGAACACGAAAAATCGCGTTTCGCGATGTTTGTATCATTTGCCCACACTCGTGCACGTTGACGAACCGGTAAACGTTAATAATCCACCATTATTACAGTTTAACACTCGAAGAATCACAAGTTTTAGAAAATAATACAAAAACACGACACCATCTTTTCGGTTCCCGCCAAAACTCCTATGCATAGTGCGTTATAAAAGTGTGGCCAGGACTACATTTAGAGGTTATTTTTAAAAACTGTGCAGATTTTTTACAAGTCAATTTTGAAAAAGCCGTAACATAAAACTCTTACAAAAATGTGCAGTTTTAAATATTAAATCTACTAAGGTGTTTATTGGAACGGAAATAGCTAACGTAGAGTTTAGGAATTAAAATTAGTTTTCGTGCAATTGTAACTGTTCTTCATGGCAACATTACCACACACTTTGAAAAAGAAGTGGCTTCAGCGAGATATAACGCAGTGTTCCATCTTGTCCTCTAGGTTTATCTGAGTTCCCGAGTTATTTAGACTGAGGCTATAGTCCGAGTAGGAAATGATTATTTTACCCGTGGTTACCACTCTACTTTTCATTTCGAATATGAGGAAAATAAAACTAGTTGTTTATCTAAACTATTTATTCATAATATATAATAATATTAGCTGTACAAATTTAAAGATTATTACTATTTTTTAAAAATTCTGTCACAGATACATAACAGATTATATGCCGCCAATTTATGTCGACTTTTTAAACTTTAAATATGGAACTCACCGCGTAATTGTTGCGGCTTATTCCGCTCAAAGAAGTTTGCGCTAAGTTCACACTGGCTGTTTAGAAAGTCACATGGCCGCAGTTTTTTTTTATTATTCGTTTTTTTGTACATAAAACCCTTTACAGCTGACAGCTGTTCTATTTTTAAAGTGCATTTCGTCCCTTAGGTGGAAAGTAATTTACAAATACCAATACAAATAATTTTATTATCAAAAATGTACATTATCCCACACAAACAACTTATTCTTAAATATTTCAAATTACCCTAAGTTAAATTTGTATGAGATTTTCCCTTTCTATGGAGGGAAGCAGCATTTTCCACCCAATAATCAGATCAAAACAACACTACTTTCCGAGCATGAGAAATGAAAAATATTTTTCCCGTGCCAAGCAGAAGCCAAACATAGATTCGCCTCAGAGTCAGTCCACCCTCGTTCAGAGACAAGTAATAAAACTATCAAACACCAATAAGCAGTTTATCTCCCCATGATGGCGCCATCATGGCCCATGGATTTATGGCTGATCGCTATCTGTGCATTCTTAGGGGTTACGTTGAAACAAAGAAATTACGTTTGGATGACCAAACGCGTCAGTTGACTTAAGAAATAATACCTTTTAGTACGTAGGTACCTATACCTAAGTGGTTCTGTAAGCTTATAAATATTTTATATAGCAAATCATGTATTTTGCCCAGCCCTAAATACAAGCTTCATTTCAACCGCGAGTGACACCACGGTGCGCAGCTAGTCTACTACTATAATAATATTATTAACGCGAAAGTTTGTAAGAATGGACGGATGGATGGATGTTTGTTACTCTTTCACGCCAGAACAGCTGAACAGATCTCGATGAAATTTGGCACAGAGATAGATTATAGTCTAGAATAGCACACAGGGTACTTTTTAACTGCGGGTGAAACCGCGGGGCGCAGCTAGTCTACTATAATTATAATTTGGTCAAATTTCAAAATCCATTTTTTTGTCACGTCACACGCCACGTGCCAATTTCATCCCCTAACTTTAAAATAAAACACTTCTATAATAGTCATTAACTCTAACCATATGTTAAACTATGCGCACGCGCACACGCAACTATTACGTCATCTGTGGCCGAGGGTGCGGAACCCTCAAAGGTCTAATTAGGGTTTCACGTGGGTGAAATTTATTAGCTTTAGGAAACGCACACCTGGTTTTTGATTAATTGCAATATGTTATTAGGTTTAATTAGGGTCGGGGGTGGTTTTGATTGATTAGTGGCCTCCCCTAGAGTCAATATTTTCAAACATCTACAAAAAGTACATATCGTCACGCCTTTCCTTCGAAGGGGCTGGCAGAGGTTTACAACACCCACACTTCCCCGGCCGATATTCAGTCCCAAATGTGACAGAGGCAAGCCTGTCGCCATACACCGGGCTCCAGTTACGTAGCATATTACATTAAATACGCACATAATGTTTACACAATGTACAAATTGGTGCGTGCCTTCGGCTGGGTCCGAACCCGCTCCCTCTGACTTGACAGGCGATTCTTCTCCGACTAGGCTATCACCACTTTCTGTAAAAAGTAGATTAATTAGATTAGTAGATAACTAATAAGTTATGTAGGTGAGTAGAGGTACCTACTGTTGAATAAAAATCAGTTTATTTTATATGATCTATATTAAAAAATATAATAGTCAAAAGAGGTGTGGATTTTAAGAACCATCATACAAAAACAAAATAATACTGGCTGAGTTTTTTTGTTCTGAAAAATAAAATGTTCCAAATTCGAAGCGAACGGTGGGCCTCCAACCCTCCAGTAAACAGCGGATATGCGCCCGCGCTGACAATTACTTCGAAAATAGAACACAATTGTGACTCCCGCGCACCGCACATTATCGATTCGAAAATAGAACTCGAAAATGGTTCTAAAATAAAACAATTTATTGTTTGGACCGTTAATGGAAATAGTTGTTAGACAGTTTAAAAACGCTGTGCTCTGTGAGCAACAGACCTAATCGACCGAGCCAGCGTTAGAGAGCAAAGCGTCTATGCTTCAGCTTGGACAAAAGTGCTTTCGTATGTCCGAAGTCTGTAAGGATTTCTGTCCGGATCTCTGTCTTTTTTTACAGGTCGTATTTCAGCAGGTCTACAGCTCAATAAGCTACTAGTTCTAATACAGTGTCATTATTCATAGTAATCCTAGGATATTTTATTCTATGTCAACAAAAAAAAAATGATTTAATAATGCACTTTTTGATAATCTGGAAAATTCAGTTATACAATTTGTCATAGCTTTATCAACGTGTTCTTAGTCTTTCTGATTAGATCTTTTTGATGTTTTTCTATTAAAAAATGGCGTTGATCGACATAATATTGCAAGAACCAGAATAGTACTATTTATCTGTTATTTAGACAATAGACAATTTTTATTTGTGAGCAAAAAACAAGTAAGTAAGTATACAAAAAAGAAATATAAACGAAAAATAACAATAAAAATTAAAAACTATACAAACAATGTTTTTGCCACAAACCGGTTCCAACTCAGCATAATGCTGGCTATAGCAGCCAGCGCTGGTCTTCCGTTGGAACCGGATTTAGAACCTTTCTACGTATTTTCTGGGACTCCGAGAGAGACCTAATATGTAAGAAAGCAATGCATTTTTAACAAGCTAGCATCGAAACCCTATTCTGCATCAAATATCAGTCAATCAGTAACACAACATTTATAAAGACTAAAGAAAGCCGTACCCAACATGCCTCCCTGAGCCACCCCAGTAACGGCCTAACGCCCTCGCAGGGGTCACAAATTACAATCGCACGCGTCAACAATACACAATATCCTGTTTGTTTGTCCGTCTGTCAGTGTGATATGTGGAGTGCTTGACATGCACCCCTATAGTTTTGATCGATTTGCTTTAATTTGTGGGACTGCTACACATGGTATAGCAAGCAGAAACGAATAATTGTAGCAATCTTCGTGGTTCAGTGTACGAGTAGCTAGTTAGTAGTGACATATATTTTTGTCGTAATACTTTCCCTAGATGAAAAATAACAGTTATTATTTATATTATTTATTTATTTATTTAAATCAATGAATAAATAACTTTTTATATACACTCATAGCTCCTCACAAGGATTACCCATGTCGGAGATGCCATGGAATATACACAAAGAAAATGACAAGTAACAACCAGACCCAGAACAGACATTTTAATTCATCACGCAAGCATCTGCCTGGCCGGGAATCGAATCCAGGAACTCCTACTTATAAAGCAGCTGAACTCCGATTAAACTAAGAGCAAAAAGAAGGTCGTCTTATGGATATTTAAATCAACCTTGTTTCTACAACTCTGTTAAGAATTTACTTAAACATGGTGATCATACTTTATCCTACTATCGTTCCTATTATTGCCTGTTCTTCTGAGTAGAGGCTTTTTGTCCGAACAAGGCGGTCGAGTCTATATAAATAACTTTGACGTTCATAAGTGTATCTTTGATACCTAAATTGAATAAAAACATTTTGACTTTGACTTTGACTTGACTTTATTAATATTATCGAAAATTTTCGAAAATCTAAAGTTTTTAAGAATGGATGGATGATTGTTTATTTTATTTTATTATATTTTTACATTTCAGGTCAACCAACGACCTTACAATAACAGAATAGTAAATTATTTAATTTATTTACTAAAAAAGTCATTTAAAGGGAGACACTTCTGAGAAATATAGTAGAAAAAATGGAATTGACGCACAAATAGAATGATTAAATAAATAGAATTACATACTTTTACAGACTTTGTTGAAAGTATGTAAAAATCCTGTATGTATGTATGTAAAAATTGTTACTGTTTTCACGATAGAACGGCTGAACAGATCTGGTTGAAATTTGGCACAGAGATAGATCATAGTCTAGAATAGCACATAGGATACTTTTTAATCGCGGGTAAAACCGCGGGGCGCAGCTAGTTAGTATCCAAATTCCCTAAGCCCCAAAAAAATCAAAGACTCTCTGTAATACGTGCCTATTAGGCGTAACAAAACACTCTCTACACGAGAAGTCGAAAAGCTTCATGAAACTTGTAAGACACAAGTAAAAGCACATCACTAGGGAATTAGTGACGTGACACAAGCAAAAGAACAATGTCTAACTGCTGTCAAAGGAGCGTAGCCTTGTACAAAGCCTTAACCTCTTACGCTGTTAAACGTTGGAGGCTGTGATGAGCGGAGCGAGAAGTTGAGCCATAGACGCGTAGCGTTTATTCTTCGTGAAATGATATTAGAACCAGTTTGACTAAAATTGAATTTTGAGAATAGAGCGATTGCCACGATGTGGAATTAAATCACTCAAATTGGAAATAAAATGAAAGAATGTTTTAATAAATGTGAGAGTTGGATGTTCATTTGTCATATCATCTGTGTAGTTGCACCTGTGACTTGAAAATTAAGTTGTATCGCGGCACAAGAAAACGTTTGTGACATGCTGGTTATGCTATATTAAGATTACCAGGCGTCAAATCTGGTGTATGTAGGCAGGCCATTAGCTTGCAAAAGCTAAAAAATGTTCAGCTGTGTATGTGTGTAAAAATGTAGGAAAGCGTGAAAGCTGCGGGATATGTAGATATAATAATTATCATCATCATCTCAGCCGAAAGACAAGGACTGGACAAAAGCCTCTTCAAAAAGCTCCACGACAGTGGCATTGCGCTGCAGTTTGCTCACCAGATCGTTGGACAAAATATTGTATTGTAAGGTTCGACTAAAATAAAATGAAAGGACAACGGGCTCACTAGTAGTGCATTTTTGAAGCCGATCAAACAGGCTACGGGCTCGCATTACGTCTAACTCCTTCTCAGGATGTAAGAAGCGCGACACGTCTGTAATGGTTAATTTTTCATTTGCCAACCTGATAATTTGTATCTAAGTCTTTTTGTGTATATAACAAATTATGTAGTTACCACAAGCGTGAATCATCATGTCAGCCCGAAAGATGTCCACTGCTGGACAAAGGCGTCCCCCAATAGTCTACACAACGACCAGACTGCGCTGCTCACATCCAACTGATTCCTGCGACCCTGACCAGATCGTCAGTCCACCTTGTTCCCGGAAGCCTTTCATGCATGCTTATTGCTTATTATTTGGTATTAAAATAGGTCTGCTGCTTTTGGTTGAACGTATTAAAAATTAAGGAATCGCTTACTCATCCAATATAATCAGAGCCTTAGTACAGGGAGCTTTTTGTACAGGCTTTTGAGCGCGACTCCTATACTCAGGTCTAGTGCTCTGGTGCTACTAAGTACTGTGCACTAAATATATACTTACCACGGTATACAGACATGTATAGACTAGTATCTAGTTTCTAGTATGTGTACGAGCTACGTGCTTGCTGGAAAAGTGTTTGAAAAAGATGACGTCGATTTTGGGATCGTCGTTTTGGATTTCTCTGGAATGGAGAAGTGACTACTGATTAGTTAATGGTTTTGTGTTGGTTTGGTTTCGAAATTGTTTTTATATATTTTTTCCATTGTTTTTTTCTATTGCTCACGTATTATATAATTCAAAGTTGTTTAGTTAACGTATGCATGGCGACTTCTTGACTTGCTGTTGAAACCTTAAAAACTTGAAATAAAAAAACTTAAAAACCGAAATCTGATGAAGTATGAAGTTGTACCTATTACCTAACATTTTTTGTTTTTTTTCCTAGATTAAAGTATCTTTTTATTTCAAACTGAGAATACCTGTTGATTAGTTTTCGTCGGTTCGAAAGAAAACAACGTAAAAATTAAAATTGCATTATTTTATGACTGAGACCTAGGTCCTATGACTATTGATCAAAGTCAAAGTCAAAATGTTTTTTTTCAATTTAGGTATCAAAGATACACTTATGAACGTCAAAGTTATTTAAATAGACTCGACCGCCTTGTTCGGTTAAAGAGCCTCTACTCAGAAGAACAGACCAGAAACTGAGGGGCATTATTTTTTCAAATAATAAATAAATTACAGTCTCACAAATTTTGGCTTACAGCTTAATTTGTATGTACTTATTGGTTTTTAAGATTTTGTGACTCAGCTCAGTGACTTTAGCGTCGTTGGTTCCGTAGCTAAGCGTGGCTCGGCAAAAAAAGCGATGGTAACACAATTGGAGAAGGCTTGTCTCATACGCCAGAGGGAGCGGGTTCGATCCCAGCCGAAGGCTACACAGTGCGTGGCAATTTGTTCATTGTGTGAACATATACGCGTATGCTCTGCTACATACCTAACTGGAGCCCGTTGTATGGCGTGGGCGACAGGTTCGCCCCCTGTCACATATGGAACTGAATATCGTCTCGCGAAGTGTAGGTGGTGTGTACACTTCATCCATTTCGTGAGAAATGACGATATGTATGGTGTGTATGTATGGTTCCGTAGCCGCAGGATGTCAGTGACGCCACAGCAGTGGGTGGGAGCCATCCATTGATGAAGACGCAGGCAGGCAGTGGGTACTAGTGGGCAGTGGGTACGGGTGGGCAGTGGAGAAAGTTTTATCACCGATAAACGTAATAAATATGAATGATACCTACATTTACTAATCACAACGATTTAAAGAGATTTGTGACTCAGTGACCATACCGTCTTTGATCTCTCATAGCCGGGGGGTTATTCTTACAAGTCAAATCGTCTTTATTCAATTGGGTATCAAAGATACACTTATGAACGTCAAAGTTTTTTTAATAGACTCGAACGCCTTGTTCGGGAAATGAGCCACTACTCAGAAGTACAGACAAGAAACTGAGAGGCGTTATATTGATAAAAAAAAAAAAATACTGTCCATTACTAGAAAACTCCAGACATCTCTGTCTTCTACATAATTGTTGAACTTTTAATAACCTTTTTTCTTTAATGTAGTTTTTACGTGAGATTTGAGTTTTCCTTAGGTCGAGATAATTCCTGGTCTCTGTCTCTCTCGTTTGAGAAGTCGTAGGAGTGAGAGCGACCAAGATAACATCTCGCGCCTCAGAACTCCTATTCTGAGGCGTGAGATGGTATCTTAGTCGAGATGTCAGTGACATCTCGGTAGTGGGTGCAATGGGAGTCACCCATAAATGAAGATGCAAGCAAGCAGTTGACTGGTGGGCAGTGGAGAAAGTTCTAATGCCGCCCATATGTGTAGTAAGAATGAACTTGAATGAAGTTATGATTATGGTGAGTTGTAATAAAAATGTAACTAAATAACTTTACCTTAAGTTTACCGGTTTTAGTCACAAACGGTTGTATTGTCGCGGAAACCGATAAGAACTTTTTTTAAATCTAATTTTAGTTCACCTATGTTATGGCCGGTACGGCACGGAACCCTAAAACGAAATTAACCTACTAACATCAAACTCGATTCAAATAAAAGTACCTAAGTCAAAGTCAAAGTCAAAGTCAAAATGTTTTTATTCAATTTAGGTATCAAAGATACACTTATGAACGTCAAAAGTAACCTAAGTAACCTAGGCAAACAAATATCGCCCACCTTTTAGGCAGGCAACCTTTTAATATTATTATTATTATTTATTATTATTATTAAAAAAAAATGTAAGTTGCGCAATTAACATAATTTACCTACGAGTACTTACCTAAATAAATAATCTGAACACAAGATAGTGTAGTATGTACTAGGTACTATTTTTTGTTCTGTGGTAGTAGGTACTTCATAAATAATTAATTCCCATTTATCTCTAGCATAAGCGAATTAGGTAGGTAGGTATTCGAATGGTAGTTTTTGCTTAAAATATTTTGTTTCATAGGACTTACCAAAACCTACGTAGGTACCTACCTACCTACCTGTTTAGTTTGTTACCTAATGAGATTAAAACAAAATTATGAAACGGCGTTTTGATGATGAGTTGACGCACTTGTTCAAACACAAAAACAAGGAACTGCCTACTTATCCCAACAAAAAATTAAATACCTCTCCACTGAAGTTGTTTATTTTTAACATATTTCAAACACGTGGCCCGCCGAACAAAAACGCGGCATCTTTTAATTTGTGCAATAATAAAATTGTACCACTCCGTAAAGCAATGCGCGCCATGTGGTTGGTCATTGCCGTTCGACTTCGGTTCGGCCGCTCTGCCAACTTCATTCTTATCGATATACCCATCTCTTTCCTCCCCATACTATTTCATTCAAATTTCATTTGGCTTTCTCTTTCCCGCGCGCCGTCAGTCCGCGACTAATCTCCGGAGGTGGTAGTCGCGTCGCTGCGTTCCTGAAATTCGTCATAACTTTCGTAAAAAACATTCTAAATTACTTTGTTCGTTTTTTTGCGTGTTTTCGCGCGAGTGTAATAACGGTATCGCATATTCTGTGTTGTGTCATTTATAAAGTAGATTGTAGTGCAAGATTGTGTATTTTGGAATGTTGCTGAACTGAGAACTTGTGCCGTGCATAGCTAACTTTGCCAAGCGAAGAGATTGGATTTAACTAACTTAACCGTAGGTAAGTTCTTGATATTATTGGGGCATTGTTAGTTTACTGACGTATTAAAACATAGAAAATTATCATGTTAGCTCGAATTATCTGAAATACTTACTAGTTAAGTTGTACACGTACCTATCACATACCTACGTAGAGATATTGATATCACTTTGTATGATAATTTTTATCGTTATCATTTTATTGATTGTATGGAAATATTTTGATGTTTGTACAGTTGCGGTGTAACGTCAAATTTTATCTATATTTTGTACTAAGTATTATCTATTCTGTGCCTACATTACAGATCAACATTACCTACCTACTTTCAAAACCTATTTAAAACCATTCTATTCAGTAGATGTAGGTATGTAGGTAATCAATTAGTTACCTACTTACTTGTTAATACAATTAAATCCTAAAGCTTTCAAGGTTCGTTGTAACAAAAACAGGAATTTATCTTCTTTCCGTGTTTAAAAGACATAATAATCGTGCCTATCTGAATAAAAAAACCAAGGTTATTCGCGCAATAAATACCTAGGTAGGTAGGTAGATAGGTACCTACCTAACTTGCCTTTCAATTGTGCTGAACAGAGATAACTGAATACGTACCTACATGTAGAAGGTACCTAGGTAGATAGATACCTACGTCAAATTGTCATCATTATAGAATAATAAATTCTTTAGAATGCATAATCGGTAGGTATCTATCCTAGAAAAATGAGTAAGGTAGGTATTATAATAGTACTTAAAGAAATTTTTATCGTAGCTACTTCACTTTTATAATGTTTTTTGTCTTGCCATCACTATTCGCAATATACCTAGACGATATGCTAGAAAAATGCCGCATCTGCAATTTACGACTTTCTCGTGACAGTTATTGCGTAGTAGGATTGATCCTATTTGTTGACACAATTTTACGTTTTTAGACGTGCACTTTTAGCGGTAAATTACTGATTACCTATATCACGCGGAATTTAATGATAATGGCGTTTACGTAGTTACGTGCACGTAAGTGAATTTATCGTCTACCAGATTACAGTATTGCGTTTTTAAAGTGCTTACTTACTTATATGTTTTATTTGTGTTTTTAATCAAATAGTGTTGCCACCAGTCTCCACAAACCGGCTATCTAATCAACATGGCTTATCTCCTTCAGATAACCTCTATAAAAATACGAAGAGATATTAGAAATCGATACTTTTATTTGACATGAAAACTTTTTGTGCAAAAATATTGCGTAGGTAACTGCCTCGTATCAGTTTTTGACGTGTCATATTCAGATCGTCAGATGTTTCAAGGTTTCTTAGCTTTTTAAACTCATTATGTTATCTTGTCTTGTTAACTCATTGTCGAAGTGGTAGCCGATAAGACATTCAGCTTATAATGAGAAAATGAACGGTTTATCAGTTAATTTACAATGTTTATAGTTTATACATCTTTGCTTTGTTAGCTCTTCCTTGTTACCTAACGTAAGTACCTAATAAAGATAATGTTTCGTAAATGAGGTCCGTTTGCTTTATTATCTGTCGCAAATCACAACCAACGTGAGATGGCAAAATTTTAAGGGAATTAGTAGATAAACAGAATTGGTGCATGTTTTACACATAAAATAATAAATGTAGGTTTAATGTTTTCAGTTAATTGGTACTTAGGTATTTGTTTTAACAAAACGGAATGGAAATGATGTTTATTTTTTGCATTTATAGTCATGTGGGTTTTTTAAAAGTAATTACCTACTCACTAGATTTACCTAAATGTGTTTTTTATATTTTTAATCAATACCTATGTGTTTATTATTCCACGTTATGTTTTTGCATACTTACTACCTACGAGTAGGTATATGCGCTATTACACTTATATGCTATAATCAGATTAACGTATTGTGCTGGCGACGATTTCTAATCGCTAACAAGCGTTTCTTTTACTTATCGGTCAAGAGTTCGTATCCAAGCCCGTTCAATTTATTCCAGAACGTTTTAAGTCATCGTGAAAATATTACAATAAAATAATTGGTGCCATCTTAAATCAAAAGTAATTCTTGTATTTTAAGAGTAATATTAGGATTTAATATTTGCATAACATAAAAGGGACCATTTTGAATACATTTTTTAATAAAGTAAGTGTATTATATTTATCGTTCAAAGAAATCGTATATTTTGTTTTAGAATAGAACTCCCTTGCCAAAGGCTTGTAAAAATATGACAGTAAATTTCCCTTTTGTCAGAGTAAAAAATACATCATAAACGAATTGATTTATATTCTGCTTTCCACTATCTAGGTATGCATGTCACTGAAGGTTTACCATTTCCAAAAAAACAACGGCCAAAATAAAAGAAAAACTTACAGGCATTTCTGGAGTTCGCTTGGGAAAAGTCATCACACTGTTTGATTTACACTCTGCTTTCCATATCTAGAATGATAAATGGGTTTGGAGATGCCATAATTTGTTTTCACTCGTCGTAAAATGTCCGTCATTTCCGGAGTTAAACGCTCTACACGGTGATATCACGAGTTTCCGTTGTAGTCATTAGTTTATTTAAGGAAGTACCGATCCAATAGGATCTAGTGATTTTGAGCTTTGTCTAAAGTTCCCAATTTGCGAGAATAAATGTCGCGAAAGCGATTGAGCTACTAATTATTTGTGTTATCTTGGCCGATGACATTTTTTCTTTCAAGCAAAACAAATGTGCTGCATTTTAATTCTCTATGGTACCTATTGTGGCTATTATTTATTCGTCTCGAATCGTTTTTATGGTTCTTTCAGCTTGGGACAAATAAACGGAATTTCCGCACGGAAATGTTTCGAGATTTATCTTTAGTCTACGAATAGCAAAGACTCGGAATTCTTTTAGTCATCTTCCTCTTACGAATGGTCGGCAGGTAGTTAGTTGTTATTAGTATGTTGTAGTACGCTAGGTAAATTAGTATCTTTCTTACTTCTTATACGAAGGTAAGTATCAAACACAGACATTATCAAGACAACAGTACCTAATAATAAAGCATGTCATTTTAAATGTCTTGATCACATTAATTACTTAGTTGAATTATATTTCGAACCAAACACTCTTTCTCGATTATTTCTTTATATCAGTAAGTAATGTGATTCCAATCAAAACGCATTCCAACCCATAAAACGTAGGTACTTTTAATTAAATTCATGCCTTCTCAGAAACAGAAAGCTCCAATTTATATAATGTCTTCAACTCCTTTATTCACTATTTTATGGATAACAAATCGATTTCTTGCTAGAAATAGACATGGAACCTATTAAGTTTCTAAAACCGCAAAGGTTTTGTGGTCAGTTTGCAATCAACCCCACCTACTGTTTTACCACTGCTTACCATTCCATGTAAAGAATACTTGATGCGATTCGACTCTTGTGATGATTACGATCATGTAAATGCGTAAAGCAGGTACTTCTAACAGATTTTAATGTCATTCTCTTTCAAATATTACTTGTCTTCGTTATGAAATAACTTCTTCGTGCATGCTGTCACTTTCGCCTTTAAAATTGATGGCTTTATTTTAATTTTAAACGCGACTTAAAAAAATTGAGGAGGTTTTTATTTGACTAAGTTTTTTTTGTAAACCACAACATGTAAACTTTTACCAAACATAGTATCTTACCTACTTGGTGTCAAACTATCTTGCCCTAATTTATTTTGTTGTAAAATTAAAAATATTCAATTAAATTATACTTAAGTAAATTCATGTATTTTCAGAATTGACGCAATAAATATGCGTCGTGGGAAACTAAAACCAAAGAATAGAACATTTAAATTTTTATTATGATGAATATTGAATTAGCTTGTCGTGTGAACGTGTTAACTGCTAATCTCCAGGACCTAAGTTTGATTGTCTAGCTTCTCAGTAATTGATATGGAAACAAAGGGCTTTCTCAGAACTGCTAGTAACTTGACTTGTGGGCATTCCTAGAAAAAACGTAGACTATTGTCGAAGTTATTTACGTTCAAGTATTGAAAAACAACTTATTGATTCAACTGAAAGATTGGTTTGACTTGGTCGTAATTTGTACTGTTTTATATTGATACATAGTTCATTTGATATTTAACATTATTATGTAACAATAATAATAATATCAGTATACATACATACAGACACAAAACCAAAGTCATCGTGAGTTTATTTAATTATGGAAACTGACGTGGTTTTCATAAATTATGATTTATTAACACGGGAATTACTCACGTACGATTTATAGTCGATTATTTAAATTTAAAAACAAAGAAGTAAAAATTAAGTGTGTTGAAATTTAAGAGTATAATTTATTTACTTATATCTTTTTTTACAATTAACTTTCATTAAGTAGAGTAATTTATGCCTTTCCTAGTTACATTTATAATTCACTTAAAATAATTTTAAATAAAAATGAAAAGTCGACTTATCGCTTTCTTCATTGCCACGCCGTCATGCGCACGAGGCGTTACTTAACTATCGCGTGAAAATTGAGCCACAACCACAGAATCAATAGCAGTTGCCAAAGATTACAAACACTACACTGCCTTACTGTAACTTGACGTCGAAGGTCATTACTCCATTGTGTCTTAACTTATAACAAAGGTAAACTCCAAGCCCTTAGAATTAGAACTGTAACATGAGTAATTTTGACGGGCCCGTTGTTTTGCCGGGCGCTTTCTGGAAATTGAAATACTTATTTTGCATATACGACCCTTTTGTCTCAAACCGTCGACTTGAGAAGATAAATCGAAGAGTATCCGTTACCACGTTACCTTTACTTAATTTTCGGCATGATTTACTATGTATTTATCTTCCCTTCAATCATCGATTCGCCCTTCCTCTCTGAAAAACAATATTTGTTATCAAATTCGCTGTACACGTGTACGTGTAGATATGAGAAAACTACAAGGTAATATACATATGTCTGTTACCTGTAACAAGTTTCTGTTTTTCAGCAGGTATAGTAGTAACGATGTATGCAAAGGTACAAAGTAAGTACACTTAATATTCCAACCATACTACCAGTCCTGCTTACCCAAAATTGCCTACTGTATTTTAAACCCGAAAGCTCAATTTTAGACGCTTATCTCTAGTTGAAAGACGCAAACAAGGAAAAAACTTTGCCAAATCTCGTACGCTCCGTGCATATTTGATGATTTGATCACATTCCAAGTCTCCAAATTCCTTGTATCACATGGGAAACTCAATTTTGCTCCAGCATACTCAAATATCGCTCAGGGATCACTCGAAGCTTTGAAAGATGTCGAGACTAGATCAATGTCTTGTTTAGATTGCACTACCTATTATTTAGCCTTGCACGCGCAATCGCAAATGTTTAAATTTACAACATACAATGCACTTTTTGTTTTTAAATTTATAACACAATTAGCGGAGCCCCGCGGTTTCGCCCGTGGTTTAAAAGTATTATGTGCTGTTCCAGACTATAATTTATCACTGTTCCAAATTTCTTTTAGATCCGTTTGGCCCTTCTGGCGTGATATATGTAGTTACAAACATCTATCTATCCATACATACTTGCGCATTTATATAGCTAGTGTGATTAGTGTGCTATTGCAAAAAGAGAACGGGATTCGTGTTTACGTCGATGCCTAGATCTGGTGTCTAGATTTTATAGGTCGCCACATCGCCTGAAGCCCTAATTGATGAACGGAGTTAATTAGATTAGAACTGGCCGAAAATTAATTCAAAAAGAGGATTTTCCCAGAGAAAAACAGGGAAACAAAACACGTGAGTGGAATTGTAGGACGCTGCTAGTTCGCGCATAACTTTCCAATCGTAAGCGGGGCCATAAACCTAAAGCGAGTCTTCAGAAGCATCATTGTCCTTAAAAGGCTTATCTACTTGCTATTCACAAAGGAAAGGTCATGTGAAATCTTGAGGTAGTAGCAATTTAATGTTGTCATTTACTAAATTAAAGACTCTCTCAGAATCTAAATGAACTTCGAGATTTATTTCAATGGCTATGCAGGCCACGATTCAAATGAGTTTCACTTATTTTCAAGAACACAGTATCTTAAAATGAACTTATGACTCCCTAAATGTTTAGGAACCAAAAGGTCCAATGATTACTCCATCAAAATACTTAAATTTGGTCATTTTCCTCAACCTACGTAAGCCAATCACCAGCCTGCCAATTATTCACACAAATTACTTATCATCAAATCATCGGCGCGGAAAGGTTTCACAGCCACACGAGGTCCCAGCAAAAAAATCATTCAATAGTAAGGTGTAATGTCTTAACTGAGAACCGACTTAATCTTTATTTTTAAGAATCATGGTCAGAAACATAATATTTTTCAAATTGCCTGTGAAAATGTGTGCTATGTTTTATTAGTAGCGTTATTCGAATTATTTATGTTAGGATCGAACTTGGATGTCATGGATAGATATTTAAGTAGAATAATTTCTTCTTTTCATATAATTTGCCTCAGATTACTTTTGTGGAAAAAAAAAATGCAATAAAAAACGAATAAAATAGTTTTATTTGGTAAAAAAAGATACATGAAACCTAGTAAGAATGCCCTAACCCCCATTTTATAAGGGGCTCAACCGAGCAGTTTAGAATTTGAGACAAAGCCTAAGAACTGGTTTGAACGGAAGAGGCAAAAACAACAGCCGTGTGGCGGTCAGACTAGGTTTATGGAAAGGATGAGACAGTCAAATTCCTGCCTACATTTCGAGTGAAAAACTACAGGTGGTAAAGCAGGATGTTTACATAAACAAGCTTAAGGAGGAAATCCTATTATTAACTTTAACCCAGTAACGTCGTCACCCTTTAAATTTTAAAGAGTGACCGACCACCGTTCTTTATAGTTAAGTTTTGTTGATTTCTAGGTTCCATCATTAATTTAACTTGGTCAATGAAACTTAGTAAAAAAAACTGCGTGCTTTCTAGATTTGCCAGATTTTAACAAAAAATGCAGTTTTATCACTTTATTTTATATTGCATAAAAATTAAAAACAATCATTAAAATGCACTTACAGTTTCAAGTGAGATGCTTTCGAAATCTCGCTGGCATACTTTCTTAAAACAAGGCTTCAAATATCGTAAAATGCATTAGAATATTGAAAAGCTTTCATACCTTGCACACAAATCATGTACTGTCCAACATAACATTTTACATTTGTCACTGTCTCCTCTGATCTATGTTCTAACATTACAAGTTTTTAACATTGAGTGTAAATATAAAAGTTACTGGAGTCTAGTGAGTTCCTGTCAATGGCTGGCATTCAAGCCAGAGCAGTCAGAGACTAAGACGAAATAAATGGACAACTCAGGACAATTCAGATCTTTTATTACATAATTAGATAATGCATTTGCCATTGAGAGCTTGTACGACTTTATTGGGTTTGTGTTTAGATCAGGCCATCTATAACGCGCGAAATGTTTCTTTGTCACTCTCATTCTTACGACCTCTGTACGAGAAAGACAATGACATAAAATATCTCGACCCATAAAAATAGTCTAGAGCGCTTGTGGTAAGCTAATCTCATGGATGCAATGGAAATAAATAGTGTTCGAAAAATTATCATAATTCAGATTCGGTATTTTCCTGTGGGGCGACGGCGGCCTAAGTAAACACAGACTACGCAGAATATGTTAACTAAATCTCTAATATTTATTTTTATTCTACGGGTCAAGTATTTCAAAGGGAGGGATTTATGTCATTTAACACACCCTCATCATAATTAAGAGATTATTAACTTTAAAGTTCCGATTGAAGGACATAGTATCCAAGGTCATGAAATCATTATTAAAAAAATCGGTTTCTCTTCAGTCTTCCATCTATTCCTTTCTATTCTACAGGTTGTTGAAATCTCACAGCGGCCTGCTTTCTCACGAGCCCGCCATAATGAGCATGGCCTTTTATTGCTCGTCTTAAGTACTGCTAATTTAAATGTAAGCTGGTGCTCTATGGGTGGTTAAGTCTAAGGTTTTTATCGCTAATCTGCATTGAAGAGCCAAAATGCATTAACTCAAAAAATTTAGAATAACAGAAAGTATCATTCTTATTAAGTAAGTACGAATAGTCGAGTACCTATTAAGTTGTTTAGTTTAATAATTATTAGGAAAGAAACAGCTAATTTCGTGTCCAAAGTCCGATTGTTGAGTTTTTATACTAGAAGTGTACAAAAACGATCAAAAGCAAGTATATGTGTGGCTTAGGCAGGACGTAGACATAAGAAACAGATACAGACATTAAATTTTGTTTAGTAGGTACCTAACTTCGAAGACAAATTCTTTATAATATTAATATGTTCTCATAACCTATTCATCAACTTTGTTGCATTTTCTAGGACGTATATAGATCTATACAAAGTCAACTACTTTGTAACGTTGGTCGATACCGGTAACTTCTATTTCTCTTGTTACTGAGAACAGTATACAAAAATACCAAGAAGGATGCGATCGGTTAAGTTTATTTTTCGAAGAACGCAGTTACGTCAGACACCGCAGGTAGAATAAGTAAGTGAAGTTATTTAAAAAAGAAAAAAAGTTTCTTTCCGCAAAGTTTTATTTATTTCCCAATCGAGAGTTAATATGTTCTGTTCAACCAAGAATCAAACGGTAAAATTGTTTTAATTAGTGGCTTTGTGAACTGAAGACCTGATGGTGAGTTCCTTACATGCTACTTAAAAAAAATCTATAAAGTTAATCAACGAAAAAAATCCATACAATCACCGAACCAGCGGGGCTATTCACAATAATTCGGAAACGTTTCCGATAGGATCCCACAATTTAAATTCCAAACTGAAATTTTTCGAAAAAAATTCTTTTTATAAATTTTATAATGAGAATCGAGTAAAAATCCGATCGGAAGAATAAATCACGTTTTAAAAATCATTAATACGGACTGAGGTTCCAATAACACAAATTGAAAATTTTGGAATCCGAACAGAAACGTTTCCAAACGATTGTGAATATGAACTATGCTGGTCACAAAATTTTACGAGAATCAGTTGAGAAATGCGACCTGTAGAGGAACAGCCGGATAACCTTACGCCGGGTACAGGACATACGAAAGAAGTTTTACCGAAACTGAAACGGAGATCCTTCGAACTTGCTCAAAAAAATAATCGTGCCTCAAATTAAGTTATTCATTTCCCCAATCATGTGCTATGTTATTATTTCACCAACCATCAAACCCGTCTAAAACTAATCCGTCAGTTTTCGAAGCAATAAATTATCTCAAGACCACATCATGTCACTAATGTAGCTGATCAATCATTCGAATTGATCTATGACGAAACACACCTGTTCTCATTCTCTAATCTTAATAGAAGTACTTACCTCATTGTAACTGCGATTTAAGGCCCAGGCTTCGTCTCACATCATTGTAACTGTGATTTAAGGCCCAGATTTAGACGCAATGCTATCTCGTTAGAACATTTCAACATATTTGAAGTTCTGAAATTACTAAACATAGTTATGAAAAATTGCAATTAGTGAATTTGTTTGGCATCAGCCAAAATAGCATTTTGAATTTTGACCAAACAAGTGTCATACATAAGAATGGGCAAAACGCACAATCTCATATTTAGGAACTGAAACTTGTTCGACCATAAAATATTTTTCCTAACCTTTATTATAGATGTTTCACCCAATTAAGGCGAGCCTGGCCAGAAAACGTCTAGCAAGAATCAACTTTCCTCTAAGATAAACCATGGTTTTTACTGTGTAAAAAAATATATGTTATTCTCAAGCATGTTTATAAGTGGAATCATAAATCTGATACATGTTATGAATAACTTCACTCGATAGAAAAAAAATCCAAAGTCACCTCTATTTGGTATTTTAAACACGATTTGCGACTTAATTTTTACAAATCATATTGCTTTTTTATTTTTTTTTACGAATTACAATGCAATAAAAAAATGGAATCATAAATAAAAATGTTAAAAAGTTAACATGGTAATTTTATATGATTTTTTTATCACGAATTCATGGTAAAAAGGCACGTTTGCGTGACCGCCAGTCCGCCCGCAGACCCCGTCGACGCCGGACGTGTGCCAAATTTTTGTGATCTCCGCAGTGCCGCACACACCAACACCAACCAAGCATTTAGTTTTGCCATAATGGGTAACAAACATAATAAACGAAAAAAATGCTCAAGTCTGGCTTTTAGAAAATCGTACGAGTCAAGGAGCAAACGTCGGTAAGTAGATAAACTTCTACTAGATTAAATTGGTAATCATTGTTTTTATTTACTAGAATCGACATTTCTTGCATTGCTTTTTGTAGTCAGATGATGTATCAACAAATCTATTAGTACCTACTTATATTCGTTTTAGTGTTTTCAAATATCATACTCATCATCATAGATACTTTTTTGTCTCGTTACGTGTATTCACGATGTAAATACCCGGCCTAGTGGTATACCTACTAGTGATATTTATGTAGTTATACCTACCTACAGTTACAGTTTTTTTTTGCAGAAGACTACTACGTAACAAACTCCAATGACTTTGGAATTGACGAAACGTAAGTACCTACCTACCTTTTGTACCACGCAGGGAGGCGGGTGTTCTGCGAAGTTTTGACTATGTCGGTCACCATTTATTATTTCACCCAGACAACTTGTGAGATACGGATACGGAGCGACGTTCATACTTTCATTTTTCCTGAGCATTCTAAACTGCACAACGAGTAAATACCCGCCCTAGTGGCATACCAGTGATATTTATATTTATATAGTTATACCTACTTACACGAATACCTATCTTACAGTTTTGTTTTTTTTTTTCAGAAGAGTACCTACTACAACCAAATTTAATAAACTCCGATGACATTGGAATTGACGAAACGTAAGTACCTACCTACCTTTTGTAACATGCAGGGCTGCGGATCTTCGCTAAGTTTTGACTATATAGGTATGTAGGATGTTAGGTGAGATACGGGACGAAGTTCATACTTTCATTTTTACTGAGCAATCTGAACTGCACAACGAGTAAATATGTATCCGACCTAGTGGCATACCAGTGATATTTATATAGTTATACCTACTTACACGAATACCTATCTTACAGTTTTGTTTTTTTTTTCAGAAGAGTACTACAACTAAATGTAATAAACTCCGATGACATTGGAATTGACGAAACGTAAGTACCTACCTACCTTTTGTAACATGCAGGGCGGCGGATCTTCGCTAAGTTTTTTAACTATACAGGATGTTAGGTAAGATACGGGACGACGTTCATACTTTCATTTTTACTGAGCAATCTGAACTGCACAACGAGTAAATACCCGGCCTAGTGGTATATCTAGTAGTGATATTTACGTAGTTATACTTACCTACATGAATACTTATCTTCGTTTTTTTTTTGCAGAAGAGTACTTCAAGAGAATGTTATAAACTCTGATGACATTGCAATTGACGAAACGTAAGTACCTACCTTCTTTTTGTAACATGCAAGGTGGCGGATCTTCGCTAAGTTTTGACTGTACTGTATGTATGTAAATTATATAGGGTGTTAGGTGAGATAGGGGACGTCGTTCATACTTTCATTTTTGACTGAACAATCTGTACTACACGAGTGTTTGGTAGCGTTTGAGTTATAGCCGTATGATTTGAACACATCTAGGCCTGATTAGTACTGCAACGTGATTTTGGCTGTTTTGAAGAAAACTCGTAAAGTTGTATATTCGTTTTTAACGATTAGCGAAAATCGAGCATTTCGGTAAATCTTGTAAGTACGGCTTTTATAAACCTACGACTGGTATGGATGTGTTCGTCGTTGCCTTTGAAATTCGAAACTGCCGGTTGTAAGAAGCGATAGCGGGGACAGGCGAAGCTAATGAATAAGCGAAGATGTATACAGGGTGTAAGGAGACCGTTCTCGAAGCCGAAACGCCGTTATTATACTATCTATACACAACCCGAAACCACTAACTATTAGCCATATAACTGTTATTTTAAACTTTTAGAAATTTGCAAACCAGCAATATAACGCGTTTATATCGCGGGGGTCAATGGTCGGCGCCAGTACCTACCGAAAGTGCGACGACGCACCGCGCGGCGCGCGGTGTGCGACGCGTAATTCAAATCGGTAGAAGTTATTATCTACTAGGTAGGTAGGTAGTAGGTAGGTTGAATTCAATCAATCGGTTTAAAATCCTTTACCTAATCGCAGATGTGTGAGATAGGGCTCAAACTCGCACTCCCGATCTTACAAAATCACTTAGTCTGTGTTTTCATTCGCCTTCTGTGTGTTCGCCTTCTGGGTCGGAAGTCGGATTTCGGAAGCGGTCCCGCAAATTAAGGTGCGTTTAGACTAATCACATTAGGTTACCTAATTGAAATCGTTGATAAAATGTGGAAGCAAGGTGTTACGTGCGGTGGCGCGGCGTGGCGATGGGCCCGGGTAACTGCCACACTACATTTTTTTGTGCCATAATTGGCAAACAAACTAACAGGTTGCCTGATGGTAAGTGTTCACCGTTGCCTATGGATACCTTTAATACCAGGGACATCACATCACGCTTCTTACAGAGTAGTCTTATGTAGAGAAAATGCATTAGCATCTCTCACAATCTCGGGGGGAGTCGGGCAGTGTGTGGGACTCCAACACACCCTAGAGTTACACTCTACCACTGAAACCTGCGAAGTGTGTAGCCCACACTACACACCTCGACGCCAGTGCGAGCTGCCGCCGGCGCAAGCCGGGCCTGGCGCCGCACTCGCAATTGCCCTGGGGGCAGTGTCCCCCAGCGTCCAGCCGCGGTAAAGAGGTTCGCCTCGAGACCGCAACCTTACTCCCCCGAACAGGGAGGGAGAAGAACCCCACGACGACGAGTTACACTCTGCGGTGTTCTGCATTTGCCTTTTTAATGCAATAATTTAGAAGCTTGATTTTTACAGCTTCAAGATATTGTAGATCTGTTAAATACATGACAGTACGGAATCCTAAAAAGTTAGCTACATTTTTAGTAGGTAAAGAAATAAAATTGAAATCGTAAAGGTAAAGACAGTACATTTTAACTTGTGAAAACAGTGAAAACGCACCCTAAATGTGTTTATGTCTATTACGCACACAAGCGCGTGTCTATCGCGACCGACAAAGAAAGCCGCGCGCCGAAGGACAGTGCGATCTTTCGGCGCCGCCGGCGGCGGCAGCGGCCTTGGCTTCGTAGGTATAGCGCGAGCGAAAAGGTGAATGTACTGTGCGTGCGTGTCGTCGTGATTTTGAATCCGAGGCAATAAGATCACAATTCACAAGCCTACAAATTCATGTTATGAGAAAGTATTGAAGCTATGTCTTTTTAAATATCTAGGAATTTCAAAGTGAAACATTTTGTAAGTGACGGCGCAGGCGGACCTAGGTAGTTGGGTTGGGTTGGAAGTTGAGACCATTGGATTTTAAATTCCGCAGGTCCCAAGGTTTGAATCATTTCGAAGTTAGTGCGTATTGTTGATTGCTGACAGCTGTAAACGCTGAAGAAAAACATTGTGAGAAAATGGGATGCCTGAGAGTTCTTTGTGAAGTTTACCAACGAACAACTCATTGGACCAGCGTTGTGGACACTTACGACTTGTGTGCCTTAAGCTTCTCACAATGAGAAGATGGCTCATATCTCATGGCCCATCTACAGCCGTAGGACAGTTTGAACCGAACGTGATTTAGGCAAGTACCGAAGAGAATGCAATAGTCACATAGGTAGTTAGATCTGTACGAATGGCGGGAGGACGTCTCGTACCGCGCCGCCGCGCGCCGAGACAGCGGCGGGCGCGCAGCGGGGGGCGGGGGGCGGGGGCGGCGCGGCTCCTTGCAAGGTCGCGACCGCGCGCAGCTATGTGCGGGCGTTCACCTCTAGCGTCAGCTGTTAGTCATTTGTATTAGATTGCCGTTAAGGTAAATTTTATTTTTTTTGGTAATTGGTGTTTAAACTAGCTCTTTAAAGCTTGTATAACTTGTGTCGATGTTAAAATATCAGATTTTAAGTTTTAAAAAAAAAAATTTTTTTCGCGTTTTTTTTAGTCGCTCTGTATTAGTAATCCCCACCACTATTCCCAGTTTTCGTTTTCGAGAGGGGTCCACTAACTCCCTGTATACGTCACAAAGATGGCCGCCGACCGTTGTAGATTATTGCTTATATCTCGAGTTCTATCTCATCAAATCAGTTGTTTGAGGTGTCATTTGAAAGCTCATTTATTTATAATGTAGTTGTTATATAATTATGTACATACATATCAACAAGCTTGAACGACAGCTTCCGTGCGCGAGTCCGACTCGAACTTGGTCGGTTTTTTAGAATTTTTATATTTTGAACTTTTGGACATCATAAGTACTTTTAAATATTTATTTTTATTTTGTTTTAGGCACGTGGATGACATTGACCCTGTTTCACTCAGCGTGGTCATCATCCTGCGTCAGTCATGGTTTGGTGGGGGGTATCCTAACACGGCGTCACAAAGCTTAGTTTTTGTGAAAAGGGGGTTAAAACTTCTGCCAAAGTGTATCAAGAGACCGTCTTATATGGTGTTGTACAACCCCTTATCAATACACTTTTTAAAAATCTACCGTGGAGTTTCCAACTAGACTCTGCACATGGTCACAAGGCGCGAACTACCCAAGCCTGGCTGGAAGCCAATGTTCCGGACTTTATAAGGGCTGAAGACTGGCCCTCCTCTAGCCCAGATCAAAACCCCCTGGACTACAAATTATGGTCAGGTTTAGAGGGCATAGCCTGCTCTAAACGACACGCCGACATAGAGTCACTTAAGAAATCTTTGAAGCAAGCAGTGGCTAAATTTCCCATGGAAACAGTCCGTAAATCCATAGATTCTTGGCCAGACCGACTAAAGGCCTCTATCAAGGCCAAATGTGGTAATTTTGAATAAAATAATAGTTATATTTTTGTTAAGACTTCAATACATATGTAAATATAACTTTTATTAACATTACATTACTGTATAAAAAAATAAATGCATTTTCATTTGTAACAGAACTTATGGCTAGACATGCATACATATCGTCACGCTTTTCCCCGAGGGGGCTGGCAGAGGTGTAATACAACACCCACATTTCGCCGGACGATATTCAGTCCCAAATGTGACAGGGGGCGAGCCTGTCGCCATACACCGGGCTCCAGTTATGTAGCAGTTGACACACAATACGCACATATGTTCACACAATGAACAAATTGGTGCGTGCCGTCGGCTGGGTTCGAACCCAGCAGAGCAAAATTGCCACTCCCAACTAGGCTGCCATCGATTCTACAACTATATCACAGAACAAATAATAATACTACGTACCTATAGCTCAATTGTATATATAAATGTAAATATTGTGAATGTATATTTTTGTATTGGATGTTTTGTTAGTACTAGCAGAATGTCCGCCACTTCGTACCCAGGGTATGTATACCTATAAATCCGGTATAAGTTTACTCGATTCTTTCATAATTATTGTTCAAAATTATATCTGAATCGTGTAGTTTTTTAACTTTGTAACATTTAACAAACCATACAATATTATTAGTACGCACCTAATGGTAAAGTAAGGTAATTAAAATTGTTATTACCATTGTTATACAATATACCCAAAAATAATGAAATTTACTATGTTTTATTATTTAATGAATACCGGTAGTTACACAATCATTCCAACACCCTGTATAAATATTTGTCCTAATAAGGATAACAAGTTGCCTATGTGTCAATCCAGGGCATAAGCTAACTCCGTTCCAAATATGATCCTCATCCGTCTAGCCGTTTAGGTGTGAATAAGTGAAATACCAGTAAGTACCTAACTTCCACACACAATCGCAATCTTTTGTATTTATGAGTGTGAAGTGTGATAAAATGGAAATATGACACTACCGGTAAAATGAAACTAATGCCACGACTGCTCACACATCAAAAATACAAAAACTCGTGGACATGAGATTGGTTGTACCTATATTGGCTTGAACGGCATTTTTTAGATTTTTTTTTATTTGGCATCAAATAAAAAATGTTCATAAAATGGATGAGTACCTACAATGACGGACGGATTATTTTATCGATTTCCTAAAAATGGGTGTTTAGGTACTCGATACCATAACGTGACTGACGGGTGAAAGACGTGCGCGCGGCGCATCGCACACAACTTTTGTGTCGCGTGAATGAATACGTCGCGCTCCCAAAAAGTGCGGCCTGAGGTAGAGTAAAATACCTAAAGTTCTGGGAAAGCCTCGCCTTAACCGAATGCATATTCTTAAAACGATCTTTATGATTTCATACTTTCAAAAACGTTAAAATTTGGAAGCAAAAAACAGCGCGCAAAAGTCAGCCACTTAAACAGCAGTTACTTACAATATAAGTTACCTACCTTATTGAGTTCTGAGACGCCAAAGTCTGGACCTTAATCTACGTCCATTGTACCCCACAATACCTGCAATTACATAACATACAATGATTTACATCCGGCAGTGCTTGAAATGCTCAGATGCAATTAAGATTGCCCACTACCTTTTCTAACTCTATATAGTTGCTTGACATGTAATTTTCAATGCAACTTCCTTATTAGTTTAGATATTTGAATAGATCTAGTCTAGCTTCAATTTTATTGAGTGAAGCCCTGGAAATTGCTTTGTCTATCAAGATCGAGCCTTGAATTATGTACGGTTTCATTTTAGAGCTGTGCATAATTTAAGTTTATCATTTAAGAAAACCTATTAACGTCCTACTGTTTTACCCTGTCTTTTCCAATTTTTATGTCGTTTTAGCAATAAAACTCGTTATATGTTCATATCCATGTCCATGTATTCACGGATTGTGGTGTAAGCTCATTTTAGGAAAAATAAATGATCGTGAATAGTTTAGTTAACTTTAACCCTGTAATCATTTCATACTAGCTGCGCCCCGCGATTTCACCCGCCATTAAAAAGTGCATCCTATGTGCTAGACTAGACTATAATCTATCTCTGTGCCAAATTTCATCCAGATCTGTTCAGGCGTTCTGGCGTGAAAGAGTAACAAACATCCATCCATCCACCCATTCTTTCAAATTTTCGCGTTTATAATACGACGAGTATTAGTAGGATTGAGCTAATGTACAGTTTTATTTTAAAAACAATGGTCACGATTACAATATCGTCTAACACGAAGAACACTAACTAACTCCAAAAGAAAGCTTGTTTTGTTTTAAAAAGTTCTAAATCGAAAAAAATAATTTTATTCATAAATCTCCAAAATTTATTTCCCTAAACCGTATTTAAAATCGAAGCGAAAGCCCGGGCTTTGTTAATTTGTGTACTCACAAAATAAATTAATTATTCTTCTAATTACGTGCTAAGGCCTCGCTGATTACGGAACCTTGTTAAAAATTAATTACCTGTTATAAAATGTTAATTCCGATCTGGCACCTCTGCCGTAGATTAAACAATACTAACTATGCTCTGGGCAAGGCGAGCTCCAAATATCATGAACTAGCTACGCCACGCGGTTTCAGCCTGTATCCTACAGAAACAATACTCCGGGATAATGAGTTGCCTGTTAGCAAATCTAGAAAATTAGCTGTCTTAATAGAATAAAAACCATCTAAATAAGTGCCCTTTTTTTATTACTAATTAGGCTTACGTTTGGCCGCCAACATGCCTGATGATAAGCAGTGATGCGGCCTACGATGGAGCACGCTTGCCTAGAAGAAACCTATTCACTCGAGACTTGAAGACACCCAGATTATAAATGTCAGGGAACACACGCTCTGGCAGAGTATTCCACACTCTAGCGGTCCGTATGAGAAATGAGGAACCAAAGCGTTTAAGTGTGAAAGAAAAACAAACTAACACACACAAATAAACTCGCACACTTTCGTATTTTAATATTAGTGTGATGCTCTGGGCAAGGCTAAAGCGAGCTCTGAACATTATGAATTCAAGAGGTTAGACGTGTCAATGTTATTTTCAACCTAACTCTGTAAGCCTGACTGGATTTTTAGAACTTGCTTTTGTACCCAACATTACCATTCGCTAATTTTTTCCTAAAAAAAGGCATGGATTGGTATTAAATACAAAAAATACATCATTAAAAACATGTAAACTATCCTTTATCTAATTAAAAAAAACATTTTTTTAAGGTATAAGTACGAAGTAAAAATAAATTTATACACAATTAAATAAAGAATAATGTATGAAAATCAAGTTTTAAATTTGTACAACAACAGGCAAGAACGTAGCGTTAAAGTTAGTAATAATTTATACGTTTAATATTGTGATCGAGAAATGATTTCCTAGAGTTCTGGCCAATTATAACTAGAATGGCGATTATAATGATGACAAGGATAACTGGCTGCCTGACTGTAAAGTGAATTCAAATGTCATACAAGTGGCTTTGTTATGTTCACTCTGTTGAGGAATTTTAAAAGATTATGTAACTACTCCTATAACAACCTTTTTCCAATCAAATGTCATTCTTTTAGTCTTATCTACTGTTAATATACTACTAACATAGTAATCTAAAAATCTAGTTGACATATCGTCGCGCCTTTCCCCCGAGGGGGCTGGCAGAGGTGTAATAAAACACCCATACTTCGCCGGACGATATTCAGTCCCAAATGTGACGTCGGCTGGGTTCGAACCCGCTCCCTCTGGCTTGAGAGGTGGGCCTTCTCTAACTAGGCTATCATCGATATACCTAGTTGACACAATAGTATATTTTCCTTAAAGTGCACTTTTTGAAGTTTCTCTACTTTTCGATCACGTCGTCGAATTCTTCGACAGTGATTTTACTTTGTTCTAAAATAAATATTTTAAAGTAATTATTAAGTACACATAAAATTTGTTAAAATTGGGGTCTTAACTTCTTACAACTTACTTACGCTTAAAAACTTTAAAAAGTGGAATAAGACAACCTGAAATGCCCAAAACAGACTGTAATTAGTCAAATGGTAAAAAATGGTAATTCAATACAAGAATAGCTCCCTCACGCCTCGTCTTAATGGATCCAAGCAAAAACTATGTCAAAAGCTATCTGAAAAATGTGTTTTAGCCTTTAGCAAATAGAGTAAGAAGTCCTGTGAAATCAGGATACCATTGTATTTTTGGAAATGATTAACAAAAAGCATAAAGTTTTTATGGGTTTCGTTTCAGATATAGAATGTAAATAGATTTGTTTAAAACTAATAATGTTCGGGTTTTAAGTACCTACTTAGCTGAAAATTAAGATTTGTTGCTCAAAGCAAGTAAAACGAAAAAAGGTAGGAAACATTTTCGGAAAGGGTCATTTCGTAAGATGGACATTTTGGGAAGGGGACATTTTGGAATAGAGACATTTTGGTACCTAGGGACATTATGAGAATTAGACGTTTTGCGACTAAGCGGTATTATTTTGGCCCCGGTCCTACGTCCTCCGTTTTAAAACAAGGAACAACAGTAAAAAATGATCCACTTTAATCTTTACGATTGACGAACCGTTTAAAATGGAGAAGCATTGCGAGAGTAGTAATCACCGCCGCCGGTAAGACTGACGACGATGAAGACCCACCATGTACCGTCATCTTATTAACCACGGCCACTCTACCAAGAGTACAAAAAAGCGGCATCGTTTTATGGTTGACATACCTTCAACACGCACGAAACGCTTTGGTTCCTCATTTCTTATACGGACCGCTAGAGTGTGGAATACTCTGCGAGACTGTGTGTTCCCTCACACTTATAATCTGGGTGTCTTCAAGTCTCGAGTGAATCGGTTTCTTCTAGGCAAGCGTGCTCCATCGTAGGCCGCATCACTGCTTATCATCAGGCATGTTGGCGGCGAAACGCAAGCCTATTACGTAATAAAAAAAAAGTGCCCGATTAGAAAGACTTAATTTTTTATCTTTTTGCATCTTCTATTGCATACCTATACAAACTAACATTGCCAGCTATTTGAGTACTTTACTCGCTGATACAAACTTGGCTCTATTTTTTATCTATGCTTAACTTAAGACGCGGTCTTACCACGATTTTTAAGCAGCACACACGTTTACTTTAACCGCTTCATTTAGAGTTGAAAATCGTAAATCAAATTTGATGGAAAAATGAGATTGGCGCCTAGAATTACATTTTCTTGCCGTTTTTATTGGTAGTCATCGTAATAAGAACACAAATAAGAATAAGTTACTTGGTTAAACTTTAGAGAACTAATCTGGCTATACAAAAAACGTGTGTAATTGCTTAAAAATTTGAGAACCACGCTCAAACAATTGCTTTAAGAAATAGTTTTTGTGATTTTAGTTATTTTTTTCCAAAATTAGAATAATTTTTAAAATTCTACTCCGGTCGAACTGTTCTGGTTGTTTTTTCTACTAGCTGTATTTTTTGCACCTGATCATCACAATTCTTCATATCAAACTAGGCGTAAAAAAAAAATTGTTTTCTCGTCGAATTCGTGACAATACCGGGCCTTAATGTTATTTATGTTTATGTAGGTTTATGTAATTCTCTTTTATACACTAACTTACATTCCATAAAGCCTCCGGGATCAAAGTAGAGTCATGGAGTCGCCATCCTAAACCAACACGGTCGACCTTGAGCGCCGTCATAACCGCCTAACATGTGGCCAAACATGGCCGGGCAAACAGGTGCAGGCTTGACGTAAGAAGGGCGGGTCTTGGATACCATAGAGGCATAGACTATACTACGTAGAGGTACTACAGTGAAATCTGTCAGAACACTCAAAACAAAAGACTAGAAAGTTAAACCTCTGCGGAAGAGAGAGGAACGGATTGCAGAGGAGAAAAAATCGACAAGAGAAGACGCAGCTCGTAATGTAAGCGTCGTTTGTTGCTTTGTGGGTACACTCAGAGACTTCCACTACTGTATTGGAAGTTGGAAGTCTGTGGCTACACTACAACGTTTGTTTTTACTACGCTACAGCTCTAGCTATTTGAAACATCTTTTTGCCGACTGTCCAAAGGATTGTCCAATGGATTTTTCGTGACTTACATTTTTGTGACGGTGACCCAATGACAAAATAGTTTGGACGATTTTAAACTGCACAGTGTCGTTATATTTGTCTTTGTTAAATAACATAATTATAGGCTGAATTTTCTTTCGAATTTTTCTTTTTTAACCTTGTGTCTGATTAATATTTCTTTTCACCAAACAACTCAGTTAAAATATGCAAAGAAACGTTTCAATTCATCTTCTAATATCTCCAGTTTCTCAGATACAGATTAACTGCAAAAAGCATACATTGTCAGATCAGTAATTGCCGTATTACATATCAGCGTTCTTTAACATGGCCGACTATAATTGCCAAGCAATGTAATCAATATTGAACAAAATGCGCTTTCACATACCTTCACGTAACACATAATAATTGCTAATTGCCAAAAGTTGTTCGAAAGTGAACAATTATATTCGAGAGATAATGCAATTATCTAGGCTGGCAATTATCTAGACAGCTAAATGAAGTTGCAGTAAACGACATTTATGAGTTTCTTTCTCGCTCGATGCACGCAGAATATTTCTCGTCTTTAATTCGGTAGATGTAAGGCAGGTCGTCCAGCACCCCTAGAATGCGCGTGCGACAAAATTCTTCTCGTCACTTTTTGTCATGTTAGAACATGACAAGGCTATGTGCATACTTACGTCTGTCTCGATAAATGCGGAGTCGACAGACATTTGTCGAGTTATGCATACTAGGCTTGCTGATCGGCCGAATCCGGCACGAATATGCCACTCGTTAGCCTGAGCTTGTGTTTGTTTCGCCTATTTAGAGCAAAGCACAAAAATATGGAAATGCATGCATGCAGCGCAGGCGCAGTACGCGCGCAGTTCGTCAACGGCTTGCAGGCGACTCACTGGCGGTTTGCGAGAGGCACTTTCGCCTGCAGGGCTATTCATAACCATTCAAAAACGTTTACGTTCGGATTTCAAAAATTTTAAATCTAAATTATTCGAATCTCAGTCTATATTCATAAGTCTTTAAACGTGATTAATTCTTCCGATCGGATCTATACTTGATTCCCTATTCCAAAATGTATAAAAGTAGACAGTTTCGAACAATTTGAGTTTAAAATTACTGAAATCCTATCGGAAACGCTTCCGAATGATTGTGAATAGCACCGCTGATCTGGAGGAGCTCTAAGCCACGCTAACTACACAGAAACGACGTAAACCAAGATAGGTAGGAAGTGGTGTTCAAAAACTGCCCATGTCTGTTAAGTCAATCCTATCTTTTGAACCTAAAAGTACTACTAGGAAGGCAGTTAATATTATCATACTATATGACGTCATTGAAAAGCGAATGCATGAAGCAAACATTCACAATATACAAGGACAAAGGGAAATAACAGTTATCAAGAAAAACAAGCTCAAAACAGCAGCAAAAGAGCATGACGTCATCAAACAGTTGTCCAATGTATGTGCATAATTTGTCGCGTTGTTTTATTCATGTTTGATCGTGAAATGATCCGCTTGGAATGGACAATATGCTGTAGTAAGCGTCGTCTAGAAACGATGTTGGATTCGGTTGAAAATTAGTTTGGCAACCTAGTTGGGCCATAAAGAAACGCCCTGCAAATGAACAATATATTTTCTGCCTAAGGACTAATATTAAAGAAACGAATCTAAGGAAGCAGGGCTATTCATTTCATTTCGCTCGCACAATCACATAATAACGCTAATCCGAGTGAGAGGACATGATTAACGCTGTTACGTTTCGATTCGTTGCTTTATTGACCAGCTTATAGCACATAGTTTTACTGATGTTGATAGTTGAAATTACTTTTTCTCATGGATAATGAGTAATTATTTTTCTCATAAGTCTAACAGGTCCTACTGCTTATGCCTTTTATTAGTAGTACCACCGAAAAACCTAAATTACCAGAAAACAGCATTACTTTTCAAGTACATGGCCCACGGCATTTCCTACATTTTGGTATTAGGTACTCGACGTCAAAAACCAATTTTGTCCATTGACAACTTTTGTCCACATTTTTTGCGGTGTAAGTTAACAATACAATATAACTTTATTGCACACCAAAAAACTACATGAAAATGTTAAAAACTAAAATACAAGTTTAGCTGGCAGATTTAATGAATGAGTTTGAAGAAGCAATATTTTGTCGCAATTGGAGACGAGAACATAGATAACTTAACTATTCTAATCTGATCCTCATCTTGTTCTGTTACCATTTACTAGTGTTATCTATCTACTCAATAGAATACCTACCTATCTCGCTTTCTCAATATTGTTACAAAATTTTCTAGAACAAAGAACTTTGGCAATAAAACAATTAAGTTAAACTGAAATTGCCCAATTTCAACTTTGATTGCTTTTGAACGTCTTTCAACAATGTCTGGATTCAAATTAAATATCTAACGGTTTGAGTTCTTAAAAGTTTTAAAGTTCTTTGTAAATAAGGCAGAAGGATGTAGCCTAGAAACTGTGACACTAGGGTTAGCCACTCGTTTAATGTGAAGTTACTTTTACAAGATGCAAATAGTGAATCTTCTCCGTTGTTCAGAGCGTCAGCAACGTATCCGTAATGCCACGGGTAGTAGGAGAAAGAGGTATTTCGCAGGATTTAGTAAGGATGTAGTAAGTTAGGAAGTAGTAGGTAGTAGTGGTAACTTTGTAAATGAGGCAGAAGGATGTAACCTAGAAATTCTAGCACCAGGCTAGCTACTCGGTCAATATGAAGTTACTATAACAAGATATAAATAGTGAATCTTCTCCGTTGTTTAAAGCGTCGGCAACGTTTCCATGATGCCACGTGTAGTAGGAGAAAGAGGTATTTGGTAGGAGGTAGGTAGAGGAAGTAGTAGGTAGGAGTGGTAACACGGATACCTTGCCGTGATTACCGCAGCCTATAGATAACTGTAGACTGTAAAAGCAAGTACCTTTACAGTCTAAAGGACTTATAACTATAATTACTATGAATGTTGCTTGCAGTAGATTTTTTTTAGATTTTTATTCTTAATATTTATTTTAATTTCATATGGATAACTTATTTAGTCGAAACTTTACCATCAATAGACCATTAGCCAGCCTGTCTGCTCGTTTGTCACCTATGACATGAAAAAACTTGCAAAATAATGAAACGAAAAGTGAATGATCCTTTGGCCTACCGTTCTCCATATTTTAGCCATTGTCTGTTTCTATCGTGCAAAGTCAAACGTGTGTTAGCAACACATACAAAAAAAATAAAGTCTATTCTCTGCTGTGTGACGTTTTCCGAGCGAACTGTCAAAGGGATATCAGTGTGGTAGCGCCTGAGTCGCCCGCCTCGCTCCAACGGCACTTTTCGCTGGAGCACGGAAGAGGATGGATCTCGTATTGTTTTTCTTTGGCGTCTTTCTGTAGTATTGATCTTGCTGTCCATTTGATTCATACTGAAATTACCCATATTGTAAATGGTTTGGATTATTAGAAGTGTTAAGTAGTTGTTTACATTTACATTAAGGTGGTTTTGAATACCGTCCCTTCAGAAATAGTTAACACATGAGCCCATTCTACACTAAAAAAGTAAAAAAAAGACTTGCAACACAACATACAAACGTAAATATCGGGAGTTTTGGCGGGAACCGAAAAGATGGTGTCGTGTTTTTGTATTATTTTCTAAAACTTGTGATTCTTCGAGTGTTAAATTGTAATAATGGTGGATTATTAACGTTTACCGGTTCGTCAACGTGCACGAGTGTGGGCAAATGATACAAACATCGCGAAACGCGATTTTTCGTGGTCTCTACAAAACTTCACTTAAAGTTTCAGTAAAGTATCCATAACTTTACTGGAATGGGAAAAGGGAGGGATTCATCGTCTTCATCATCACCTCATCATCATCATCCCATCATCTGTTACTGAAGGAAAAAATATTACTAAGAATCCGACTGAAGGACGAGTATCCATGGTCATGAATAAATTAATAAAAAAAATAACGTAAATATCGTTGAAAGTTGTAAAAAGGTTCGTACCGGTTCTGTAATACTTATTGCTCGCCAATTGATACCGCGATTGCCCAGTTCCATGGCAAGACGAGAAATACAGAAATTTATTTTGAGGTAGAAAAATGTCTGATATGCTAACTGTGTTTATACTCGTATTAGTCGTCTACGTCAGATATTTATGCTAATTGACGACTGAAAAAAGTTCTGTAACAGACAGCTAGAAAGACATTAAGGTACCATTCCGTGTCCGACCGCAGACGGCAGCAGCAGACGACATTTCTAGTCCTTATGCTAATCCTAACTAATATTATAAATAAGAAAGTGAGTTTGTTTGTTTGTGACGCTTTCACGCCGTAGCTACTCAACGGATCGTCACGAAATTTTGCATACACGTTATCTGGGTCACAGAAAAGGACATAGGGTACTTTTTATCCCGAAAAAAATTGGAGTTCCTGTGGGACCGCGGGTGAAACCTCGGGGCACAGCTAGTTTGTGTATATATCTGTTTGAGATGCATTCCGCAGCGAGCGACATGAAGCTTGCTGCATCTGCCGCTGGCTCATATCGCTCGCTTAGAAAAGTATCTCATACAAACACATGCAAACTAGAAAAGTCTTCGGGCCGCAGAATGGTATAATTTATAATCATTTATTTATTTATTCATTTCTTCCAGGCATATTAATATAACGACGCTACGGGCCCATATTATAAATACCTTGCAGACCACAACATACAAATTACATTATTGAAATTAAATTAAACAATTTGGCTGGGATTTCTGGTTACGTCGCTTCCCAGTACAGCCGAAACACCAGCGCTTTGGCCCAGAAATCAGGGGAGAGGAACATAGCACAACTAAAGAATCTTAAATTTACCACGGAACCCTGAAAAGCCATCTTACCTCTCTTTCAGAGTCAAAAGCACTGCCCGAAATTTTTAAACGATATTTTCGTACGTCATATTTAATTTTGCTGTCATTTTTAGTTCGCCATTTGTCCTTCGAGCCTTAACTCGAGACGACCTTTACAATGCGAACGCGCACACTTTCACGCATATGGAAGGTAAATAAAATTGAATTGCATGATTGGACGTCAATCGTGACGTATTGCTTTACAAATGACGCGCAGTGGACAAAAACTGGGTGCGATGGGCAATTGAGTTTTTGTGGTCGAAGTGTGGCCATTCTTGAAGAGAAAATGGGTATGTTTCATTGCTGAGAAAATACCGTTAAAGCCGCTTACAATCTCATGTACCTATCTTTCGACTAGCTTAGTACCGAATTATTATTGAACTTTCTTTTTTTCTTTTATCTGTGGACTGAAGCGCTGGCTGATGTTTTCACCTCTTGGGACACATGACATCTGCCTTCTTTATTTGGTCTATAAATGTTCTTATTGGGCTTCCTCTCTCCGTCTTGTCTGTCTTTCTCTCTTTCCCTCTATGATGCTCTTTATTCGTCGTCATACAAGGTGACCAAACATCTTGCCTCTGCGGTTTTAGGTTTCTGCCAAGAGACTTATATTTGTTCGTTTTTGCTTCTTCAGTCAAGTTAAGTAGATAGTAGATACTAACCAAAAAATAAATATTTGTGAATTTTTTTTTGTATTCAAGCGTCGCATACCTATTACTTTATATATGTATGTTTTTGCACCGGCCCGCTCGTGGCGTTATAACTTGTCCCATACAAAAAGATATCTAATTGATGTAATAAAAATCATACAAAACACGTCTATGTAAAAGCAATGTCATAGCTACAATTCATCTACTTCACAAAAAAACCGGTTAACTGAACTTGAATGGTTCACACTTGCTTGCAAAATTAATGGCCGCTAGCAAAAAACTAGCTAAACTAGATCCAAACGGCGTTCTATCACGAATAGGTCATCAACGTTACTACAACTATTTTGCACGGAGATAATGCGATGAGACGGTGAGTATAATTCGACATGGTCACAATTTATAATATAATCGTTTCCAAGAAATCGTTACTTTGAAACGATTATAAGTTATACGCTTATAGGAATTATAAACTACGACTTAAACATAAAAAAACCGGCCAACTGCAAGACGGACTCGCGCACCGAGGGTTCCGTACAAACATGTTCATGAGGAAAAGGGTTAGGTTAGGTAACTTAGTAAGTTAAAATAAAATATCGTCATATTGTCACGCCTTTCCCCCGAGGGCCTGGCAGAGGTGTAATACAACACCCACCCCAAGTTCAAAAGTTTTAAAAATATAAACCCTAAAAGGTAAAGATTTAAAAGCTCTCCTTTAAACACCAAGGCTGGCATTCACAGGCCCATAACCCATTTTCACCCAGATCACCCGGGTCCCTTGCAAAGATTTGCCCTCCAAAGCAAAAACAAAAAAAACCGTTAGAACCGGAAAACTCGCTTGTCTAAGGTTCCGTACCTACCCTGTTACACAAAACCCTAAAATGATATAACGTGAATACTCGGAATCAAGTAACTTTAAATTCAAGTTTTTAAATTCAAAGGAAAGAAAGTCTACTTGCTGCTAGCATTGAAACATTGCAGATTAAATAATACATACACATACTTGGTTAAAGTACCGATACATTTAAAAAGCGATGATAGCCTAGTTGAAGAAGGCCCGCCCCTCAAGCAAAAAGGGGCGGGTTCAAACCCAGTCGACGGCACGCACCAATTTGTTCATTGTGTGAACATATGTGCGTATTGTATGTCATCTGCTACATGACTGGAGCTCGGTGTATGGCGACAGGCTCGCCCCTGTAATATTTTGGGACTGAATATCGTCCGGCGAAGTGTGGGTGTTGTACTACACCTCTGCCAGCACCCTAGGTGGGAAAGGTGTGACGATATGTTACGTTAAATAAGACAAACAGTAAAAAAAAACATTTTTGCGATAAATTTTAAACAATTAAAGCCCATGTTCACCAAAATTTAACACGGCGATTATTTTTTTAACCGTCTATTGTTGACATACTTATTGAAGAGCTGTCAAAAGAGTTTGTTATAACTTTTATCGCCTCGCCGTTTCGGTTAACTTTAGTCAAAGCTCATAAAACCTTTTTTACGAGCTGGGGCTCAAAGATATCAGTTTCTTGATACTCTTGATCATTTAGTTAATAATTTTCCTGCTTCAACAAAAAAATAATTAGAACTGTATCATTTACTCTGTCATCGTTGTGTTGCAAAAATCACGCGGTATAAATGAGAGTTATTGGCTTTTTTTGACACCAGCGCGTTTTTTTTTTCTTTCTTTTTCCCCCTTTCAGGGGAATTTGGCGTTGCACGTCATGTGCATTTGCCATTGTCAAGTACTAATCATTCGTTTTCACAGATGATGGGATGATGATGACGTGGTGATGAGGATGACGAATCCCTCCCCTTTGACCATTCCAGTAAAGTTATGGATACTTTACTGAAACTTTAAGTGAAGTTTTGCAGAGAACACAAAAAGTCGCTTTTCAATGTTTGTATCATTTGCTCACACTCGTGCACGTTGAAGAACCGGTAAACGTTAATAATCCACCATTATTACACCTTATCACTCGAAGAATCACAAGTTTTAGAAAATAATACAAAAGTACTCGTATTTCAGAACTTTTGACAGTTCTTGTAACATTTACTTAGAACGCGCTGGTGGAAGGTTTTGACGGGAATCGAAAAGATGATGTATCACTAAATCAAAAGTCAAAATGTCAAAAGTTCTGAAATGAGCTAGTTAGGCTAATGAGCTTTGGGACGCTTTGATTGTGTTTTTCACGATTATCAAAACCTAACAGTAACAATTTAAGACCGGTTAAGCTTTAGATATAGTTAAAGTTAGTTAATGCAACTCAGCCTAAGAGTGACGTAGTTGGGTGTCAACTTCCGGAACGGTAGTTCTAGTTTTTTTGATCATGATTATTACTAGTATCTAATACAATTCTCGGTTAAAAAAAAGTTTGGGACTCTTGCACACACGGTCGCCAGACCCCAAACTAAGCAAAGCTTGTACTATGGCTGCCAGAGAATGATAAACATACATACTTAGATATTTTTAAATACATACTTAAATAGAAATTAACACCCAGACATAGAACAGATTAGTTCGAATACATTAATTGGTCTGTTCTAACGTCAGCCATTCTTGATCGCCACGAGGCCTCTGACATAACTAAACTTGAAAAATCCTGATTATCTCACGAAATACTAACGCATCATTAAAACTTAACTACGTTTTCATTTTCCAGCCAACTTCGGGCATTGACTGCAGAGAGCTGCCAAATTGCTGGCAGATTGTGAGCCATAATAATAACCTGCTTCTGCTACAGACAGACACTTTAGATTTTATGTAGATAGTGGTCTTAATGTTGCTCTTCTTTCTTTTGTTTTTCTGTATATTTTTTTTGTTACAAGCTTTTTTGCCGAGCGAGTGCAAAGCGCGAGCGAACCGCCTGATTTGCTCCGGCAAAAATGTTTTCGTATGTCCGGTATCTGTCCGGCTGTTCTCGACACGTCACACTATTTAATGAGGTTGTTGAATCTTTTAAACTATATCTACTAGGCTCTATTCGGAACGCTAAATTGCTAAATTAAAAAAAACAGCTTAAAGTATTGTTGTTCTTGTCTAATACGCAGCAATAACAAAGATAGGTTTATTTTAGCTTGTTTAGATTTAGCAATTTAGCGCTCTGAATGGGGCCTACTTACTAATTATTCCAAATTGAACCTTATTAACGTTCCACTCTTGATTTTCACGCTCAATTTAATTTTCATCTACAAACGTAGCAATATCTTCATAAAATGTTTTTCTTTTCGTCGCATATTCAGTATAATTCTTGATAGTATACTTCCCAGTAAATGTCCTTTACTATACTTCTCATTAAATATAAATTACAAATTCTCCTTTCCAAAGCAAGCTTTTCCCGAGATTAACACATAAAGCCAGTGGAACCTACCCTCTCGATAGCTATACGCTGTAGTCGATACACCCTGTGATTTGGCAAATGTAGTGTCACCATACGGTGTTATGTTGCTCGGATAATTTGGAAAAATAAAAAGAATACCTCGGTAATAAAACAATTTCATATAGCAATTGCAAATAATCTTACAACATCAGTCTGTGATCTATTTTTTTCGCCCTAGACTTAGAGGTATCGCCGTTCAGTGTGTGTAGTTTTGAGTATTCAGTGTCAACCTAGAGTAAAGTGATGTGGACTACTGTGGACCGTGCGTGTCGCACTAGCGTACAGTCGAACTTCAGTGTATCGCAGTTCAGATATGCCGCACTAGCATTATTTACGCATCCATTTGCCGCGTTCACGTAGTAGACTCGATACCTACTACTTGATCTGAGAAACAAATCTAATGAAGCAGATCTATTCATATCATCTCGCTCGCACAATCACACAGTATTGCTAATCCGAGTGAGAAGACACGATTAGAGCTGTTTTGTTTTGATTAATTTCTTTATTGGCGCAGCTAATAAATAATAGCCGTAGCAAAGTACTCGGGCATTATCAAACGTAGTAACTAAAGCCAAGGCCAGAAGAGTTCTCTGTAATTTGGATATCTGAACCAATCTTAATGGATTTTTATGCCTACTTTGCTAGCCATATCTATTCTTGAGTAATTTATCTAAGGATAGATCGCTAGATTTACATGGTTATATGTAACTTACCAACAACCTCTTAAGGGTTCATTGTACTCATCGATATGAACAACTTTTACTATGGAGTGAACTCCGAAATCGCGAAAAAAAAAATCAGCTGTTCCATACATTTTGTCTTAGGCCAATGAACTGTTTGTATGGAACTGCTGGTTTTTTTTCGCGATTTCAGGATTGGCTTCATAGTAAAAGTTGTTCATATTGATGAGTACAATGAACCCTTAAGAGGTTTTTGGTGAGTTACCTATAACCCTGTATATTTACATAAATAAATATCTAGACATGAATATTTAGAACATAGACCCCATATATGGCTTGTTTATCAAATATGCTAAAGTATTGATGTCTTAGTAAGTTATAGATCTGTTAATTAAATTCTTTAAAATTGGTCTTATATATAAAGACCGAGGAAGCGCGAAGCGTCTCCTTTTCAGCTTGCGCGAAAATGATTTCGCATGTCCGGGTCTGTAGATCCGGCTGTTCTCCTCTTCAGGTCGCATTTCTCAACCGATTCTCGTGAATTTTAGTAACTAGTTCTGAAATTATATGTACTTAGATTTTTTAAATGATTTATCACTAGTGGCTGTCATCGATTGACATCAATTTCGACACAACGCACACGACACATTTTTGGAACAAAACTTTTGGGGGCTGAGCTACCCACGTCCGTAGGAGTGTACTCTATTCTGATTCCATACACGTGGTCCCCGGGTAGTGCTAACCGGGTAGCAAACTCTGGTGGAAGGTTTCGGCCGTGGCTAGTTACCACCCACCGGACCAAGCCATGCCGTGAAATGACCTAGTCGTGTTTCGGGATGTAGTCCGGTGTAACCGTTCCGAAGACGGGTCTGAGCAGTGGCGCACTTGTAGCGCCTCACTCAACTGCCGTCTTTGTACTTCTTCACTCTACAAAACTTCAAGGCTAGAGTGAATAAGTACCTTATAGGTCGTCGTGCTCCATCTTAGACCACAACGTCGCTTAACATCAGGCGAGTTGGTGGTCAAACGCCGACTTATTGTCCATAAAAAAAAAAAACAAATTCAAAATGGCGGAAAATGATTTTTTTACCTTTTTGCCCTCAGCTACGCAGCAGTCACTAGTGATAAATTATTTAAACATCTAAAGTTCCTATTTTTCCCTTTTTTGTGACGTTTCGCCTAAATCCTGTCCACCCTTCGGTTATATCCACCGATGTAGGTAGTTGGGCACGGCAACCACAGGCGTTTAATCGACGCTGGTCGCGGCCCAGAGCACCATGCATTTGGCTTTGCCTGCGTTGGACTGTCTGGGACTTTAATACTGACGACTGTGGACTTCTAATTTGGCAGTTTTGTGTAAAATTTAGGAGGTTGGTTGATATTTTGAAGTTCGAAACGCAAGTCTGACCGACTGCAAACCAAAATCAACTGCATGATGTAACCGGAAGTGGGGGAAGTAAAGGTAAAACCCACAACTGTTTTCATTTAAAATTTATTTATAAGGAAGGGTCGCCGTTCTCGTCGGTTTGTCTTGTCTTATGAGTAAACCTTAACTAAGTTACACTAAAGGTGGTCGTCCACAGAGGCAACAATCAAAATCTTAGCGTAAAGTTACACTAAAGGTGGTCTTCCACAGGGACAGCAATCAAAATCTTAACGTAGTTACACTAAAGGTGGTCTTTCACTGAGACAGCAATCAACATCTTAACGTAGTTACACTAAAGGTGGTCTTCCACAGAGACAGCAAACAAAATGTTAACGTAAAGTTACACTAAAGGTGGTCTTTCCCTGAGACAGCAATCAACATCTTAACGTAGTTACACTAAAGGTGGTCTTCCACAGAGACAGCAAACAAAATGTTAACGTAAAGTTACACTAAAGGTGGTCTTTCCCTGAGACAGCAATCAACATCTTAACGTAGTTACACTAAAGGTGGTCTTTCCCTGAGACAGCAATCAAAATCTTAACGTAGTTACACTAAAGGTGGTCTTCCACAGGAACAGCAATCAAAATCTTAACGTAAAGTTACCCGATTGGTGATCTCCCACCTAGACGAAGAGCCCGTACTAAACGTCCTCCTATAAAATACCAAACACAAAGCTATAATATTCAACTCAGGGTCTCACCAAAATATTCTTACAATATTAAAGTTCGTGAATTCACAATACTAGGGGTGCGCATAATATTATAAAACAGCTTTACACTTCTCTGGGAACGTAACTGAATCACCTCAACCGAAAAAACCATTATCGGGAAAATTTACATTCGTCGGGAAAAAAATTGAGAAATGGGAAAACCTTAAATTATGATTAAATAACTTCAAACACGTTCCGAAATGACGGCTAAATTATTTTAACTCCAAAAGCAAAGGGCGGCAAAAATTTCATCCGTCGGGAAAATTCAAAATAATGCATAAATTGCTTAAATCGCATCTAAACATTGCTACGGAGTTACTTTGACCGTAAAACCAGTAATCGGCAAAAATAATTCGGTCGGGAAAAAATATTGATAATTGGGAAAACCTCCAAATAGTATCAAATAACTTCAAACACGTTCAGAAATGAAGATGAAACTATTTTAACTCCGAAAACAAAGGGCGGCAAAAAATTACCTCAGTCGGGAAAATTCAAAATTAATGCACAACTTGACCAAAATAAGCTAATTGTACCTTTTAATCGTTTTAGAACAGTACTAGGGTTAAAATTGAAATTCTGAGCGGTTTGTCAATTATTTCAGAAATCTACATGGTAACGCTTTAACACAAAAAAACAAAATTAAAGATTTTACATCAAGATAACAGTATCAGTACTATATAAATTAGGGTAAATACTATATTAATCCTTACTATTGCGACCCAGAAGCTAATACAAAGGAATTAACATTTGTCGAAGAAGTTCAAACATACATTTACTTGCTCGCTACACTTTATAGATTTTACATCAAGATAACAGTATCAGTACTATTTAAATTAGGGTAAATACTATATTAATCCTTACTACTGCGACCCAGAAACTAATACATTGAAAGGAATTAACACTTGTCGAAGAAGTTCAAACATACATTTACTTGCTCGCTACACTTTATATGACTTTTAGGCTTTTTCCACATTGATCAACAGTTCCAAAAATTAATCTACCATGGGTTAAATACTCCAGGCCTTTTAAAAACGTTGTAAGACATAAAATCACAAGTACTTCTTCAATGCTTATGGAACGCTTCAACAAGAAAAGTAACGCACCACCAAATTTAAGGATTTTTGTAACGGAAACTAAAGAAATTCTAGCTCACCAGTTAAGGAAGACGGTTAGGAACACTGTTAGACACACCACACGAACACACCAAGGCAGCGGAACGCCGGCCACGGACGCTCAACTCGGACACGCACTATAACCAACAAGACAAGACAACTTTGGTATTGTAAAATCACACAAAAACATCGGCGCGTGATCTCCACGAAGAAGAGATGCGATTTACTCACATTTTAACACTAACACTTGGACGCCACACCTCCCATGAGGCAGAGCGCGTTGCCGCCACCTGGAGACTCCTCACTAAAAATCAATAATCGACCATGAAACTGGAGGAACCGAGCGAAAGAATACTTCCACAAGTATTTTATCGAAGTTTTACTCACCAAACGAAACAAAAATAAAATTTAGGGAAAGGCGTAGCTTTCCACACCCATGTAAAGTTGTAAAATGGCTGATCCGAGATCGAAATCCCAATGAGAACCCCGGGAGCCGGAAATTGATTACGTTCATCTACACCACAGACATCAAAACGATCGATTTATAACATCAATAATTCACAAAACTTACACCTGATCAATATGCTGATGTCAAGCCAAACGCACTCTGCACTCATCAGCCAATATGTCAAGCTTGGATGAATGTCACTTTCACCATGACGCGAGGTACTGTCTGTCAACGCCAAACGGAATTAGAACCAGATTGGTAAACAAGCCTAAGCCTGAAGTTGAATTTCAAATAAAGTTAAAAAGTTAATTAAACAAAGAGTTTACACACAAAACTACAAATAGCTAAACGGTCTGATTGAATGCGAATGCTGGAAAGTATGGAATACCCAAAATAAAGGACAAGGTCAACGTAAGTTTTTACCAACCAAAACAACCTATTGAATTTTGATCAAAAACCGAAACTGCCAAACAAAAACTTTATATTATTTAGTACTTATATTATGTAGCTCCAATTTAAACCAGTAGTTTTCGTCCCAAGGTACAATAAACGCGAAAAAATATATAGCTAGGCATAGTTACTTTGGATCCAGAAAAAAAACAGGGTTACAGTACCCCCTTCCTCACCAGAATTTTTTTTTTTAATTTATTTATTCACGAGAAAAAAAAATTCCCGCTGGCCCCCCAGCTGCACAATCGAGATAACGGTAAACTAAACACTTTCTCAATAGTCGACAATCCTAAAGGAGAAAAAAAAATTAACCAACACGGTTCACGGCGACCCCAGAATACCCATCACCATCGGAACTTAATCTTAACGAAAGAAGAATAATAATAATAGTGCTGTGAACATGGAGGACTCGCAAGAGAGATACCATCCACAAAATCACAAAAACACAACTTTGACCCCACGGGGCAAAGGAAAAACTTAAACAATTATACTAGCAAAATGTTTGCAACGCTGGCGGCTTGAATGAGACCGATAGCATCTATCAGAATCGGAAAAGGTTTCCGACAACCCAACCTTAAATAACTGGCCCTCCAGCTTCTCTGACACGAAATCACCATCACACAATCGCGTAAAAAAAAAGAAATCACACTAACCTTGCTGACAACTCTTAAAGAAAGTGAACAGCAACCTTAAGTATCTTTGGTCCACAAAAACAAGAACCAACAAAAATCCACTATTAATAAAAATATCCAACACCACTGGAACAGCAACTTTTATGGCTGACGAACTTTATAGGAAAGTGCGGCAACTAGTGGAAGCCCCAGAAAAATTAAAACCATCACCACGAGAGAAAAAAAACTAGCCTAACCTTAACCTAAGTTTTGACCTTGGCATCGCTGACGAACACTAATCGAGTGTCCGACAACACAACTACGTTGGCCTACGGCCTTACACTGAACAAACACCTTTAATGTCTTTTACATGACATTCCGAACGTCTCCCATTCTCGTCCTCCAGCACATACACAAGCTTCGATAACTTCCGAACTACTGTACATTTTTCAAAACGTGGAGCTAATTTATATGAAATATGCCTCGCCGCATCACTCCTCACGTGTGTACGACGCCAAACTACGCCGCCCACCTGAAATTCTACATCACGTCTACGCTGGTTGTAATACTTAGCGTTTCGCGCATGAGACTTTTTTAAGGATATATCGACACGCCGAAAAACCTCTTTCAACTCTCCCAACTGGTCGACGTATTTGACACGAGAGCCGAGAGTAATCTCGTCCAGATCTTCGCCTTCCCCATAGACATTTCCATTCAGAACAGCTTCCCTACCATGAACAACCATAAACGGTGTAAATGAGGTAGAATCATTTACGGCCGTGTTCACAGCCAACTGAATTTGACATAAATTCACATCCCAGGCACGCTGATCATCACCGACCAACGCAGCAATCGCCGTCACGACAGTACGGTTATACCGTTCTACCGTGTTAACCTGAGGACAGTATGTCGGAGTATAATGCACCTGGGGGATACAGTACTTTTCAAATAACGCTCTCACCTCACGTCCAATAAATTGGGGGCCATTATCCGCTATCACGGTCTGAGGAATTCCATGGACCATGAAGACACGCTCTTCCAACCTCTGAGCCACTGCAGCACTTGTAGCGCGTCGTAAAGGAAACAACAAACAGTACTTCGAAAAACAACATACCACTACTAAAAGGTACTCATTCTGCTGTCGAGATTTGGGCAAAGGCCCGACCAGATCAATCGACAAACATTGGAAAGGTCTCCTACACGTTTTTCATTCTTACGTACAAAGTTACAGACTACAAATTTGTGTCGAAAATCTTAAAAACTTATACCAGTTAATTAGGTAATAACTAACAAACTTCGGAAACTTATAAATAAGGTTATACACCACAAAACACCGTATCAACACACTTATACAACCCAAAAAAACTTTTTCAAAAATTCAAAAATTTTAAGACAAACCGAGCCGTCACTGAGCGAAAGACCAGTGGCAGGGAGTAGTACCCGAGACGACTAACCGGTCCCTGTTCGGGCGCCAAAATGTAACCGGAAGTGGGGGAAGTAAAGGTAAAACCCACAACTGTTTTCATTTAAAATTTATTTATAAGGAAGGGTCGCCGTTCTCGTCGGTTTGTCTTGTCTTATGAGTAAACCTTAACTAAGTTACACTAAAGGTGGTCGTCCACAGAGGCAACAATCAAAATCTTAGCGTAAAGTTACACTAAAGGTGGTCTTCCACAGGGACAGCAATCAAAATCTTAACGTAGTTACACTAAAGGTGGTCTTTCACTGAGACAGCAATCAACATCTTAACGTAGTTACACTAAAGGTGGTCTTCCACAGAGACAGCAAACAAAATGTTAACGTAAAGTTACACTAAAGGTGGTCTTTCCCTGAGACAGCAATCAACATCTTAACGTAGTTACACTAAAGGTGGTCTTCCACAGAGACAGCAAACAAAATGTTAACGTAAAGTTACACTAAAGGTGGTCTTTCCCTGAGACAGCAATCAACATCTTAACGTAGTTACACTAAAGGTGGTCTTTCCCTGAGACAGCAATCAAAATCTTAACGTAGTTACACTAAAGGTGGTCTTCCACAGGAACAGCAATCAAAATCTTAACGTAAAGTTACCCGATTGGTGATCTCCCACCTAGACGAAGAGCCCGTACTAAACGTCCTCCTATAAAATACCAAACACAAAGCTATAATATTCAACTCAGGGTCTCACCAAAATATTCTTACAATATTAAAGTTCGTGAATTCACAATACTAGGGGTGCGCATAATATTATAAAACAGCTTTACACTTCTCTGGGAACGTAACTGAATCACCTCAACCGAAAAAACCATTATCGGGAAAATTTACATTCGTCGGGAAAAAAATTGAGAAATGGGAAAACCTTAAATTATGATTAAATAACTTCAAACACGTTCCGAAATGACGGCTAAATTATTTTAACTCCAAAAGCAAAGGGCGGCAAAAATTTCATCCGTCGGGAAAATTCAAAATAATGCATAAATTGCTTAAATCGCATCTAAACATTGCTACGGAGTTACTTTGACCGTAAAACCAGTAATCGGCAAAAATAATTCGGTCGGGAAAAAATATTGATAATTGGGAAAACCTCCAAATAGTATCAAATAACTTCAAACACGTTCAGAAATGAAGATGGAACTATTTTAACTCCGAAAACAAAGGGCGGCAAAAAATTACCTCAGTCGGGAAAATTCAAAATTAATGCACAACTTGACCAAAATAAGCTAATTGTACCTTTTAATCGTTTTAGAACAGTACTAGGGTTAAAATTGAAATTCTGAGCGGTTTGTCAATTATTTCAGAAATCTACATGGTAACGCTTTAACACAAAAAAACAAAATTAAAGATTTTACATCAAGATAACAGTATCAGTACTATATAAATTAGGGTAAATACTATATTAATCCTTACTATTGCGACCCAGAAGCTAATACAAAGGAATTAACATTTGTCGAAGAAGTTCAAACATACATTTACTTGCTCGCTACACTTTATAGATTTTACATCAAGATAACAGTATCAGTACTATTTAAATTAGGGTAAATACTATATTAATCCTTACTACTGCGACCCAGAAACTAATACATTGAAAGGAATTAACACTTGTCGAAGAAGTTCAAACATACATTTACTTGCTCGCTACACTTTATATGACTTTTAGGCTTTTTCCACATTGATCAACAGTTCCAAAAATTAATCTACCATGGGTTAAATACTCCAGGCCTTTTAAAAACGTTGTAAGACATAAAATCACAAGTACTTCTTCAATGCTTATGGAACGCTTCAACAAGAAAAGTAACGCACCACCAAATTTAAGGATTTTTGTAACGGAAACTAAAGAAATTCTAGCTCACCAGTTAAGGAAGACGGTTAGGAACACTGTTAGACACACCACACGAACACACCAAGGCAGCGGAACGCCGGCCACGGACGCTCAACTCGGACACGCACTATAACCAACAAGACAAGACAACTTTGGTATTGTAAAATCACACAAAAACATCGGCGCGTGATCTCCACGAAGAAGAGATGCGATTTACTCACATTTTAACACTAACACTTGGACGCCACACCTCCCATGAGGCAGAGCGCGTTGCCGCCACCTGGAGACTCCTCACTAAAAATCAATAATCGACCATGAAACTGGAGGAACCGAGCGAAAGAATACTTCCACAAGTATTTTATCGAAGTTTTACTCACCAAACGAAACAAAAATAAAATTTAGGGAAAGGCGTAGCTTTCCACACCCATGTAAAGTTGTAAAATGGCTGATCCGAGATCGAAATCCCAATGAGAACCCCGGGAGCCGGAAATTGATTACGTTCATCTACACCACAGACATCAAAACGATCGATTTATAACATCAATAATTCACAAAACTTACACCTGATCAATATGCTGATGTCAAGCCAAACGCACTCTGCACTCATCAGCCAATATGTCAAGCTTGGATGAATGTCACTTTCACCATGACGCGAGGTACTGTCTGTCAACGCCAAACGGAATTAGAACCAGATTGGTAAACAAGCTTAAGCCTGAAGTTGAATTTCAAATAAAGTTAAAAAGTTAATTAAACAAAGAGTTTACACACAAAACTACAAATAGCTAAACGGTCTGATTGAATGCGAATGCTGGAAAGTATGGAATACCCAAAATAAAGGACAAGGTCAACGTAAGTTTTTACCAACCAAAACAACCTATTGAATTTTGATCAAAAACCGAAACTGCCAAACAAAAACTTTATATTATTTAGTACTTATATTATGTAGCTCCAATTTAAACCAGTAGTTTTCGTCCCAAGGTACAATAAACGCGAAAAAATATATAGCTAGGCATAGTTACTTTGGATCCAGAAAAAAAACAGGGTTACAATGACACATGAAAAATGAAGCAAACTAAATACAAAACCGTTTGTCATATTTCTGTCCTGTCCATCCAAAGGTGGCCTAGAAGAAATCGCTTTAGGCGACAAGGCCGCCCTTGTACTGCCGAACGATATTTTATTTTAAAATTCTCTTTATGTTTGTTTTACTTTGTATTTTTGGTGTGCAATAAAGATGTATTGTATTGTATCAAATCCTAACTACCCACACTATTACAAAATCGGAAGGAACTCTGTCTGTCTGTCTGTTTGTTTGTAGGCTTTCACGACTGAACGGATCTAGATGAAATTTAATAATTAGTTACAGTTTTTCTTGAGGAAGGTTTTTGGGTCCTATTTTCTGAATAAACGCGAACAAAACATGTAAGAAGTTTAAGAAGAAGACTAACTTTTAACTAAAGTTTAAGAAGAAGACTAACTTTTAACTAAAGTTTAAGAAGAACTTAATAAATAAAAAAGAGAATACTTTTTCGCCGTAGTGGGTAGAAAATAGTTGATTATGTTAATGAATAAACTTAACAAATGTAACAATTTGCTGTACTCGGTGGATTATTTCAAAATTTTACATTTTATTCACCAAATAATAACCAGAAACTAAAATTAGAATTATCTTTAAGGAAAATGTATGTAAAAACTTTAAAAACAACTTCAATGATCACACAAAATTCACTCTATTATGCACAGTTTATCAGCAATTTTTTTTTCTCTAATTACATCATTGTTTTTACTTTTGCCTAGTTGATGTTCATACTAGCTGCACACCGCGATTTTACCCGCTGTTAAACGTAGCTTTATGTTAATCCAGATAACAGGACATAAACTATCTCCGTACCAAATTTCTTCAATATTCGTCCATCCGTTTGAGCGTGAAGAAGTAACAACATATGCACACACAAATATTCGCTTTCATAATATACTAGCTGCGCCCCGCGGTTTTACCCACGGTTAATAAGTATCTTATGTGCTATTCTAGAAATTTCATCCAGATCTGCTCCGCCGTTCTGGCGTGAAAGAGTAAAAATCATCCATCAATCCATCCATTCATTCTTACAAACTTTCGCGTTTACAATATTAGTAGGAAGTAGGAAAGTAGGCCTTCACAAAACTAGCGATTCACAGAACTATTCATTTTACAAAATAACCTCAGAGTTTCAACAAAAATCATAACACTCAAAGAACTTTGATCCCGTACAAATTCAATAGAAAATTCACACGAATAGAACCTGTATATTTCATTTGAAAATAAACCTTAAAAGTACTGTGTAGATGTTAAATTGAATTTTCTTTAAAAATAATCAGAGCGTGTTAAATTCGATCCGAAAGGCGCAACATATGGCGTAGCGATGTTTTTTGTATGGGTTTGGTTTAAATTTCAATAGCCGTGTGAGGGAAAGGCTTTTGATCTAGGTTGTTATAAGGTTTCTACAGTATCGCCAACACCATAGTTATTTAATTGAATATAGCAATTAATTGGATTTGTTGCTTGTGGACCGACCACAGATCTGCTAATTATTTTTGCCCATGGCTCTTTGTCTAACCAGTTCCGCTTGTAATGCAAATTATTAGTAGTACCATCTAAACTACGACCATGGGGCCTACGATGACATTTTATTGCCATGATGGTTATGTTTGGGGGCTGAGCTACCCACGTCCGTAGCAGTGTACTCTATTGATTCCCTACACGTGGTCTCCGGATAGTGCTAACCCGGTAGCAAACTCTGGTGGGAGGCTTCGACCGTGGCTAGTTAGCACTCACCGGACCAAGCCATGCCGTGAAATGACCTAGTCGTGTTTCGGGATGTAGTCCGGTGTAACCGTTCTGAAGACGGGTCTGAGCAGTAGCGCACTTGTAGCGCCTCACTCAACTGCCGTCTTTGTACTCCTTCACTCTACAAAACTTCAAGGCTAGAGTGAATAAGTACCTTATAGGTCGCCGTGCTCCATCTTAGACCACAACGTCGCTTAACATCAGCGAGTTAGTGGTCAAACGCCGACCTATTATGCATAAAAAAAAAAAAAAATCGGGACATTGTCACACACGGTCGCCTGACCCCAAACTAAGCAAAGCTTGTACTATGGCTGCCAGAGACTGATAGGTATACATTCATATAAAAATTTCCAAATACATACTTAAATAGATTATAACACCCAGCCATAGAACAAACACAAATGTTCATGACATAAATGTTTGCCCTAGGTGGGAAACGAACCCACGCCCCCAAGCTCAGAAGGCAGGTTCACTACCAACTGAGCCACTTTGCCTGCTTTCTGAGCTTGGGGGCGTGGGTTCGATTCCCACCTAGGGCAAGCATTTCTGTGACGAACATTTGTGTTTGCTCTATATCTGGGTGTTAATTATCTAAGTATGTATTTATAAATATATATGTATGTATATCAGTTTCTGGCAGCCATAGTAGGTACAAGCTTTGCTTAGTTTGGGGTCAGATGACCGTGTGTGCAAAATGTCCCGAATTTATTTATTTATTGTCAGTGCTAAACATTGCTCTTGTAGGAATGTTTGTAGTTTTTACGATGTGGCGGTTTTCTGCTCAGTAGTGTTCTCACCATCTCATATGTTATGTTATGACATCTGGGCGGCAATTCAGCTAAGCTCAGCCGATGCTTAACTAAATCGTTGATGTTGCGTTTGTCAAAAAAATAGGACGGAGAATGGCTCAGTATCATAAATGTCTCTCAAACGTACTAACTAGACTACCGGTGACACGTTTGTGAAACGTTGGTGCTAATGAGCCGTTGCTAGTCTGTTTTTTTTTAATACGCAACATCAACGTTTCAGTTAAGCTTCGGCTATGGTTAGTTGAATTGGCCCGCTGTCTTCTCTTTTATTTGGACCAAAACTGTTCTTGCTCGTACTCTCTTCTAATTTTCCCCTACTATACTTGTTAAAAGACTTCTCAATTTCCTAATAAATTTAAGGCGAATTAAATGTTAGTTTCCAATAAAAGCCATTTGCTAATGCTGCAATAACGAACAGCTTTCGTTAGTTTCCTTTGAATTTCTTGTTCTATTCTGTTAATACTAAATTCTAGTTTATCAAGATTAAGCATCTAGCTAGGCTTCCTAAGGGTTTCTAAGTAGAGTTAAGTTGTTTAAGCTTAATAGCTTTATTAACTACGTCTAGACAACTTCGGACGGCCAATATCCACTTATCTGGAGTCTGGGGCCGGTGTGGACCTATTCCGACGCGTTTTTGATAAAATATGCCGCTTAGTTTCTTGCCTGTTCTTCTGGGTAGTGACTGTTTTTCCGAAGATGGTAAGGAATTTTTACAACTTTGACGTTCATAAGTGTATCTCTGATACCCCAGTTGAATAAAGACATAATTATGATTCGTGAGATATTGTTGGCGCTTAGATTTTGTCACTCTTACTGTTATGATTTTTCAAACGCGAGAGACAATGAAAAGATAATATCCTTCTCACGCTTCAGAATAGGATCCCTGGATACGAGCTGGCATCTCTATTAGTTTACTAGTCATAAGGTTTCTTTATATTGTTTAGTAATTTGTAAAACTCAATTTGTAAACTGTAGTAATAAATAATATTTGATTTGAAAAATAAAGCTAAAAATCAAACTATTTATTGTTTTGTTGAAGTTTTGAGAACTATTGGAGTTTTACGTTGTTTTATTTAAGTTGGTGTGGAAGCAGCTAGTAAACGCCTCGGTGAAGGCATTTCAAGACAGGCACGACCTTCAGTATTGAAGTCACTCAGTAATGAAGAGCACGAAGAAGAATAATGAAGTTTTAAACAATACTTAGCTACGTTTGATGAAAATCGGTGTCGGGGGTATTTTTAATTTAAACTTGTTACTTTTAACTGAAAAAAGTAACAAGTTACTTAACTGAAGCTTACTTTAAATGTGGAAATGAACTTACTACTTTACAAGTATGATTTTTAAAGCGAACTTAAGCAGCCTAAAATAGGATTAAAATGTTAAAGCTTAAACAATGTTAAAATATATCTGAACAAGACAGATTTGAAAGTAGATAAAAGTCAGAGAGGCGGCCACGCGACCGGCGGCAGGTGTGTCCGGGGACAGGACAATACACAACCAATCGGATTGTGTATCTGTTACAGATTTGTTAGGGCTGACAGGGAAAAGAAAAAGATTTGAAAAATAACATAAAAGAATATAATTATGTAGGAAAGCAATTAGTCTTGCCTAAACTAGTCTACCTCGTAAATTGATCTATATTCCTATACTTGCCTAATTCTAATAACCTATAGTTCCTGTACCTGTGATGACAAAATGATATGTATAAAAAAATTATTAAGTAAGTACTGCATACCAAAATAACATTTTTTTTGGTTACAGTTTCTTTGTATCTCGTAGTGGTTAAGTAAGATAAGAGATAACCCAAAGGCCTAAAAACAGACAATTTGTGTTTTGAATAACACAATGTATGATTAATGTTTCTGTTGACATACATTCTGAGATTCTTGTTGGCACATTGCTGTTAAAATTGTATTTTTAACAACAACATTGCTGCAACAATTGATACTAAACGACATTGCTATTTTAAAAATATTGACAGCGGAGCTCGATCAAAGAGAAATCTAATTAAACTTAATTTAAAACTACGGCATAATTAGGCCCATCCTCCTCATTTTAATTAACCTTAAAATGAGCCCTCCAAATTGCAAACGCCCAGAATCTAATAACGTAACATTAATTAAATCCTGTACGCTCTAGTAACCATGTTATTTATTGCTGTTATCGTTAATGGAGCAATATGGGCGATAAAAATTGTAATATTGTATTTTTTCTGTAGCGTGACAGCCCTGGGCCATCTGCTGTCACGAGTGACGTCACAGACACAGAGGCTGTCTTTGTGTGCGTTGCAGATGCAAGCGCATGTCTTATCTGTTTCGTTTCATATCTGTTTTTTTTTGTAAGTGGGTGCGAAACTGCCAACCTTTTTTTGTGAGCAGATGTATTGACAATGCTATTTTTTTGTTGCTTCTCAAGCACAGTTATTTGAAATCTCTATTTTACGGTGGCTATTGAAGTCCAAGGTCTTTAAAGTAATACAGCGGTTTACTGAGTTGTGTGATCTTTTGTTCTCCGGTAGTCAAGGAAGAGCTGGTCGCAAGCTTGACCGAATTTGTAGTTTTAACAAACGTACCAACAAGGTTTTAACAAACTAACAAGGCTATAAAAACATGCAATGATTTCACACGTTTCCAGATTGGCATTTGTTTAAGATAAAAGAAATCATGATCTAGATGACGTGAATAATTATGATGACGTCATGAATGATGATTATACGAAAATGTGTAATTGTGTAGGTGTCTTTCTTATCTGTAACAGCTGAATGGATTTAAATGGAACTTGGTATGGTTACAGCTTTTAAAAAAACTTGACTTACTTTTCACTTTTCTTATTTTTCACCAGGAAAAAAATCTATAACGTAGGTGAAACCGCGCGACGAAGCTAGTAATATAAATATCAATAAATATAATTTGGGGTAAACAGCTGCAGTTAACGAAGCGAATTTGGGGTGTGAATTTATCAGGGAGAATATTAATTTTAGGCATTATAAAATGGCAATACATTATTTCAAACATTACCTATTCTACAGGGTGTTCTATAGTTTTGTAATATAATTGTAGATTTTAGATTGAACAATAGCTATAAGTAACAATAATAGTATGATTTTCTAAGTGTGTTCTTATATTTTAAACTTGATTTCGTATTTTCGTAAAAAGATTTTGTCACAATACACACCATTAAAACAAAGAGTTCTTGATAAAAAAGAGCAATATTTATGTTATATATGCATGACGGCGCGAGATATCATTGGATAAAGAAAATCAGTTTGAGAGTTGTTAATCGATAGTTTTAATCTGTGGTTTATGACGATTAATCGATTTGTTTATGGTAATTTAGAGCGGTTAACACCGAATGGAGTTGCGTTTGGGATTTCGGGCGAACGTCATGTCTGTCAGTCAGTGGTTGACGGGACTGGGCTGAAAGCGGTCGCACGCAATGGTCATTCGTAAACCCATTACTCTAAATCGCCAATTATCTTTGTGATCATTCATTAACCAAGTAGTCTGAGTGACTGTATAATTAAAATTGTGAAAAGCCTACATTGCTGTCCCCTTATTTCAACGTTCCTGAAGTTTGACGCCAACCATAGATGCCCGTGATAGCGAGTTCATGGACCAGAAATCAGATACAACACCTCGGCCTACTAGATTTTCCCCGTCACCAGAAGTGGAAGGTCACAGCGCAGCGACCTTTCCTATGTTTCTCCGACATCAATGGGATCAGATGCGACGGCGTGGCTCCTCTTTCCTACATTACCCCGATATCAGGAGTGAGATGTGAAGGCTCGGCTTCCTATTTCTCTATGTTTCCCCGACATCAGAATTGGGATAAGAATAACGTCCACAGCAACAAGATATGGCTCCGTCTTTGGCTACAATTTTGCAATGATCTGGAAGCGAAGTGGCATAGCAACAGATGGCTGATAGGGTCGTCCCTACACTGAGAAAACTGTGTACGTGCTATTATTGTGGAGTGTGCGGACTGTTTCTTCGTGGTGCATGAAGGGCAGCAGGGCGGCAATGAGAGAGTGAGCATCGAGTAGACGTCTGCATTATCTCGACGGCGTTTGATTACACCTAGTCTATGCTATGTGACGCAACTAACAAACAACGAGAGACGAAGGATAGCAGTGTACCGAACAAAACGTCGACGCCTACGTGTTACTACTGCAACGAGGTTACATCGCCACTCGTTGATCGAAAAAGGGCACCAAAATTAGCAGCAGCAACGTGCGAGATCCGGTCAATGCCTGGAGGGCTATTCTTACAACTCGAGATACCATCTCATCTGGAAAAAAAAACCTAAATTCGAGATGCCTTATTCAAGTTGCTCGAGATCGAGATAATCTCGATGGATGGGGCGCAAGATGTCTCGAGTAGTCGGAGGCAGTCGAGACTTCCAATGAGGCTATTCCTACGCGTGAGATGAGATGAGATTTTACCTGGGTCACTTTCACACCTATGACGTTTCAAACGAGAGCAACAAGGACGAAAAAAAAGTGAGATGAGAATCTCAAATCTCCGAATAGGGTAGTAGTGAATCGAGATCGAGATGAGATGAAAATCTCCTATCTCCGAATTGGGCCCCTGCACTATGAAGCAGCCATTGATCACCTACGAGTAGCAATTGAATCCGGTGAGAAGTTTTCATTTTATTTGATATTCGTAAACGATGTATGTCAGAGTGTTATTTTATATTGGAGTTGTTTAAAGTTTAGAAATACCCACAAACAGTTTAGTCAAACTGTCGCTTGCGGCACATGTGAGTCATGCAGTTAATAGATAACTTACTAAGTGTCAATGCTTTTGGTAAAACTAAGCCTGGAGGGCAGTAGCCGGTAGGACAGTAGCCTGTGTAGTAATAGCCTGTGTGGCAATAGCCTGTGTGGCACTCGCCTGTGTGGCACTAATCTACATGGTACTATCCTATGTGGCTCTAGCCTGTGTGGCAAGTCGGTGTAGCAAGCCTGTGTGGCAAGCCTGTGTGGCAAGCCTGTGTGGCAAGCCTGTGTGGCCAGCCTGTGTGGCAAGCGTATGTGGTTCTAGCCTGTGTGGCAAGCCTGTGTGGCAAACTTGTGTGGCAAGCCTGTGTGACAAGCCTGTGTGGCAATCCTGTGTGGCAAGTCTTTGTTGCAACCCTACTTTTGTTGAATTATAGTCTGAGTGACGACCTAGCCTGTGTGGTGAGCCTATGTAGTAAATTCCTCCCGGTGTAACATCATAGTACGAGTTACGACCTAGCCTGTGTGGCAAGTCTAAGTGACAACTTTAATGGCATGTTATTCGTTTGAAATTGGACACAGCAGTTTTCATAAGTCCAAACCGCGTATGTGTACCGTCATTGGATTTTCAATGTGGCTTGATTAAATTCTTGGAACATTGGATGTATGATTAAGAAGTTAGTTTTAGCCTCGATTATTCGATTGGTCCCAATACAATTTATTTCACTAAAAGTCAAGTTGCTTATTTCAATTATCATGACAATTTATGGGGATAGGTAACGAATATGAAGTTACTGTTGGAAGAGTCGATTATACTCTGGTACGATGTTTATGGTTGGTAGAATTGGGTTTAACTGTGTTTGGTGCTATCCCATAACTGTGTTCGCTTTCTGTGAAATTGTGGAGGTAGATTTGAGACGGTCAGAATGACCGAGCGTTAAGTGGTTACTTGAGCACTTTTATGATTGTCCACAGATGATGAGATGAAAACTATTCACCCGAGGACGTGTGAAAATGCAGGATGGCCGTGACGGCGCGAGATATCATTGGATAAAGAAAATCAGTTTGAGAGTTGTTAATCGATAGTTTTAATCTGTGGTTTATGACGATTAATCGATTTGTTTATGGTAATTTAGAGCGGTTAACACCGAATGGAGTTGCGTTTGGGATTTCGGGCGAACGTCATGTCTGTCAGTCAGTGGTTGACGGGACTGGGCTGAAAGCGGTCGCACGCAATGGTCATTCGTAAACCCATTACTCTAAATCGCCAATTATCTTTGTGATCATTCATTAACCAAGTAGTCTGAGTGACTGTATAATTAAAATTGTGAAAAGCCTACATTGCTGTCCCCTTATTTCAACGTTCCTGAAGTTTGACGCCAACCATAGATGCCCGTGATAGCGAGTTCATGGACCAGAAATCAGATACAACACCTCGGCCTACTAGATTTTCCCCGTCACCAGAAGTGGAAGGTCACAGCGCAGCGACCTTTCCTATGTTTCTCCGACATCAATGGGATCAGATGCGACGGCGTGGCTCCTCTTTCCTACATTACCCCGATATCAGGAGTGAGATGTGAAGGCTCGGCTTCCTATTTCTCTATGTTTCCCCGACATGCATATAATACAATGTTATGTGATTATACATCCATACTAATAATATTATAAAATCGAAAGTAACTCTGTCTGTCTGTCTGTTTGTAGGCTTTTCACGGCTAAGCGGCTGAACGGATCTTGATGAAATTTGATAGTTACAGTCTAACACAAGGAAGGTTTTTGGATGCTATATTCTGAATAAACGCGAACGAAGTCGTGGGTAACAGCTAGTATAATATAAATAAATGATTAATTGGTTTGAATAAGTAAGTACCTAAAAGATAGTTTGCTTGAATTTATGCTTTTATTTATTCATTCATTGCTATTTCTTTCTTTTAAATGTTATATGAATAGTGAAGCGTTTATGCATCTTGCGTGCATCACGCCATATTTTTACGATTTTTTAAATCTTTTCCTTCATTTGCTTTAAAAACGTAAACGCTTGCATTTTTCCAATGCTAGCATGCTAATAAGCAATTAATTGTAAATTAAAAAGCAATTAGCTTGCGTAATATTATTTCCGACTAGCTGCGTCCCGCGGTTAAAAAGTTATCCTATGTGCTATTCTAGACTATTATCTATCTCTGTGCCAAATTCATCCAGATCTGTTCAGCCGTTATGGCGTGAAAAAGTAATAAACATCCATCCATCGATCCATGTTTACAAACTTTCGCATTTATAATTTTAGTAGGATGGGTACCTCTCATATTAGAAATAAGGCCGTTAATTCCAAGCGGGTGGGCGTAGCGTATCGCGGTTAACCATTCTACTATTGCTAACAGTGCAAAGTTGTGTTATCCTTATAGTCTTTGTTTCACAACCAATGCGAAAAAAATTATTAAATTTTTAATTAATTCAAAGCTGCGCCCTGCGGTTTCAGCCGCGGTCCCACATGAACCGTTTATTTTTTCGGGATAAAAAGTACCCTATGTCCTTTTCTGTACCCCAGACAACATGTATGCAAAATTTCAAGACGATTGCTTGAGAGGTGAAAGCGTTACAAACCAACAAACGAACAAACTTACTTTCGCATTCATAATATTAGTTAGGATTGCAATTTTTTTTTTCGCTTTTAAAGCTTACGATAGGTGGGTGTTGTAAAATACACCTCTGCCAACCCTTCGTGAGAAAAGGCGTGACGATAATTATTTTATAATGAGCCATGACACCCCCTAAAGAGAGACGAACCTAACGACACCTCTTTTGCCCATATTGGTCAAGCCGTTTAGAGTTTAGACGGTAAGAGATTACAAATATGGTAACCGACGACAATACATACCCAAATAACATTTCCATATTTTTAGACAGTCGGGTAAAATATGAGGACACGTCTTAGATTCAATTTATATATAACATTTTTATTAGTCCCGTTTTCAAAAAAAACGCATGAATGCCCGCTGCATGCGTCCGCTGAGACAGAAAAATACATTCGTCTGACGGAAAACGTTTTAATTACACTTGAATTTTTAATTACCACTTTCCGGGCATCAACTGGGGAAATAGAGTTTTAATATGCATGTGTCTAACGCTGAAAAGTTAGTATTTTTCATCGAGTACAATACATATTGACAAGCAATCCCTAAAAAAATATCTCTTACGAATTTTGAGTACAAGTATGAATTTCAATTAAAATAACACATACTTTTAAAATTCGTAGTTATTAATTTGTCACAGGTAATATTGGGATTTTGGTGAATTTATTTATTAATAAATATGGGTGAAGAAAGATTTCGCTAAAAAAACATTTGAAATTGTCAAAGATGAATTCGTACTTAACCGTTACAAATCTTTACAACTGTTACTTACTGTATTAATTTAACTTCTTAATATTCGCATAAGAAAACGTTTTTTTAACATAGAAGATATAACAACAACATATTATACGTACCTATATTAAATACACCCTATATGCAAAATCCAATCGATAATAATACCCAAAACGATATTTACGAAAAGGTATTAATCACCCGAAGTCCGGGCCATTCTGCAATCCTCTTTATTGACCTCCGGGGGGCTATTCTGTATTTATTGAATTCTGCGCACTTGTGGACCGCATGGGGTAGACTTAATTTGTTTCTTTTTGGGGATTTTAGGGGCTGCGGCCATTTTGGGGGGTTGTGTGTAGAAAGAGAGATTAGAACCCTAAAGGCTGTTTTATGTTTTTACACGAATACGCAAGGAGGGTTACGTTTTTCGAGTGAATTTATGTATGTGTTTCTCACTAGCTCGCCCCGTGGTTTTACCCGCGGTCCCACAGGAAAAGATTTTTTTTTCGGGATGAAAGATACCCTATGTCCTTTTCTGTACTCCCGACAACGTGTATGCAAAATTTCACGATGATCGATTTAGTAGTTAGAGCGTGAAAGTGTAACAAACAAAGTCACTTTCGCTTTTTAATATTAGTTCGGATTAGTAACTCTAATATGCTTTAACTTTAGTAGATTGTTTATTATTACAATTGGAAGGATATAACTCCTAAAATACAGCTTTCTAAAACCAAGTTTGACGGTTTATAACAAAAAATATTAACTGCGCTTGATAGTTTTTCACTCTTGACATAATTTCCTTTGATAAATTCGTCTGTATCTGCCCTATTTAATTACAATTAGTTCGGCCTTCTGCCATAATTTAGTTTGTAAACCACGTAAAGTTTTGTATTAATCATATTGAGAAAGGTACATGAAAACATTCATGAAAACCCGCAAAGCCAATTTCAATTCCGCAAAACATATTTAAAAGGGTCGAAAGATAGATTCCTACGTTTTCCGGAACCTCAAAACCGTAATTTTTCCATTGCCCCTAAACTTTTTTAATTTGAAATCTCGGTGTAACACCGACCAATCTGTTTAATGCAAATAAGTCTATAACTTTGTTTGTTTAGGATCGAAGTCGAACGGATACTTCAATGAGAAAACTTGAGGTTGGCCTCAAAAAGGCCTCGGATGTTTAAATTTACTCCATTCTGTTAAATGTTTAATACTTTAGTCGTAATTTATGTATACGTCCCGAATGTATAAGTTAAGTACCTGTAAGCAACTGGCTGTCATAAATTATCAATTAGCTTAGTTTCAGTTCAAAACGAACGAAACTAGATGGCGCTTTTCATAGTTTTCTAATTAGCACGCCCCGCGCCTGCATGCGGTCCACGGCCCCACGCAAAATACTCGTACTATATAGTTTATGTATTAGTTGATAGGTTGTCAGTATGCTTATACTATAAAGAAAAGTTACAACCCTACTACAATACCTAACTGTTGGTCTAACATTAATTATTTCCTTGTTTCAGGTCCAAAAGTGAAGGTAGTGTTACCAGTGACAGTGACAGTGAGATTAAATAAAAGTGTCAAATGTGTCAGTAATGTGCTAGTGCGCGATGTCGCCGCAGTGGCGCTGCGGTCGTGTTACGTGACGTCACAAATCCAAGATGGCGGAGAGCAGTCCCGCCACTTCTATTATAGAGGGCACTGTCAAATTTCGCGATGGGAAAAAGGTAACAGATTTCTTTTTAAATAAGTACCTACCTATCTAATTTCCACCTATCTAACTTCGTATACCTGTACGGTAATGAGCTGGTAAGTCTCATGGTTTTATTTTGAAAGTAAATGGACCTTAAACAGCCTCATCACAATAAGAATATTATTTTCAAAACCTCATGCCGCCAAAAGCTACCTGTCTAATGCCATTTTCTTTTAATTTAGTTTATAATGCCAAAATAAAATGATCTTAAATAAAAACTGGTTCTATCGCCAGATTCGCCAGTCAATTAAAGTATAATCAAGAACATTCAAATCTATCAAACTGACTTTGAGACGGTCTTGAAAAATAACCTCTTCAACCTCTTAGATTAACGTCTAGCCATCAATACTCGTTAGTCGTTACAAATATTTCTAATATTCCTAGAACTAACTACCGTTTACGTGGGCTGTTATCGACTATCGACATAGTTCCTGATACCGATAACGTTATCGCGAACGCAAACAACACTATCAAGAGTATCGTGGTTTCACTTCAGGTTCTCAAAGTGTGTGGGATGGCAAAGGTTCGAGTGTTGACACTTTAGCAGTTAAGCTCTTCATTAAAGTTAAATGTTCCATTATAATTACATATTATCAACCTGCATTTGCTCTAGTTAAGTCATGACATTTTCGTCATGATTGGCTTATGTTTTGTCCAATGTTGGATGCAGTCCTCTCTAAATAGGCCAAGATCTTTATTAAAGTTGAATGATCTACTATAATTATCAGGCTGCGTTTGCTTTAGTTAAATCATGACCTTTCGTCATGATTGATCAGTCCTCTCCAAATAGCATTGGCCACATAGCGTGATCTTCAAATGTGGTGTTATATTATAGCGTTTTTATCCACTGCTGGTATACATACATACATACCTACACTTACACACAAACATACACATAGAGTAGGCTTCTCTTAATATATTTGCGTCATTTAGTTCTTCAGCTCTCTACATCTGGCTTCTTTACGTGTCGCCTCCCCGCTTGGCTGCAGGTGAGACCGCAAGCTGCTCTTATCGTCTGCCTTAATTCTCTTCTCCTCTCAAGAACTCGTGTAACTGCCAAGGAATCATTTTGCAGATCATGTTAACTGTCATAGGCATTACACAGAATATTATCATTTCATCAAGAAACAAGAAAACTACACAATTGTTTTTGAAATTAAACACAAACAGATAGTTAGAAATATGACGTTTATACAAGTTAACGTTTTAGAATTTATTCAAACACTGTAACCATTAACTTGTCTACTAGATCCGTGATCCCTAGCCATCGGAACAACACATCATTATGTATTCCATGAACAGGGTGTGTTTTGATACGATTAGCTATCGCGGTTTACTCATTGCATACCTTATCTTGTATCAGACACTGAGTACAATGGAATGTTCTAGGATTCCGGATATATGCAAAGATTTGAATAAAGCAAACCTTAAATTAACCTTAACTTGCCTCATCTTACTCTAAATTGTCATGTCCGGTTTTATACGCAACTAAATAAATGAAACCACCCCACGGTTAACAAGATCTTCAGAAATTAAAATCTTTTGAGATACAGTAGCGTATCTCTTTTCTTCTTAGTCAGAATCTTCAATGCTGAAGGTCGTGCCTAGCTGTCAGTGTTGATCACTCGATGCATTATGCTCTTTCACGTGTTTATGTCTAAAGCAACAAGTAGCGTATTCACAATATATACGTCAATTATCAATCTAACTACCATCCATAAGCTCCAAGATAGCTAGCCTAGGAAACGTCTACAAGAGACGACTAAAATGGTATTGTAGTGTCCGATTGCATCTGGGCACGTGGCTAAATAAACCTCACAGCGGCAGTCCCGTTTTTGCCAGGTGAATTTTTTTACTAAAATTCATTGTATTAAAAAAATATTATTAAATTATTATTCATTGTATTAAATAAATTTTGTATTAAATCGAATGTTTTGAATCGTATGTCAGACGCTATGGACCATACATGTGTGTTTGATATGAATTAATTACATGTATAGTTTACTCGAGTGTTTGAGTAGGCAAGGGACTTTGATCAGTTGTGCAAACAAAGTGATTCATGTACATCTGCGTTTATTTGTTTGTTTTAATGTATTATGTCTGTTGATGCTTAAATCAGGCATATTTCATTTCTGCTTTTTTTTGCCTTTAAATCTTATTTCTAGAGAGAGAGAGAGTACATATAATAATAAAATATGTCTAGAGAGAGGTCCGTACTGTAATACTGTTTATGAACGAAAAGCGACAGGCCAACTTTTTATACTAGTGCGCGTGACAGGTACGTCTTTTACTAGGGTTGAGTCATACATTTTGTTCATTTAGAATCTAACAGTTGGGTGTTCGACGCGTGCAATGTTTTCTCAGTCCATCTATAATCTAAGTTATTCTCAGTAATTTAACCGACTGTGATTTTTATAACTATCTTTATTGATTTATATGATTGTACTTACTTTTAAAAGTGTTTAATAGGAGAAGCAAGCGTTAAATTCTTGGTCGGGTCCATCGGAGTTCTGAAACTCCCTTACAAATGCGCAGACTTGTACATACATATATCCGATTGTGATGAAATTGTGCATAGGCAATGAAATAGGCTATAATTATTATATCCTTCCACATTACCTTAATTTTTGAGTAAATATATATATGTTTTTTTTTATTAAGCCTTTATTGCCAACATTATTTCAATTTCACTACAATGCTCTTATTTATTTATTGATTTAGTATTTTGGGTGTCGGCGTGTCCTTGCGACACGAAGGCCCCTCCAGCTCTCTCCAGTGTACTATTTTTTGAGTCGTTCTGTATATTATATTTCTCGAAATATAATATAGTCTAAAAATATAGTAATAATAGTCTAAAATATAGTCTATAAATATAGTATATAGTAATCGAAATATAATAAAAATAACCACATTTGTAAAGGTTTACATTGGACTGATATATTTAATTTGATTAATTTATTGGACTGATATACTAAATAAGTAAACAAAAAATCCATTCCCAGTTACAGTCTACATCAAAATTAAACCTTATTGCAAGGGAATTCCTAGTTATTTAAGAATAATAAGACAAGTGACAAAGTAAAAAAAATATTAAAATTGCAATTTGTCCCTCTGTTAATCGTCTCTCGTCGTCTTCTTCTGGATCTAAATGAAATGGCAATAGAAAACCTTGAGCCAATGCGAAGTTAATTTTAAGTGTTCGGAGGAGCCTTAACGCACTCCATTTGATACGTAACAACATTCTTAATACAGCTATTTATTCAAAATCGATCACACGTCTGTTCAAGTTAGCTACATCTTCATACTTCACGTTTTAATTTAAAATTGTACGGTTTCTTTTTGCGCATTCCAACCGAGGATCGGAGCGCGGGTAAATTAAATACTAACATTGGCTTTCTAGTAAAAAGGTGGCTTTTGAAATTTAAATCAGCACACTTTGAGTTTTGAATTTTAAGTCAATTTCTTTCTGCAAATGTTCATTTATTAACTTACCTTTATTTAGCGAGGTAACAATGCAAATACGAGAAATGAAACAAGTAAAAAAATTCAACATTTTACTTACTCATAATATTGCTTTTTAACACAATCACAGTTACTTAAAACTAGGGATAAGTAAATAATAATGCCTTAACTAGCCAAAAATAATGATAAAAAATAACTTATAACATCAAATTACCTTGGTACTCAATTATTTTAACTATTAAACTGATATGATTATAACTTTGAATATTGGGCAGGTTATTTCCTTCCCACCTAACGCACGCGTAAATGTTAAAAACCGACCGTGCGATCAGAATCGCGCACAAAGAGTTCCGGTACCTTTATCTATAAAAAGGGCAAAATATAGTCCCCTTAAACATTTCTTTTATTCTGTTATTTAGTATTATTTTGTTATAACGGCAACAGAAATACATCACCTGTGAAAACTTCAACTGTCTAACTATCACTGTTCATGAGATACAGTCTGGTGACAGACGGGCAGCAGAGTCTTTGTAAATAGGTCCCGTTTTACCCTTTGGGTACGGAACCCTAAAAATAGCGCTAACTATCGTCAAACCAGAAAAAGCTTTGTTTCACAAAATGTTGAAGGTCTTAACTTTAACGTGCTATAAACAAGTATAAATTAAAAATTAAAAAAAAAAAACCCGTCACCGATTTTTATCAAACATAGCTACGAGTAAGAACACTTCCGACTGTTTTTTTTTTTTTTTTATGTAGAATAGGTCGGCGTTTGACCACCAACTCGCCTGATGTTAAGCGACGTTGTGATCTAAGGTGGAGCACGACGACCTATAAAGTACTTATTCACTCTAGCCTTGAAGTTTAGTTTTGCAGAGTGAAGAAGTACAAAGACGGCAGTTGAGTGAGGCGCTACAAGTGCGCTACTGCTCAGACCCGTCTTCGGAACGGTTACACCGGACTACATCCCTTATTCTCCTTTCAAAGAAACAAAATCAAAATTTGTTCATCCGTTCGGGAGCTACGATGCCACAGCAAACACACACACCCACGCACAACCACATACGTATGTAACGTTAAACTACCGTCTAAAACAAACCGCCGTATTTTTTCAAAACTGAAACAAATCATTAGGATTGATAACAAAGTAATTCTTAGAAATGATTAGCTAGTAGAACTAGAAGGCCCACTATCATGTCTAAAACTAATCTCCTTCAGTACTTTCAATATCTCTATCTTGGCTTCAAACTTCTGTTTGTCATTAAACTTTCTAAACGTCGGAATCATAGACATCAAAAACTGCTTATCCTCATCGTCTTCATCCTTCTTCACATCTTTGAGGTAATCTATTATTTTCCCGTCCGACGTTTGATTGCTTTCGTAAATCTGCTGGAACGGCTCTGGTTCTAGAATTAATGTTTCTTGTCTAGATGTTCCTTCGTAGGATTCTAATTTTATGACGCTTTCTAGAGGGTCATCGTCTTCTATTTCTTCGTTGTCTTGGTCGTTAGATTCTTCATTGTCCGAGTACTTTGCTGGTCGACAGCTCATGTTATACGAGGGTAAGAGAAAACTCAGCAAGTTGAAGTATCCGTATACTTTTCGCCGCTTCAGTGGAAGGTTTTTCTTTCTTTTTTGGTCTTCTTTCTTCTGCTCGGTCACTTCTCTTCCGAAGCATGTTCTGAGGCTCTTCCAGCGTTTCTGTATTTCGTGACCTGCAAATATGAAGCAGATATAGTTTTGCAGAGTTGGCTTGGGGCAAATTTGCAATCAATGCCAAACGTAAAAACGTCAAAGTTTTAGAATAGACTCGATCGCCTTGTTAGGAAAAAGAGCCACTACTCAGAAGAACAGGCAAGAAATTAAGGGGATTTTATTTACAATAGAAAATATTATGATGTGTGTTAATTTAAAGCTAACCTAACTTTAGGATGAAAGTCTAATGGTCACTTTGTACTATACATAAGCATTGTCGAAGTCCTTGCTTAACTAGTTTTAAACTACTCCTAGCGAATTATTCGCTTATAACATAACATATCGTCACGCTTTTCCCCCCGAAGGGGCTGGCAGAGGTGTTATACAACACCCACACTTCGCCGGACAATATTCAGTCCCAAATGTGACAGGGAGCTGAGCCTGCTATTCGCTTTTCGGGAACATAAAGTTAAGCTTCTCCTAAGAATTGGCTTAAAGTTCGTGTAAAAAAAATTAGGTAGGAGCCAGCTAGGAGTAGATTAAACTAGTTAAGCAAATTCTTATATTAGTGCCATAAAACGTTTATCTTGCTAATGTGTGTTAAAGTACCTTTATTTAATAATAAACTTTGCGAACGGAAAGGGCACAAGGCCAAAAAGGTCTACGTTTAGCAAATACACGTTTTAAATCCAATACCTAACTTTCCTCGTTAAACCAAAGAACTAGAAAAGGGTACAACAGCTCCAAAACAACCCGACACCCTCGTCAGTTTGTTTGTTTGACACATAGCTTGGTGGGAACGTGTAACTAATGATTGTGGAGATTCTGTTACGCCGTACCTATGTTATTCCTTGGTTAGTCGTTCTTATTGGTGTTTTTGATTTATTATCTGTCTATTTGTATGGAATTCTTTATTGATCTTAAATATTGAAAAGATTAGCGTTCATAATCTGTTGAACCGGTCGTTATTGAAATTGATAATCGCGTGGATTGAAATTAGCTGACGTTAATCAATAGCAGGTAATTAGGCTGTAGCATGGCTCTTCTCTTCCGACGACTCCAAGAAGGTTTGAATCGATTCAAACGTTCTTATTTTTCGTCAATCTTGCTTGATACGTACAAAAACTATATGAACTATTTGCCTGCAAATATTTTTAACCGACTTCCAAAAAGGAGGAGGTTCTCAATTCGATTGTATTTTTTTTTGTATGTATGTTACGCGATTACTCCGCTAATTATTAATCGATTTTACTGATTCTTTTCTTGTTGGGTAGATCATTACGTAACTTGCTCTAACGATCAATATCGATAAGCATCGGATTGACGATTTTAGTGATGATTTTTTTTTGCAATTTCAATTATGCACGCATAGAGTGTGGTATACTCTGCCAGAGTGTGAGTTCCCTGACACTTATAATCTGGGTGTCTTCAAGTCTCGAGTGAATCGGTTACTTCTAGGCAAGCGTGCTCCATCGTAGGCCGCATCACTGCTTATCATCAGGCATGTTGGCGGCCAAACGCAAGCCTATTAAGTAAAAGAAAATGAGTTCTTACAACACTCGATCCTCTCATGCGGCCGCATGTTCTGCCAGTTCGGTATGACCTCCTTGCAGACTTGCTGCCAGCACAGCTGCTTCTGTTTCTTGTTGTGGTAGTAATTCGGGTCCTCCTTGTCGTACAGCAAGGGACGCTTCTTGACTGCTTTGATGAGCTTGGCCGGGTCTAGCTGGATGCGACGCCATGGCGACTCGGTGTCAGACATCTTGGGATACTGATGAAAGGTTGCTTGCTCATTCAACTATCGTTTTCGATGCTTTACGCCAAATGTTGACCAACTTTTGGTGTTTCAGAGAATTTGTCTTCTGTAATTTTGTGGATAAAGTTATTTACTTACTATGAATGACACAGAGACACGCGACAAAGTGTTGCCCAATTTTTTTGATGGCAAGAATCGTGCCGTGATCAATTATAAATAATAATCAAACTTTTTCAACTCTAGATTTGTCTACGCTAGATAAATAGAAATCATAAAACAAAACCTATCATCCCAATTAGAGTATCTTGTTTTTCATCTTGTTAGTAAGTATGACAATTCACATAGCACTTGGGTCGCTTCAGCTATAAAAGTCGGTTATAGGTACAACGTTCCAATTTTTAGTTCTGATTACTTCATAACGCTGAATGAAACTCTCGTTATTTGTAAAACACAGCCTATTCCATAGTTAGTTGGAACTTGTTCCACTTTTCCGTAGCCCCGGCGGATTACAAAGTTGATTGTTCCACAATATCACAACAAATGATTCACAGTCCAACAAATTATATGCCAAGCACTCAAAATGGTAATCGAAAGTAATTGGACTATTAGGCAAATGACAGCGTCTTTTATTATTGTATTAAACACGTTTTATAAATATTGATTAAAAAGTGGCGTGCGATCGCCCTTGCACACTCCGGGCAACTAAAGGTGGCGTAGCTGCGGCGCCACCATCGCGCAACTGTTTTCGCGACTTCGAGTCGCTCTTTATTGACTAATGTCACCATGAGTAGGGATTTTCACGGACAGTTTTTATAGAGAACCAACAAACGAAGAAAGGATCTGTTCATCATATAATCTTTCGAAATAAAAAAAACGGACTTCTTGTCATCCGAATTGTTGTAAAAAATGGAACTTATATGTAAGTACCTATATCCTTTCATATAAAAAAAAGAATTTTCAAAATCGGTCTAAAAATAACAGGATTATGTGGTATCAAACATTTAAAAAAATACAACCGAATTGAGAACCTCCTGAAAACAGGAGGTTTAGGTTAGGTTCCTCCTCCTAATATATGTATGTAATAATAAACAATGAGCAATCATTAAATATAGGTAATCATTTTTGCTAAAAATAGTTTTTTGCATGAGAATAAATTACATATGTATGGTTTAAAAACCTACAAGGTTAAAATGTAATTATAATATGCCTTGTGTAAGATCTGTGGGACCTAATATGTCTTCATAGCTTCTGACCAATATTTCATTATTTATAGTTTATTAGAATTGGAATTATAAACTAAATTTTTACACGGTTTTCTTGTTAAGTTGTAATCTATAATTGGATGGAGATATCCTCTAGTTATGCAATGAAGTATCGCTTATAGTGTGTAGATTCTATAGCAAGGCGCGCATTATTGTCAAAAAATAAACACAATACGCTTCAACAAAATGCAAAAACGATTGTCACCCTACACCACAGCAACCGCAATTCGATAATCGCCGGCGAGCGAGCGAGAGCAACGACGCAACGGAGGCAACTTGGCAACGTCGCGCGCAGTCTGGCAACGTGTGGTTTGGTTTACTGCGCCTTTCAACAACGCGAGCGTGGCGCGATCTGCCGACCACAGACCTGCCACTAAACTCGCGATGCAAACCACAAGTTGTGCTACAACTTATGCAGCAACTACACAACTTGGAAAGGTGTAGCAAGATTCAAAGATTTGTAAAGCCGTATTCAATATTTCGAAGTATAAAATTGTGAACGTTGGGAATTTGAGAACAAACCGGACAGTCCATTTTAAAATGAAGTTGCGTTGCCAGAATTCTAGTAAAAAAAAGTTTAAAAAAAAGTCTGTCAATGTCAACATAAGTTTTTTTTTTATTTTGGCACAGTACGATTTCGGCATTAATGTTTATTTTCTTTTTCAGTGGAAATCCCGATGGTGCGTCATGCGGAAGCTGTCGCCAGTTGCAGGTAAAATATACCTACTTATCATGAATAAGTGTAAAAATAAAATACAGTTTCCTATTTCTGTACTCTCATGATGTTGATTGTTACTATTATCGTGATAACCTGGCTAATAATGTAAAAAGGTTTATTGTACAGTAATAGCTTTCGCATGCTTTCCCGTTCGCGCATCTACCTGTACCATGCATTACCTGCGTTCGTAGCCGTTTGTAGTAAATGTAAAGCTGTTTGTAGTAAATGTAAAGAAATTTTGCTAGTTATTCAAAATACCGGTGTATATGTCGCCGCTAACTAGTTTAACTCGCCGTTCAATTAACAGCCTAGCTATTTTATTAAATGGCGCCGTTCAACTAGCTTCCTGAATAATATTCAGCCGTTGAGTCGAATAAAACATTTAATAAACCTGCTAACTGATGCTCAGGCCATTCATACAATAGGGTGATTATTTGCCAATATTTTTGACCGAAGAAGTGTGTTATGAATTAATTATGATAAAAATAGAAAATCCGTGAAACGAACCGCAATTCTGATAAACATGAAATTATAATAAAAAGACTCCGTTATCAGGGCAAATCCGACTTGGATTGGTTAGGTTAGAAGGCGAAAGTTCCGCTTCGATCGCCCCCGCCTTAGCCTTCGTGATTGTTTTTTTTAAACAAGCAGTATTCTTCCCTACTTAAATGACTTGGCTAGGCAAGTAGTCAACGTTGTCGATCCAAGCCATTTTGTCTAGCCATTTGATTTAATGGCTGAATATCATCAGGAAGCTAGTTCAACGGCGCCGTTAACAACAAGGCTAGGCTGTTAATTGAACGGCTGTTTAAGCTAGTTGGCTGCGAAATTAAACAAGGTCTCAACTCCCTCCAAAATTGGGTCACTGTGACAATTTCAACAATTTCTTCGACCTCCTCGCAACTTAACACTTAAACCAATAACTATAAAGTTGACAAGTCTCCTTTTTCCCGCGTTACTTAACTAAAAGTTATCTATAAACCCTCCTAAAGTTGGAGATAACACTCCCTAAGGCCCTGAGGAACACCTTTCAACCGAGTTTACGATACAAGCACCCTTAAGTCACAGGCTATGGAAGTTTGTTTTTGTAAAGTTAGGCCTTTTAGGTGTACCAGGTGTACCTTTTAAGAGCTAAGAAACTTTAAGCATATTACATAACACTGTTATGTAAGTATCGAAAGGATTTTTGCCTAAGCTGAAACGGAGACGCTTCGCTAGAGCGAAAAAAAAAACAACAAAATTGTATCATTGTTTTTATTCCGCGCTGAAGAGATAATAATTACGCTATCTATTAATAAATTTTGCTTTGATATTTTTCCGTTTCTCAAAAAATCGTGATAAAAACAGCAGGATGAGTTTATTTACTATAAAATACTGTTAATTAACAGTATTTTACTACTGTAAATACTACTGTATTTAATAATACGTATATAATATATTATATAATAAATGTATATAATACGAACAACAGTAAAAATAACAGTATTTTATAGTAAATAAACTCATCCTGCTGTTTTTATCACGATTTTTTGAGAAACGGAAAAATATCAAAGCAAAATTTATTAATAGATAGCGTAATTATTATCTCTTCAGCGCGGAATAAAAACAATGATACAATTTTGTAGTTTTTTTTTGCGCTCTAGCGAAGCGTCTCCGTTTCAGCTTAGGCAAAATAGTCCAGTCGGGGCAGACATAAAACTAGCCTGAAATAGAAAAAATTCCGGGGAGCGATTTTATTTTTTTAAACGTCGGGGGAGGTGGTTGGAATTATAAATCTCGATTTTCTAACTAATCCCGGTAAAGGGTTCGCCGCCATCTTGTTTTAAAGTTCAATTTTTTCGTTTTTCTGAAATAACTCGTTAATTTTGAACTTGAGAGCAAAAATGGCGTTAACCAAAGTTGTTGAAAATTTAATTTCTCACAAGTTTGGTCATGATCATTTTTACCCTAGGATCAATATTTGCAGAGTTATACTATCAAGTTTTTCAAAAAAATCGTAATGGGTGGAATTTTATTTTCTTCAACTTTGGTTGAAAATGACGCAAAATTCCCTTCCCCAATCTATATTACAATTTTTTTTAAAAATAAACTAGATAATAAACGAGATATTTGAAAAATCAAAAAAAAATTTGGTTCTCGCGCTTATTTTTACTCCACGATCAATATTTTCGGATTGATAGTATAGCTCTGCAAATATTGATCCTAGCGTAAAAATGATCATGACCAAACTTGTGAGAAATTAAATTTCCAACAACTTTGGATAATGCCATTTTTGCTCTAAAGTTGAAAATTAACGAGTTATTTCAGAAAAACGAAAAAATTGAACTTTAAAACAAGATGGCGGCGAACCCTTTACCGGGATTAGTTCGAAAATCGAGATTTATACTTCCAACCACCCCCCACGACGTTTAAAAAAATAAAATCGCTCCCCGGAATTTTTTCTATTTAAATGTCTACCCCGACTGGACTAAAAATCCTTTCGATGTTCCAGAGAATTTCCGCTTGTTCTCCTCCGCAGGTTGCATTACTCAATCGCTTTTAGTGAAATTTTGTGAGCAGGTTCTAAATATGTATTTTTTGTCGATTCAGATTCCGTTTTTTTTTTTTCAAAATGGTAGAGATGATTTTTTACGTTTTCATGAAGTAAAGTTGTGAAGTGAATTGAAGAATGATGTAACTAGTGACTATTCTGAGAGCTCTTAACTAACTTAACTCTTAGAGCGATTAGTTATTTACATTTCTCTGAAGCACCCCGTTAGGTCAGAATAAGGAAATGCCTCCTCGTCGGTCAGTGGTATGGAACACTATACGTTACAAGTCCCAATCAAGGAAGCAGGGGTGTTCAACAGTTCAGTGTTAGTCTAAACAGTGCTAGGCGGACAACGGTTGCATTCAAACGCGGTCACTGCTCTGCGATACCGATAGCTAGCCAACAGTATAGCTTGTGTTGTGAGTGACAAACTTAATGGCCGATCTGAATTAGTTTCTTTTGAAGTAAAACTTCTAATGCGACTTCCAACAAGGTTGCGTTAAGCGTTTAACGCTCCTGGGGAAGGGGAATAGAAAGAGACAGAGAGAGAGTGAATGCGTGGCATTCGATCGCATGCGCATAGTATACCTGTTACAGGCCAGCGCGAGCGTTAGCAACGAGCAGCGTCCAATATTCCAACGCAAGAGGGAGAGAGAAAGAAAGACAGACACAGAAGTTTCACTTCTTCCGCGCGCAGGGACTCCACGTACTATTTTTTAGTCTTCGATCAGTGTGGAGGTAAATCAATTAAGAGTTAAATTCTCAATGCACAAAATGGCACCTTGAAAACAAGGCTTAGATCAAGTGTAAGCCTTGTTTCGCTGTCAGTCGCTCTGTGTGACGATGCTAAATGTGCAATTCAGCAAATGTCATCAACGTTATTGCGAAATGATAAGGCTTAGATTTAAATGAAGTAATTAAATGTATTTGATTATTTTTAATAGAGCGTTAAGTGTCGATGCGGTGCCACCATAGAAGCCTGTTTTTAACGAGGCATGACATCTATGAATATCTGATCGAAGCTCTTGGCCATACTTGATGTATTCCTAGCCGATTCCGGCCACGGCAACTATTGCTTCTGTTAGCTAAATTGTAAGCCTTTGATGATGTGCTCTCACATGGTTTATGTAGCCTATCTTTGCACTGAAAGTCCTAGAACAATCACTGCATTGTTAGCTATGTGTATGTGCCGCGCTCACAGCTAAAACTTGAATGCTTCAGGTGGTCTATAAACTCTGACTCCAGGTCTAACCCCTCGGCCTCCACGATATTATTCACTAGCTAGTAGTTCGCCTTGAGCGCAGACCTCGCATATCTCCATAGCTTCTCGTCCGATTTTGCACATTTTGGAACTTAAAAATTCTATTGAGATAAACAACATGTATGCATTTGACTGCCTCAGTGGCTCAGTTGGTACAGAACCTGCCTTCTGAGCTAGTGGACGTGGGTTCGATTCCCACCTAGGGCAAACATTCATGTGAGGAACATTTGTGTTTGTTCTATGTCCATCCTAAGGTTGCCTGGAAGAGATCGTTCTTAGTGATACGGCCGCTAGTTGTTACACTAGAATATATTTTTTTTGGTTTTAAGTTTTGTTATTTCTGGTGTGAACAATAAAGTGTTTATCTATCTATCTATCTGTCTGAATGTTATTTATCTATTTATGTATGTATTTTAAAATAGATATGTAATGCATATCAGTCTCTGGCTGCCATAGTACAAGCTTTGCTTAGTTTGGGGTCAGACGACCGAGTGTGCAAGTGTCCCGAATATTATTATTATTTCACGATGATCGGATTAACGATACTCAAGTTATAGTCGGTTAAACTGATGCCGAGACGTCCCAGTAGACTCTGAGACGTCGCTACGCTCGGTCAATGCACTTTAAAAGTTTCTAGTTGCCTCAGCAACCGACTCATTGAAGATTATCGTAACCAACCTTCTTGTTGTTATCGCTCTGCAAGTCTGGACACTTGGGTTGAACACTGTACCTTGCGATTCTCAAAGCGGTCATAAAGTTTGGCAGACGCTGCTACCGGTATTATACCAGTAGTGTGTTATGCACTTGTCGTAGAGCATTAGTTTAAGTTCCCTTCTCTAATAATAGACGTAATAGTGGTTCGCTACTGTTTCACCTACAATTCTTAAAAACCTACTCGTATTAAACAAATTTTGTCGCGATTTTAGTGGTTTTTTACCTATTTAAAATCAGCCTCCTGACTGGTACATGTATAGTTAAACACAAAGGTGTATTGGTGTCAATTCTGTCGTACCAAATTAAAAACAAAACTGACAGAACTAAACCTGATCAGAACTGAACCTGCATCTCTTCACTTCAGGTAAGAAAGTTGAAACAGCTTCAAATCTGTCTTTGGTTTAAAAATGTTTGATACAACAGTATAACTGAATAGTAAATAATACTTAGTTGGCAAATAAATTAGAGAATCTGTTAGAATTGCGACCTGTAGAGAAAGACTAGAGTAGAGGTAGAGTACCTGTAGAGTAAGAGGTCCAGAAAGAATTCGGACACACGAAAGCATTTCTGTCGAAGCTGAACTCTGAATCTGAAATCTGTCTCGCTAACGCTCGCTCGTCGATTGTTTATCGAAGACTAGTACGGCTTCGCTCAGGGTACACAGCTAATGATACTTACTGATAGCGTAGCTATCTATCTGTGAAATAATTGTTGAAATCAGACCAGGGGGCCTACCATGGCATTTTATTGCCATGATGGTTTTGTTGTCGACGCTGCGCGAGCGCGAATCGTATCGCCGCGCAATAAGGTCCATGGTCGCGCAACGTCGGAAACAAAACGTACCCATCGTGACAATAGATGACATGGTAGGTTCATATAACTTTCAGAGACTACCCTCTTCATACAAACTTGATCGTCTCATAACATTGCAGACTGAATGATGAGTGATAACATGAATGCATCTTAATAACTTCTAGAAGGTAATGATCAGGATGACGTCAATGTACTGATCAGAGTCCATATAAATGCCAGTCATTTGTAATTTATGATCAGCGCTCACACCTTGAAGATTCTATGAAACCTGATGTCAGCGCCGTTTCTCAGTAGAACGCAGGGCTGGTCCAAATTTATCAAAGAATTAGTCACAGATGGATCAGTGAACTGCGATTGATGTAGGCAAATATGTGTATACTAAAATAAAACGAACTAAAGGCATAGGTAATAGTTGAACCTTGAAGTCGCGTTCTATGCTTATTCTATATATATATTTGCTTACAATGTGCACCTAAGTCTGTAAATATTCTACTAGGAAAAAAATAATACACGATTTTGACGTTTTAAACCTGAACTAATGGACACAAAAGTTATAATAAAATCAATCAGGACAACATTTTATAAAAAAGTTTAATTATGTATGCACAATTTGTGTAAACATACATATTATATATAGTTTTACACAATTATCTACATTAAATGTTGTAACATAATAACTCAATTAAAATAATGATTTAATATGATGATGCCTTCTCATATTATTTTAACATGAGCTATTTTCAGGGAGATGCAAAGTTTTCATTTTATATGGCCAAATTGAATTATTATTTTACACGACATGGTTTTTATTTGTACACAACTTTCATAAAAAATAGGAAAATTAAAGATAACTTAAACTATTAACTAAAATGACGCAGAATTCAATATTTTTATTTCTTCACGTTAGGCACTTAACTAAGTAAGTACAAATGAAAAACACACCTGTTGTAGGCACTTACCTCATCTTTGTACCCACTTACATTCTATTTACATCGCTTGATTTATTTTGACAGTCTTTTCTTTATTTAAACTCGTTCAAGGTAAAATGCTTGCTAAAAATATTTGTCGTGTCTACGAATTTATTTTTCTAATCTACTAGTGACTCGCCCCGGTTTCGCACGGTATCTGTAAACTATAAAGCTTCCGTTAAAATTATCTAGGCGATGGTGAAAACCGCATTGAAATCCGTTGCGTGATTTAGGAGGAGTTAGCGGATAAACGGACAGAGAGACAGACTGACGCGGAAAGCGACTTTGTTTTATACTACGAGTATGTAGAGAAGACGTAGAACAGCGTCTCTAGTCATGCATTAGTGAAGGATTTGTCAGTAATTCTCGAAAGACGCAATTGCCCCACAGATGCATTTGTGCCAGTTGACCCTAAATAATAATTTCTACAATGGTAATCAACTTCATCAATTTCTTTTTACAGTTGAACAGCGGAAACACCGTCGTATTTCTTTAACTAACTGACAGCTTTCCATAGACAAATTTTAGCTGCATATTTTTGCCAACTGCATGGTTGACTTTGTCGGTACTGTTTGTAGACAATAAAATGTGTCAAGAGCGAATCGGCGCTATTTTCGGCGGTCCTCGACTCTTGTGAATTATTGTGCAAATGTTTCTTTTGTTTGCTAATTTATTGTACTGTTTAGAAACGCATGAAAAAAATATTTTAAATCCTAACTAATATTATAAATGCGAAATTGAGTTTGTTTGTTTGTTATGCTTTCAAGCCTTAACTACTGAACCGATCATCCTGAAATTTTTCATACACTTTGTCAGGGTTTCAGAAAAGGACACGGAGTAATACCTAAGCATCCCAAAAAACTGAACGTTCTCTGTAGAACAAATTATTTGTGACTATCACGGTTCATGTGATATAGCCTGGTGACAGACGGACAAGCAGACGGACGGACTGCGGAATCAGTAATAGAGTCCCGTTTTACCCTTTGGGTACGGAACCCTAAAAAGTAATTGTAAATAAGTTACTTTAATGCAAAAATACAAATTTGCATTGCTCTTCCATGACAAGCATATTAACTAGATTCTAACTTAAAGTTGTAAAGTTAGCTTTAAGTTCAGCGGTTTACCTTGAAGCATTCTGGGAAACTAAGTGACATCATAGCTTGCACGTGCAAACACGCACCGCGACGTTTAACTTAGATCACTTTGTTTTTAAAATAAGCTCAAGTCATAGTAAGACCTTATTTGACGAGCGAAGCGAAGGCTCAAGAGTCCACTGTGACAACTCAGCATAATATTAGTCGTTGTGTATTTTAAGGCCCATTTATCCTATTAATAATTACTCGTAAGTACCTAATACAACAGTAATACATTTGATTTTAACTAAAATCTGTATTGCTCTCCAACACAGAACAAACACTACTCGTAAATTACTAACACAACTTCAACATCATTTATTTATTTATAATTATGCAAATGAACGTCAATTTAATTGAGACTGAGTACAATGACTAAATGCACAAACCGCGCGAGGCCAAAAAAAATCTATTGACAGATACAAGCACAGGTGTTTTTGGCAAGCTGTCATTCAAGATGTTGAGTACACGATATAAATTATGCAAACGAGAACAGTAAACAAATCAGATTTACCTAACGGCTTCGTCTCAATTGCATTGCAATAAGTTTGGGATATTGTAAGTATTAACAAAACAATTGGGCCTTCAGCGCAATACTAGCCTCCTTACTAATAAATTACATTGGTATAGCGTCGGAATATATTTACAGTGTTTTGTCTTTTTCTTTCTTTTAAAATTCATAAACTTTATCCTAAACGACAAAAGGGTCAATTGCGGCAAATGCGTCTGGGGCAATTGTATTTTTCTTATATGTGTAGTATGTAAATTGCAGCTAATAAACATTTTCATTTTTTCATTTTCCTCGTGCAATAAGTTCAGAGTTCAGCGGGGGTGCTCTTGACTGGTATATTTTTTTTTATCCTAATTGTTTTCGCATAAAATATAATAATTAAAATTTAATTGAAGGTAAGTATTTAATTTACCTATTACATTTGGTAAGCAAAGCATAGAAATAAATGCGAACCAATGTACATAGACCTCATCAGATTTTTCAGTCGACATACGAGTATCGATAAAAAAATAGTTTAATCTGTTTTCAACTCACTTATTTCAAGCTGTTGACAGTTTTAAAAGAGACACAAGACTTAATATAAATTCACCTGCAAAATCTCGCCCACAAAGAAACGCTAACAACAAAAATAGAACCAAAATCCCGACCTCAAATTTAGTTTATCTCTCGTTTTATCAAATTATGAGGAGTTCCGCGGAACGATCCTTGAAAATTCTTACTTTACTAATTTCACGACAGGATTTATTTTGAACTTTATCATCATAGCAATAAGGCTAATTTTGAACTCGATATTCAAGGCTTCAAGGCTTTGAAACTTAATAAAAATAGCTTTGAAGAGGTGGTAGGTATTTAGGTCTTATTACGACGGTGAAATTGAGATTGTTGGCTAAGCAGGATAATTTGGCTTCATTACAATTTTTATTTAAATATTGTATGTACTTCACTGCAAAAAAAAACGCTGTGAAATGGTATTGCGACCAACATACTTGTTTAAACAAGTAACATTATTAAAATTAAAAAAAAACCGGCTACAAAATATTGTACCCTTTGTCACTTCCACAAACAAGACGATTCAAATGACACCTCACATGTCGAAATCCATGAAGCTGTTTAGGCTGTAGGGTGTGCCAAAGAAACCTCATACGTACATACATACACTCAAAACACATAACCCTCCTTCTTGCGCAGTCGGGAAATTAAAAAAATGGCGGTTCTGATTACCAGTTGGACATAACAAGGTCGCTGGTGCCACCAGCGGTCACCCATCCCAAGACTGACCGAGTCGTCCGTTACTCCGCATCTTAAACCTACAGGTCCTATAGTAATCGATATACATTCTTACAGTACAGTACAGACTTGTTGGGAACGCCATAAATTACCAGTTTTTCACACATATTTGTGCGGAAACCCAAAAAACGATAACAATTCTTTTGTTAAAGAGATGGAAAAAGAACAAGGAGGTCTATCGATATAAGTTTTTTTAAGTTGAGCCATTCCGTGACTTGTTAATATCAAGAACTGCAGAAGAAGGTAAAGATTGTCACAATTTGTTAACAATTGGAGTCATGCTGAGTAGGGGCTGATTTGTGGGAGAACAGAAATTATCCCAACTAATATTAGAAATGCGAAAGTGAGTTTGTTTTTCTTTCACGCTTTAACTACTAAATTGATCATTATGAAATTGAGGGATACAGAAAAGGACATGGTACTTTTTACCCCGAAAACATTAACGGTTCCTGTTAGGACCGCGGGTGTAACTCCGGGTCGCTGCTAATTTCTGTTAACCTAAATTTTCTTTGTGATTTTTATATTGTGTTCTCAGAGTCTAGTGGGACAAATCGCCAATTTTTTTTTTTCTTGTTGTATCGGGAGTTGATGATAACTTGAGTAACGTTGATGCGATCCTCATAAAGTTTTGCAGGTTAGTAATTAATGCAAATTGAATTCTGAAGTTTAAATATTAGTCTTGAAAATCGAACATTGATTATAATTTAAAATACTTACTTATCGATAAGTCGATACTTTAAGTCGACGTGATCCCATCACCAGAGTAACAAGGTTGTTCTCAGCGCGTCGACACGACAGGTGAACGGACACTTTTTATCTTGTTTGCATACAGACAGACGGACTCACAACACTGGCGTTTTGTTAACGAGTTTTAACTATATTATGAGTACATTTGGTGTTAGCAGTAGGTACAAGTAGGTAAAGAGGCACTCGTAAAATGTATGTGAATCTGAGATGAAAGGGTTTTTGAAGATTTTGTAAAATATGTCAAATGGAAATCTCACCACTTAGATACGTTACAACGACAAGGTTTAAGCAATTCGCTCTTGGGAATCTTACATAAATTATAATGATCTAAGCTGTGACATCGCTAGAATATCTTCAGTAAAACATAGATATTTCCCCCCTTACTAGTAGTACTGCTTAGTGTCGGAATAGTTAAACGTGTTTTGACTTTTTCTTTCTTTTAAATGTTTATATTCGATTAAAAAAGACAAAACGCGGTATTTTCCGAGGCTATACAACGTTTATTAGTAAGAAGTAAGTGCGCCCTGCGGTTTTAAGCCTATGTGTTAATTCAGGGTATAAGCTACCGAGGGTTCCCGCCTTGTCGTGGCGGAGGGCTCAGTAGCCGTGGCTTCGGCAACCACGGTGAAGCCAAGAGAAATCCGAGGTGGGGCCGCTTCTTAGGGCTTTTCCCCCAAAAGACCATCTGTAAGCGGCCTAAGTAGGGTGTGGGTCTATATGGGCAGACCCACAACTGAGGCGGGGTGCAGTGCCGTATGGGCGACACTGTAACCGAAGGCTGGGGGCCGCGGCGGGAGAGAACTGTTGGTGTGTCGTTACCACTGTCCCTAACTTCCGTGGCCCAAACGGGGTCGCCACCGTCTGGATGGCGGACGCAGTGGGGCCGCAGAGGAAGAGGCGTTTCAGTTTATCGTTGCCGCTCTCCCTATCCTCTGCGGCCGAAGTGGCAGGCGGTGGGGCCACTCATATGACCCGTCGAATGGGGACCATGGGTGCCTAGCCTCGGGTGTTGGCTGGTGCCCACGGGCAAATTAGTCCCCGAGGAGGTGGATGATGACGATGTGTGTGGTTTTCGACACATCGTCATCGAGAGGTAGAAAGCACTCGAAACTCGAGGAGGTGCCCGAAGGGGCTGGCGCTGTCAGGGCCGCAGATAATTTCAATCGTCACAGGAGCACGTCAATTGAAACTCAGATTTTGCAAATAAAGTAGGCAACAGACATAAAACAAGCTAAACCTTCGTGGTAACTGCTATTTATTCTACGATACAGTTGTGATGACTATCAAAATATCATTATCGAAGCGCAACTAAAAATCAAACCAGAATCTACCCGTACCTGCACAAAAACATGTTTCGTAACGAAATACTATAAAAACACCTTTTAAAGACGCATTTTACCACCTTAATCCATCACTGTACTTTTAAAACATGGCATTTTGAACCTTCTTTCTGTGGATTAACGTTGTTATCTGTTTCCAAGTTACAGTTAAGTTTGTAAGTTATTTGACGCTTCGGGAAGTTGTCGTTTATCTTTTTGTGATTCGGTTCGATTGTCATAGATTATGTTACGATATCGATAAGTAGGTACCTATACAACACTATTTTATAGTACTACTAGTTGCGCCCCGCTGTTTCATCCGCGGTTAAAAAGTATCCTATGTGCTATTCTAGACTATAATCTATCTTTGTGCCAAATTTCATCCAGATCTGTTCAGCCGTTCTGACGTGAAAGAGTAACAAACATCCATCCATCCATCCATCCATCCATCCATCCATCCATCCATCCATTCTTACAAACTTTCGCGTTTATAACACTAAGAAGGATTTGATCGGAGTGTTAGAAATCAAACGCAAAGTGTTAATTGTTTTACGGCCATCTGTATCAAACTAGAAAATTATATGAACTAGATTTGATATGGGGTAAATTAGATATCCTGAGAACCACCACCTATAGAGACCAAGTAGACTTGCAAAATGTAAGCCGTTAAATTGGTGCCATAAACGGCACCGTACGACGCTACGTATTGCTATGAGCATATCCTTTTTTTTATTTTGTGCAACAGATTTTATCAATCAGCCAATTATCCAACTTTTAGGGGGATAACATTTCAACTAACCACGTTATGTTTGCGTCTTTGTACGTAACAAGGCAAGTAAACAGCACACGTAGCGAATTTCAGGCTTGCGTTTTGAGAAGGCGTTGTTTGGAAACCTACCTTCTAGTAGTTATTCTAAGTAGAAATTGAGCAGGGGGATGTGAGATAAAAGTATTCTTCTATCTCACGGGATTCTATACGGTTTCTTTTATCCCCAGGGGAAAAGGTATGATGATGCAGGGATTTGATGGAATAGGCCGGAAAGACAGACGTTGCGTACACATCCAAGATGTGACCATATGCATTACCAAGTTCAAACCGATAAAATAGACAGACAGTCATCACCAGACATCAGACAGAAATCATCTGTATTATTTAAAAATATTCGTTAGTCCCTAAAGCCCAGACTCTAAAAATAGTCTACAAGCCATACGACAAGTGCGCAATGAAGAATTGCCAAAAATTCGGTTTTTTTTTTTGCAAAATAGCGCTAAAATCCACAAAATAAACTAGCTTTTACCACGTAAAACAAAACACACCCAAATATTGTGTACCAAAATAATTCTAGACTAGACCAATCGATCTATCATTTTTGCACTCTACTCTACCTGACAAGCATGTCAGTGATAACGTCCGTTCCAAATTGCATCGTTATCAGCTCAGCACTTGCATCTGTTGTTTAGCTCGAGTGGAGTGACGTCAGTGTCGCGGTGATTGGTGGCCTTCGTGATTATTTTTGTGGTAGTTTCCATGATGATATGAATGTTGAAGATGTATACAGAGCAGATGTATTGATCATAAGTGTCTGCGATCATGTTTAGGATTGACTAGCGACCGGCCCTGGGCTTTGCATGGTACCTGTGTATGTCATCTGCTACATGACTTGAGCCCGGTGTATGGCGACAGGCTCGCCCCCTGTCACATTTGGGACTTAATATCGTCCGGTGAAGTGTGGGTGTTGTATTACACCTCTGCCAGCCCGTCGGGGGAAAGACGTGACCATATATGCTATTACTCTTCCGTGAAAAATTATCTGACTGATGGTGAAAACCGCATCAAAATGCGTTGTGTTTAGTTTAGGAGTTAGCGGTAATACAGAATACCATGAGTTTTGATAATTACGTTAACTTTATTCGTTCGACTCCATACATTTCAATAAAGCGCCCCTGGCGGAAGCATTAATAATTAAGTTTAAGTAACTTACGGTAACTACCAAAATTCACACCACAAAAAACAAATGATCATATTTATTCATCATAAATATTAAATATATTATCATATCATATTTATCCGCCTCGGTTTCGCACGGTACCTATAACTCTTCCGTCAAAATTGAAAATTATCTAACTGATGGTGAAAAGCGCATCAAAATCCGTTGAGTGGTTTAGGAAGAGTTAGCGGATATACAGACAGAGAGGCGGACTTTTATATTATGTAAAGATGTAAAGAAGATAAAACAGAAGAGAAGTTCCGACTAAAGAAACAGATCAGCGCATTTGCATTGCTGATTTCACCTTTAGAGGTGCTAGCCAGTTGAGTACCAGGAAATCTTCAACGGCGTGTCACAAGGACTACTAAAAATCCATTTATAACTCCTCGCGAGAAGCAAATAACATCCTACCATACAAGATACAACACAACAAAGACAACAATGATCTAAATGCAAATCTGTATATCTTCCGACTCGTGGAACTATCTCGGATTTAACGTCCTCACGTGCTAGCGATAATGGGAGCCATATCCGACGCGAGGCGACAGGTTGGTTTATTTGCTGGAGAAAGTAGGTCTTTATCTTTGAAGATTGAGCTTTAATTTGAGGACCATTGTTTTGGTTGAATGGTCAAAGTAGCAGTGGCGTTTGGTCTATGACTCTCTCTGTCTTCCTGCCTATAAATGTCGTGGTGGTGGGTTCAGTCTTACTTTTTCTTCTACCTTGTTCTACTTGTTCTGTTTTACCTGTTTACTTAGTTTCTTTTTAATTCTATTTTTTAGTTTAATCTGTATTCTGTGTGTGTATATCTTTATATTCTGTGTGTTATTTGCCACAAATAAATGTATGTCTATATACATGTCTTCTATTTAGCTCTCTGACTATTATAAACTTATTAAAATTCTAATTGTAATTTATGATGATCTGTGAACTGTGACGATATGAATCCACAGCGTTCAATCATTTACCCTTTTACTAATAAACGTTGTATAACTGGTATAACCTCGGAACAGTTATACACCTTAGTGTTTTGTCTTTTTATTTTCTCAATTTCTTGCCTGTTCTTCTGATTAGTGGCTCTTTTTCCGAAGGCAGTCGCGTCTATTAAAAAACTTTGACGTTCATAAGTGTATTTTTGATATCCAATTAAATAAAAACATTTTGAGTTTGAGTTTGACTTTATTTATTTTACATTTTTCACTCGATCGAAAAAGACTAAACACGAGGCTATAGAACGTTTAGGTATTGACAAAACATAACATATCGTCACACCTTTCCCCCGAGGGGGCTGGCAGATGTGTACATCACCCACACTTCGCCGGACGATATTCAGTCACAAATGTGACAGGGGGAGAGCCTGTCGCCTTACCCCGGCTCCAGTCATGTAGCAGATGACATATAGTACGCACATATGTTTACACAATGAACAAATTGGTGCGTGCCTTCGGTTGGGTCGGAACCCGCTCCCTTTGGCTTGAGAGGCGGGCCTTCTTCGGCTAGGCTATCATCGCTTTTTAGGTATTAAAAAGGTTGTTAAACTTCCAAGCCAGGGCTGTTTCTTGAGCAATCGACTCGATTTCTTTGTATGTCACTCTCATGTGTACATCAATAAGAGTAAATGAGTGCATAAAATCAAATATTGCTTTATCGTATTTTGTATCAAATTTGGTTTCGAACACATTCGAATGTCCTTTCGAACTTTGAGTAGGCATCCCAAAAACAAGACTACATAACATAATTAGCATGGCCAACATAGCAAAAGCAAATACGAGAATAAAGTAGATCACTGACAGCCACAAAGTAAACAACGGCAGTTTTATCAAACAATACAATCCACAACAAGATCAACAGCTACTCGTAACAGCTACCAGATTTCTGAAAACATATTCAAAACATCATAATCTCGTCTATAAAGCGACTGGCTCTACCGTTTCACATATTATTAACCTGGATCCGTAAGAATGGCAACTTTGTCTCAAATGTGAACCGCCGCGGGCGAGTCGTGAGCGAGACGTTATTGCAATTTCTGTGTAAATATTAAAGCGAAGAGGTTTTGCGAAATCTTCATACAAACTGTTGTTTGGTTTTTGCTGCAACAGTTTTTATCGGTGTTAGTTATCACTAGCTTCTGCCCGCGGCTTCGCCCGCGTGGCTTACAGGAAATGAATGACGTTTTTATCTTCAGAAATAAATATTATAAGCGGTCACACTCGCTATCAATTGAATACACTAACTGACAATATCCCAAACAGAGCAATAAGGACGAAGTTATTTAGCTAACTAAACTATCTCTGGAATGAGATTAGTAGTAGTAGTAAGGTATCAACAGAACTTAAAGCTTGTGTGAAAAAATAAAATTAAGAGATAACCAAATGTAGATAATTGATAATCAATATTGCTTACAGGGCAAATCTACTTCAGTAATTTTTGTAAACCACATCTTTTCTTTTTTAGAAACACCAGGCTGCTCTGTGAACTCACTCTGAGCAGGCCACGTATAACTAACTAACCGTGTGAAAAACATTTCAGTAAATTATGAGATTGGCTTCAGATTTATTTATGGTCATGGCAAAGCAGACTTTGAGGGGAAACTGCACTCTTTTTAACTCGAAGGAATAGTTCAGTGATGTTAAAGATATTAGAAGAATCCTCAGCATAAACACATAATCATTCGGAAACCACACCAATCAGTATGGTGGCAGACCTGTGGTTAAGACCTTTGAAGCAAAGGCAACCCGTATTGTAGGTTTTGTCTTCCTAATACTAAATCAGCTTCTTCTATCGACTTCGTCTAATCTTACTAAATACTTCTTCTAAGACCAGAAAGACACTAATAAAAATTTCATCTCTTGGTTACTTGATCTCTATTGACAGAAAATCTCTTCACTTGCCGTTTGTAATCTTCTGACAGGCTTGGACTCAATTCTTGTATTTTTCTTGTATGAAGTAGTTTGAAGTCTGATATAATGTCAGCAATATAGTTCACACATTTCAAATGGAGGTTCATATGAAAAAAAACAATGATAGCCTAGTTGAAGAACGCTCGCTTCTCAGGGCAGAAGAAGTGGGTTCAATCCCAGGCAACACCAATTTAGTAATTGATTATATATGATAATATGTTCATTGTTCGTATTTAATGTCATCTGCTACATGACTGGAGCCCGGTGTATGGCGACAGGCTTGCCGTTTATTACACTTCGGGCTGAATATCATCCGATGAAGTGAGGGTGTTGTAATACTCCTCTTAGGGGGAAAGGTGTGACGATATGTTATGTTATTTACTTAAGGCTGCTTCCTATAAGATAGAATCGCAATATTTGTCGTCCATCAACAAACCACGTGTCATGAAAGCTAATTGAAAGTTTGAATGAACGCCGAAATACGCCGTTGACAGGGAAATCGTCGTAGGATGATAGGTCCCTAATCTTGTGCCGAAGTGAGAAAAGATGGTACTTAACACTCGGTTTCCCCTTCTTCTATTTTTTTTTTGCCATGCAAAGCACGAAAGGTCTTCGGAATATAAAATAGTTTTGGGAAAATCCTCTGTGTTACATTATTAAAATAATCACGCCAAAGTAGCAAGAACTCGGTCGTAACACTCTCATCACGGAACCGTAAAATGATTAAAAACACCGATACATGAAAAAAATACAGATACCTAGAGAATCTAGGTATTGCTTAAATCCACAAAAACCTTGAAGTGAAAAATGTAGACCAAGAACATTTTAGAAGACTAAATAAAAAAAAAAAACAATTAAGTACAGAAAATTGCATACACAAATGGTTCTCCACATGACTATATTGCAAGGGTTTCTTTTTGCAATCCCTTTTTCAGACCCCAACTACTTACAATACCTACGTACCCTTTTCTATACACATTGCACCTACTATACGTAGTTACTACCGTTCTCTAGATCTATACCAAATTTTAAGTCGCTAGCTATTATAATTTCTAAGATAATGAGCTCACAGACATACAGAAAGACATACTCCTTACACCATTTTAGTACGGAACCCTAAGAATAATAACAGCGTCGTTTGTAGTGGGTTAATAACTTTCTCAGCAAAGCTTTCAGAGTTAAAAGAAGCGCTATTAGACTCTGTTGGTGGATGATGATGATTTTGGAAAAACTGTGATACACGTGTCTCATGATTTTAATTGAAGAGTATTTGTACCAAATTTTCAGTCAATCGATCCAGAGAATAAAAAGTTTCATACAAATTTGAACCCCCCATTTCCCCCCTTTAGGGGTGGAATTTTGAAAAATCCTTTCTTAGTGGATGCCTACACTGTACAAAGAACACACCCTCCAAATTTCATATTTCTAGGACCAGCGGTTTAGGCTGTGCGTTGATATATCAGTCAGTCAGTCAGTCAGTCAGTCAGGACTTTGAATTTTATATATATAGACTAGTATTTTGGGCGGTGCGCGGGCCGCAAGCGGCCCGCGGTCAGGCGCCAATGGACCCTTGTGGCCCTACGTTTCGATTCCGCAGTTTGTTCGGTAACGTACTCTGCTTATTTCGCAGTAATCGTACTCGACCGCTGCAAGATTCGGCCTTCGGCCTCACCTTGTATCGATCGATTATTCACGATTTTTTAGTTAACTAACTCTCCCTGGATAACGTGAAAGATTCAAATTGGACAAGCAGTTTCAGAGTTTACATACAGTACAACCTTCTAAAACTTTAAATTGACCGAGCCAAGCAAAATCTCAGCTTAAAGTACTGGGATATCTCAGCATTTGTTTGTCCGACGATGACTTGAGTTGAGTTGAGTGTCGTTGATCCGATCTTCGTGAAATTTTGCAGGCAAGTAGTCCATGCAAATACAATTTTTAAGATCGAATAGCGAAATCGTACGAGAAGTTATGGAGATAACGAGGTCTCTGTTCGAGGCGAACTTAAAAACTAAAAAAGTATAAATGTGTTAATCCGGGGTATAAGCTAGCCCCATACGAAATTTTATCAAAATCCGTCTTTCCGTTTGAGCGTGAAGAAGTCACACACAAAGACAAAAACTTTCGCCTTTATAAATACTAGCTAAGTACTTGCTGCGCCCCGCTGTGTTACCTGTGGTTTAAATTCCCGCGGGAATACTTCACTTTTCGTGACAAAAGTTAGCCTGTGTTAATCCGAAGTGTCAGCTACCTCCACATCAATTTTTATCAGAATTGGTCCAGCCGCTTGAGCGTGAAGAAGTAATGAACATAAACACGTACGCACTCATAAACTTTCGCCTTTTATATATAAGTAAGATAGGACGTAGGATTAGTGTAGACTCTTACCATCTTCAATCAATCAATCAATCGTCCTGCGTCTTTCAATGTGTTCTACCCACATTCCATTCGAGCTCCGTAATGATCGTACGGTTTATTTTCAGCACAGTGTCTACTTCTTGCAATTCCCTTAAACCCTTGGCTTAAGGCTCCTGCGAACACTTAATACTCGACCGCTGCAAGGCTCGGCCTTAACTTCCTTAGCATTGGCTAAATGTTTTCTATTGCCATTTGAATGTAAAGAAGGCGACAAGCGAAACCAGTAAGATAAAATACTGTGGCCCTATTCGGAGTTTTGAGTTTTTCATCTCGCCTTTGTTCGTCCTTGTAGCTCTCATTCATAGGTGTGAGAGTGACCAAGCTAAAATCTCATCTCATCTCACGCGCAGGAATAGCCCCCCTGATGAGCCTCTAAAGTTATCTACAGAGTGACAAATTGCAATTTTGAAAATTATGACTTTCGGACTGGTCAAATTATTCTTAACTAAATAAATAGGAATTTTCCTTGTATTATGAATTCATTTAGAATTTATGATGCAGACAACTTCCCTACCAGCAGAGATTTTTTTGTTTACTTTGTCGATCTATCTTTAAATAAATGGTTCAAAGTGACCCTTTACGAATGCGGATATTTTTCATAGCTGAATTTTCTCTTAAGGGCGTTTAAAAAAAAACTTAAACATGGCGTTTTGATGCACATTAAAACATTGTTTCACATTTTTATCATAATCTGTTAGTTTATAGTTCCCAACAAATTCGACAAGCGCGTTGTCAAAAATACGAATTTTACGTTCAAACGAAGTTACGTACGAATATACGAATGTTGTACGAATTTCGGAACTCCGGCGACCCTTAACAAACATTCGCTATGAATATTTCAGTGCCCTTTACGTGTCTCGACAACACTCTAGCTCTAAGACAGGCTGTTTTCTAGCAAACTGAAAATACGTTTATTGTCTCATGAATTTCAGGTCATTCGGATTTCTCTTTCCCAGCTTTGTTTATTCAAATAAAGCACTTTCGCTTATATGAAATGAATTATGCATATGCAGGTGTTATATTCTCGTTATATTGCAGGTAGGAGCTTGCTCTGGCTTTGTTCGTGTTTTTTTATGCTTACTAGGACCGTAGAAAAATGTTATTAATTTTCTGGCGAATCGCATCGGTTATTGTAAAATTTTATTTCAAACTAGCTGCGCCCCGCGGTTTCACCCGCGGTTAAAAAGTATGCTATGTGCTATTCTAGACTGTAATCTATCTCTGTGTCAAATTTCATCCAGATCTGTTCAGCCGTTCTGGCCGTGAAAGAGTAACAAATATCAATCCATCAATTCTTACAAACGTTCGCGTTTATAATATTAGAAAAGTAGGATTGAGTTGTTAAGAGTCCGGCGACCTAACTAATTTCGACTAAGGCGACCTAGACTAACTCCGCATTGGCTTAAGGTATTCTATCGCCATTTCGTCTAGAAAAAGAAGACGAGTGAAGAGAGCGAGTAATGATACTGACGAGCCTCTAAACTTACCTACAGAGTGACAAAGTGCAATTTCATTATTTTTTTATGACTTTTGCACTACTGTAATCATTCTTAAGTAACTAAGAATTTCCATTGTATTATTAATTCATTTTACAGCTAATGATGTAGACAACCTCCCTATGTAATGGAATTTTTTATTTGCTTTGTCTACCTATTGAATAAATCAGTCAAAAGTGACCCCTTAAAATGCGGATATTTTTCATAGCTCTATTTTCGCATGAGAACGTTTTAAAAAAAAGGGGCGAAGATATTGTTAATTTAATTGTAAATGCTAAATTTCATCATAATCTGACTAACGGTTTTCAAGAAATTTGAGTAGCGCGTTTGTATGGAAATTTCAGAACGTCGCGGCCCTCTTAACCCCTGACGCATAAACGACGGGGTGTTAAAAGTGTGTCTGTCTGTGGCATCGTAGCTTGAATTCTTCGGATAAACCGATTTTGATATTGTATTTTTGTTTGAAAGATAATTAGTCGGGAGTGTTCGTAGCTATGTTTGATGAAAATTAATGCTGATAAAAATAGGGTTTTTTTTATTTTAATTTATTCATGTACCAACATGATAATATGATTGTGGTCAAACTGCAAAGTAGCTTTTTATTTGGATTCACTAACTTTTGAAATTTAAAGGTCAGTGATATATCAACTTGAAAAAGTCATAAGTAACCTATTAATATTTCTATTTACATTCATAATCATTGAACCAAAGCAACTGAATTTAATAAAAAAGTAGGGTCAACTGGGGTAAATGCGTCTGTGGGACAATTGCGTATTTCGAGAATTACTGACAAACCATTCACAAATTAGGCGCCACCTACATCTTTTTTAAATCTTTAGTTGCAATAATCTGTACAAGATGGCTTTAGTGCCTAATTTGTGATTTGCCGCAATTGACCCTATTTTAGAACACCTAATACACTCAGTTTAAAGACCACATTAATTGACTACCCACCTGGGGGCTGAGCTACCCACGTCCGTAGGAGTGTACTCTATTCTGATTCCCTACACGTGGTCCCCGGGTAGTGCTAACCGGGTAGCAAACTCTGGTGGGAGACTTCGGCCGTGGCTAGTTACCACCCACCGGACCAAGCCATGCCGTGAAATTACCTAGTCGTGTTTTGGGATGTAGTCCGGTGTAACCGTTCAGAAGACGGGTCTGAGCAGTAGCGCACTTGTAGCGCCTCACTCAACTGCCGTCTTTGTACTTCTTCACTCTCCAAACTTCAAGGCTAGAGTGAATAAGTACCTTATATAGGTCATCGTGCTCCATCTTAGACCACAACGTCGCTTAATATCAGGCGAGTTGGTGGTCAAAAGCCGAGCTATTGTACATTAAAAAAAAAAACACCTATCATCGCCATCACGAAGATAAAACATGGCCGAGTACTAACTACCTCTTAAACTCAACTGAACTACCCTCTTATGGTAGAAATTCCGCCAAAACGCACTCAGCGTCTCAGTTCAACTTTTCTTGTAAGAACTGCAGAGGTGTGGAACTCGTTGAATGCGTCTGTCTTTCCACCTAAATACAATCCGGGGGTTTTTAAGAGTAAAGTGAATAGGTATCTTCTAGGCAAGCGTGTTACACCTTCGATCACGTCGACGCTTCCCATCAGGCGAGCCAGTAGTCAAACGCATGCTCTGTTATAAAAAAAAAAAACAAACCTATAAACCCGGATCCTTGACTTTAAAACTTTTTGCCAACATTATTGGAACTCTTGAAACCCGTCTCCGATCTGCTCTGCAATCTGGTCGGCACCACCTGTCCGAACATCTGCGCCCGCGCAACAATGTTAATGGCAACATTGTACAAACTGGTTTTTATGAAGGAAGTTTGCAATTGTCTTTATTGTTATTTGTTCAAGATCTCATCTTAATACAGAACGTCTAGTAAATAGAGTGATAAATAGTTAAATACTGTTGACACAATACAATACAATAACTCTTTATTAAAAACATAAAATAATTACAAAAATATTAAATAAGGCTAAACTAAGTTTTTAATGGGCGGCCTTATCGCTCAAAGCGACCTATTTCAGGCAACCTGTACGGACAGAAACACATGAATAAATAGCACAGGGGCCTTGAATGTCATCCTACTATCCTACTAATTATTATAAACGCGAAAGTTTGTAACAATGGATGGATGGATGTTTGTTACTCTTTCACGCCAGAACGGCTGAACAGACTTGGATGAAATTTGGCACAGAGATAGATTATAGTCTAGAATAGCACATAGGATACTTTTTAACCGCGAGTGAAACCGCGGGGCGCAGCTAGTCAAACATAATTGTACAAGACTTAAAAAAAAGATAAAATAATTTATGTAATAAATATGTTTGAATATAAAAAATAAATAACAAAATACACCTGAAATGACAAAACTAAAACATGATAATTGACTAAAACAATTTAAGTAGATACAAAAGCGACCTCTTCAAGGCTATAAAAGTCTTGTTAGAACTCGACTCTATTCCTAATAATTATCAAAATAATTAATTTAATTCGATCTTAATACCGCACGATATGCGAAAGTTTGCAAGTGCGTGTATTAGTATACATATAGGTCCACATGAGTGACACTTCTTTGCAGAAATGGGTCAACAGATTGCGATAAACCTTTTATCATAAAGAATATACATATTTTTACTGAATTATATTATACATATTCTGGATTAACGCATAGGCAACTTTTTATACTCCCCAAGCGGGACGTCAGTGCAGGACTTATCGCCCTCACCTCGAATAAGAATAAGACAAAGGCAACTTTTTATTTCGGGAAAATTAACAGTTTTTGTAAGATTGTAGGTGAACAAACACGACTAGTGACTAGCGCGTAGTGTAGAATAGTTTTAGAGTGGTTTGCCTTTTTTCGTTCTTTTAAATATTTAACTTAATAGAAAAAGACAAAACATTATAAACCCATTACGAGGTATAGAACGTTTACTTGTAAGGACCATCTATAGATGCGTTGGTTTAATGACATCATCAAGACTGAAGACGTACAACAATATCCATAAAGATAATGCTATTTACTTGCGTTTGTTTGTTCAATGACTTCGGTGACCGTCCTGACTTGACCTGCAGACGGACTTAGGGACATACCTCAGGGTTGAACTGTATTCAATGTCAAATAAATATTTATTTTTTTGTGTCTCTGAGTTACTTTTTTATACACGGTAATTGATTGTAAAATTAATTAGGTACTTAAAGTAAAACTAATGACTCTGTGAGCTGTGTGTCGCGGCCGACGTTTGTTCTCATATACAGGTCGCAATCCTCAAACGATTCTCATAAAATTTTGCGAGCAGGTTGAATAATAATATTTTTTTTTTTGTTATATCAGTTTTTGGATTTTTTTCTGAATGGCGAAGATAAGAGAATCGATTAAGAAATGCGATCTGTAGAGAAAGACAGAAGACAGATTCAGAAAGAATTCGGACATACGGAGGCATTTTTTCGAAGTTGAAGCATAGACGCTTCGCTCACGAACGCTCGGTTGATAAATAGGAAAAGCTTGAGGTACGAGTACAATAAAAAAAAAAAAAGATAATAGACGTGTCTTTGGACATTCGTAGTCGTAGTAGTAGGCCTGGACGTAATTTTGATCTACTGCTCAAACATACATAGATATAGACAGACATTTATTTGTGGCAAAAAACACACAGAATAAAAATATACACACAGAATACAGATTAAATAAAAAAAATAAAAGAAACTAAGTAAACAGGTAAAAACAGTGTACGTATTTTGGCTTTTTGCCACAAACCAGCCGCAACTCAGCATGGTGCTGGTTGTGTCCAACCAGCGCTGGTCTTCCGTTGCGACCGGCAGGTGACGAACTGTCATACAACTAGTACGACGGTTACTTCGCACCGACATTTATTTGGGTTAGAATCGGACAATTGCGAAAACGCTCTAAGCGTATATCTATGCTAGATAGTAATATTTGCAACTCCAAATTTAAACTTCACCAAAGCTCAACTTCCTCATGCCTCATGCACGCCTCAACTCCTCAAGTCCTCGCCCAAAACTAAGCCCGCCTCACGACACACGACAATTAATCTACACGCCGAACTCAGAATGGAAGTTTAAACGGACAATACTCCTCCGGCACTTACCAACTTTCAACAAATTACAAGTTCACTGCGACTTTACAAGTACTCACGTCTCAAGGGATTGTTGGCTAAGACGTATACGGTATGGACATGAAATGCTAAACTCAGGGGTAGGGAAATGTTAGAAACACCTGCTGACAATTTAAACTATCCATTGACTATACCAGAAGCTCAGTGTCCTCCAGGTCGACGTCTGTCCTACGACGAAAGCATTTTTGTCCAAGCTGACGCATAGACGTTTCGCTCGCTCACTCGCTCGGTCGAATATCGACTGAATATCGTCCGGCGAAGTGTAGGTGTTGTATTACACGTCTGCCAGCCCCCTCGGGGGAAAGGCGTAATGTTATGTTAAAATGAAACTATTACTGTCCTAGATATCCTAAGGAAATGTAGCCTTTAGTGATCGTATAAATACTTTAACATCTGCGTCTGGCAGTTAGTACAGGCCGTGAGTGCACCAATGAACTTTTCTCTGGTAGAAAAGATTATGTGCATTTAAATATGACACGTGCTCTTACGGTGAAGAAACCGACATGTCTTAAAATTAATAATTCTCGGACATGTGACATTCACCAGCTCGCTCTGAGCTAGCGTGGCGGATAACGGCTCAATGTACGGTAGGTCGGTGTCCCTGCACTGGGACGTATAAAGACTGTAATGATGATTCCTAGCTTATCGATACCAGAGGCCAAAGTTCTCGACTCGCATCACCAGTGGCCCTATTCGGAGATTTGAGATTTTTATCTCACTTTTTTTCGTCCTTGTTGCTCTCGTTTGAAACGTCATAGGTGTGAGAGTGACCAAGATAAAATCTCATCTCATCTCACGCGCAGGAATAGCCCCCCAGCACCAAGTCAAAAGTAACAACTCTCAGTAGTTTATTTGTCCAAGACCTTCATGGAAACAAACTAGTGACCGCCCCTCGGCGCTGTCTGTGTTACAGAAACAGATTACAGGCTTGAAATAATCCGGAGGTGACAATTTATGTTAAACAGTTTGAAGTTCGTTTCCTGTAGATATTTAGGGCTGTCCGGAAACCCAAGACGGTCTGTAAGCTTTGAGTTTCGTGGTCTTTTACGGTTGGTTTTCCTACATTTTTCGGTATGAAAAGTCTGTCATAACGATATACTTACTCTGCTTCTATGCAGGGGAGTAGCGTAGAGTAGAACTTCAAATACATTCATCGGTCTATTTCATATTTAATTATTTTGATAATAGATGCAATGGTATAAAAATTCAATATCAAAATTATTAAATATTTTTCTTCTTTACTCAGTAAGTACATATACCCATACAATAACCATAAACTAATAATTCGTTTATCCTATTCAAATATACTGTTAGGATGGCAACCCTAAGAATATAACCATATTGATGACCATAGTGAAATTCATATTATTGCTAAAATAATTACAACTTGTGTAATAATGATAAAGTTTTGCAACCCCTGAAAGTCAACGGACTCTTTCCTCAATTAATATGAATTACACTATAAGACTATACCTTTCTTGTCTTTTGACAACCCTGACACTCAAGAGTCAGCGTGGCATGCGCTGGCGCAGCCCGCAGCGTTACTGACATTACACCCGTCAACTGCTCCATTACATTCTGTACAACCCAACTTGTTGTAAAGACGGTGCTATTGTGCGTAGTAACTGATACTTAATCTATGTCTATTATCGACTGTTTTCGGTCGTATACTTTGTTGTTCTAAAAACAGTATAGATTTATCAGTGACTTCATCTTAATCTGTGCCCCTCTCTCTTTTTACAATCTTAGCTTGAATTCTTTGCTATAACTAATAAAGACCTTTTTTGTTGCAGGTATGTCGATGGAATAACGGCGCGAGGTGTGAATTTAGAATAATATCTAAATAGCTCTACTTCCGATTTAGCACTCTCGAAATTGGAAAAACGATTAATGTTATTAGTATTATCTTTCATTCTTGTTAAGATCTAGACATGCCAAAATCTAAGATTACTGACTGATTGGCTGAACCCACACCACTTCGTTTTAGAGTCAGACTCAGACTGTATTAACCCAGTGCTGGGTCTCCTCTTACGCCAGTGTGCCTTCTGCCAATCTTGGCCACGTGTGACCCGTGATGGGTCTGATAAAATTGTCTATAAATGGAGACGATATACGAGTATTATTATGATTTGCAAGAGAATATGAATGGTGTGGATTCCATTGTACAATTCTCTTAATCTGACCTAATCAGACAGTACTAAAATCATCTACGTCTCCTTTAACTTCGTATCTTTGCCCACTTATCTGGGTACACTCAGCTCGCGCTCCTCTCCCATGGGAGTGTCAAGCGTTAAATAAACACAATTTTAATAAAACTGTTTTCTCAGCGAGCCATTTAAAATCACGAGCCAGCCCAGACCCTCATAAAGCTAAAGCAACCTTCATCAAGTCCACTAAAATCCATTAATAAGCATTTATCTCGAATTAATTACATCACGTACATCACGTTTCGGTTGTTACGGACGGGATTGCTTTAACAAGACACGACCTACGGCACTATTCTGGGGATGTTTCGGTCCCTCTCAATCTTATGACGTTTCTAATGAGAGAGACGAGAGCCGAGGTAATATCGCACGCGTCACAATAGGGCCTTCTAGCTCGGTTACTTATTTAACTTGGTAATGGAATTAGAAATGTTGTAGTCGCAATTCTGTGTATATAGTACCGTTCAATGTACAAGGTGAGTGAGAAATTGCAAATTAGAATACTACAGTACTTATTGCACTAGAATCCTTTCGGAAATATCTTCATCATCACCATCACATTCCATCGGTAATGAATATAGATTCTTTCCCACGCGCCGTCTCTTCCTGGCTTAGACGGCAACTCATAAAATCAAAAACTTCTTGTACCTATAGCTATACGTGAGTTGACCATTTCACGTTGAAATCGACTCAAATAGTCTAGTCTCTGAGATTACATTGTTGAGTTGACCACTCCCGAAATTTAGTATAGTGCTCGAACTTTTCAGTTCTGTGCCAGTCTCATCCACTGCTTGCTTTTCTTCCAGAACTCTTGTACTTTCACTTAAACTGTACTTACCTCTTCATATAAATTTTGTGGAAAAATACGCAGTACGAATTCGATTGAAAATGTATGAAAAATTGAGCACCGCTCCATCGAGCGTATAAGGGAACTGCATATTTCATGCAATTTTCTATCGAAGACGTATCACGTATTTCTGGAAGTTATTATTATGCGAACAGCATCATTATTACCAATATTGTTATTCCATGTAACGATAAGATTAGGTTTGAGAGCCACTAAAAAACTCAATTAAAATACATCTCACAGTATATTTCAAAATAGTTTTACAAATGCCTAACTGGAACCAGAAGAACGTGGTTTCCAAGTTCCTTTGTCGGAAGCCTGTGAAGGAACCACTTCCAACATTAATGGGCAGGATAGAGTATCAAAGTGAATTCAAAGGAGCGGCTACTTGGATTCGACTTCGGACGAACACTTTGACTAAATTGTTGTGGTGCCGTAACTTTTGTTGCAAGTCTTAGAAGCCATGCATGAACAACTTATCTGTCGAGTTTGGGAGAGCTAACATCGCATTTTGTGAACAAAACTGATGGTTCTCTTTGGAAAACTTTTAGTTCTTTCTTTTCGCCACCCACCTCTATTTATAAGTTGGTTGATTTCGAGAGATAAAGTAAAGAAGTAGCTAATGAAATTTGTTATTATTAGTGTAATGTATCTACTTACGTGCACCTTCTAAATGTAATATAAGAAAATAAGTCATATCAATGAGTAAGTGTTAGTTTTGTGCTCCACTTTAATTTATGTCGTTTGTTATATTCGGTATGTTTTCGATATACCTAATTAAATACGTACTTGCTTCATACTAGATTCAACGCGAGAGAATGTTTCATAAAAGGACATACATACAAACAAGACAAAAAGCGTGTCAAAAGATGTGCTCTCCAGTGTAACTCTACTTACCGAAACAATTGTGAAATCAGGGCAAGATCAGCACAAAGGCAGTGCGAGATTGTCGCCTTCGGATATAAGACATGAAACATCTAAAAGAAAATAAAATTCTTCCAAGTAAGAAAAAACTACACATTCCCTGTTCAATATTTTTTGGATTTTGGCATGGAAGCCAATGCTGTTAAGTTAGTTCTTAAATATTGTATAATATTCTTTACGCTAGAAGCTTGCAAGTTTCCAAAACAAATCAATTGCTTCACGTCAACACCCTTCCCTGTAATAAACACCTCACCAATGACCACTTCCTAAAACACTACCAAAAATAGCCAAGCCGACTACAAAGTGGGTGTAAAATAAACAGCCGAAACATGGGCCGGTGTTTTCGTTTGATGAAGTGTTTATCTCAGCTCAAGGTGTTAAAAATGAGCGTTCTTAACGGGACATCTGTTTGGGTTGAAGACGAAGTGTCTGTAGACCCAATGGAGAGTTTAGTCAATGTTTGGTGCGTTTAAATTTTCACGGTTCGAAACAAAATCCCAGTTTGAATTCGATGATGGAAATTAGACGTAAACCTAATTTATTTTGTAGCACCTGATAAAGGTAGTATTTAGTAGAAGAGTATATTGTATTAGGTAGAGGTTTATGTTTAAACGAGACGAGCAATTAAGCGCATATAGCGCAAGTAAGTTGGCACAAAAAAGATAACGATCACAGGATCACGATCAACTTCATAATAATATAATAAATTATACATGCGTATGCTCGCAATAGAGATTCTAAAACGAATATAGATCATAAGAATAAGATCCCAGAACCAGTTGTTATTATTATAGCTAGAATAGTATCTACCACACATAAATCCTCTTTTCTAATTCTGAAATTAAAGTGAAAAAATTGAGGACTGTAAGTAATTAACAACAAAAAATAACTTCATATCTAAACAGCTAACAATCGCCTGTAATTTACGTCCCAAAGGCACGCACGTTTATTATCTACTTGGTTAATAAAATTTAACATCCTCACTAGCCTTGTGCTCGTTTGTTCGCGTCCATTCGTTCTACCGCAACCAAATGTTATTTAGTGCACTCGTGGATATAAATTAACTTTGAAATCAAACATTAACTAAAAAGGTCCATAATAAAGCCCTCCTAGTTCCTACGTCGTGAAAGTATTTGTAATGGAAGCTATTTAAACAAAAGTAAATCCTTGAAACAAGAATTAGAAATTAAAGAGACAACAGAAGAAAATTTGAAAAGTTTTTGATGAAAAGTGTTGGCATTTGGCATAAAATAATAACATAATGATGCTTATTAGGGAAGGCTTTTGAAAGAATTTTAAGGACGGGAGACAAAGCTGAAGTAGACCTGAAGATGGAATGTAAAATGTCTTAACTTTTATAGGGTAATAATAAGGACGATGGAACACACAAGTAGGTACCTATATAAATTACAAGATTACCAATTGTAATTTCGGTCCCATCAAGCAAGATATTTTAGAAGTCCATATCCTGTCACAAAAGTTAAGGAACGAAAAAAAGGTTGTTTAATTAAAAGTGAAGTAATTTCATTAAAGGATCATTAAAAACTTCAGCGCTTCCTGTCCTCGAACTTTTGTAATTAAATGTCCTCATTATGGTACCTTTTTTCAAAGAATCTCGAATATCCAAACTGACATACCGATCAGTGAAAACATTCGTATCCATTCAATACCTACATCAATCAACAGCTGTCCAATTTGTCCAAAAAACACGACAAATAAACCTTTAAAGCTTTAGAAATAAAGCCTATTATATAAGATACATTTTCAGCGACACAGCCTAATTAATACTCTTTTGGTGGTGCAGTAAAAATAGCAGATGTCCAAAGCACCGGGCGTGTAGATTCTGCACCTGTGGCGTCTTAACAGGTCCCGACTCGACCCAACCTGTTGGCGATTCTCTGAATTAATTTGATACCCTTAATCGTATGCAAGAGAACAGATTAAGACGTAGCTGCTATAGTTAGTATGCAAGAATGCATAATATAGCAAAGTCGAGCTAGCAAGAGCTTGAAATAGCCTGTTGCGTCGCTATAATTCTCTCTTTCTACATGCAAGTATGTTTATGAGATCAGCTTCCAGTTACTGCAAGTTCATATCACTTAACTTGCAGTTTCTATTTGCGATTCTTGAAAGGCGTTTGATTACGTTGACCTTAGTAATATGATGTGCGGTCATGTTTATTTTTGTTTCACTTGAATAAATACTTTGAGTAAATAATAACGTATAATAATAATCAAAATAAGATCAGTTATTTTTAATTAAGTTAGTAACATACTTAGTTAAAAAGATAGCCAAAGTGATTTGAAATACTGGTAGTACCTCAAGGTTTGTTTTTAGGTCATAATTATCAAAGCAGCGATTGATTGAAACAAATCTAATTTTTGTGTTACTTATAATTAAAAACCAATCAGTCTAAACTAAAACTAATTGTAATACTGACCTAGCACTTAAATTACCATGTTCGAATGTTATTTTTTAGTTTGTGCCGCGCCAAATTTCTGATAGCGCCTTTCATTAACCTTACAATCTTTATTATCATAACCAGATTCCCAAGGTTGTACATTATGTAAGCCGAGTCATTTTATTTGAATAACATAATGTTGTTTACTAAAAACATTACTGAGGTTAGCAGCTTTTATTAGAAGTCTGTCGCTTTAAGAAATATTCGTATGCTTTTTATAAATATGATAATTCTGATTTCAGTTATATTGATAAGGTACTATGATTTGATGCATTGATAGAGTATTGAATATTGGACACGGATTACCTCAAGGGCTCGGTCCAGCACGTTTGCCCATAACCATATATCAAATATTTCTTATCACGTGTTCCGTTGCGTAAAAGGTGTAAAGTTTGGGTAATCCATCAATTAAAGATATAATTGTATGCATTTAACCTTGAAAAGTACAAATGAGATGAAGCGATAACGATTGCGAGTGACAGCTAACGTCATCAGTGTTCTGTCTTGTCACAAGTAAATTGGAGAAAGCGTTCGTAGTTACATAATTAGTCACAGCAGGATAGTTACATGAAGTGGATCATGATCATAATTGTGGTACTGATCGCACACTATCCCGTTCATGCCAACCTGCTTTTACCACTCGACCAACACTGCAATCAGAATCACAAACGAATATGTACTGTAGGGTCAACTGCGGAAATGAAATCTGTAGGGTAATTGCGTCTTTCGAGAATTACTGACAAAACCTCCACAAATTAGGCGCCAACTACTTTTTTAGTTGCAATAATCTGAACAAGATGGCGTTAGTTGCCTAATTTGTGAAAGGTTTCTCGTTCATTCTCGATAGACGTAACTGCCCCACAGACGCATTTGCCCCAGTTGACCCTATAGGTAACTAGCAACCTTAGCTATAAACCTTCCGTGAAAAGAAAAAATATCTAACTGAAAAAGAAAACCGCATCAAAATCCGTTGCGCGATTTAGGAGGAGTAAGCAGATGTAACAGACAGAGAGAGAAACAGATGCGTGACTTTGTTTATTTTGTTTTCTGGTTATGTTTTAAATACAATGTAAATATAAGTATAGCTACTACGAACATAAGACACAATATCGAATAACCAAATACAAAGACATTTTACGTAACAAGGTAACCTACGTTACAAATTCAGAAAAGGCAAATAACCTACAGGGGACATTATTACAATTTCGGTGTACAAGAAGTATTCCAATTCTCAAGAGAAGGTGACGACAAAGAATATCGTAACACATTCCATGGTATAGAAGCGACACACGGCTAAATTGAATACCTAAGTTAACGTTATTTTGATGGGTTGTAAAGAGAAAAGGTGCAGTAGAGCGAAAGTTAACAATTAACATGCGAATGATGGAGTGAAAAATGAAACAACGTATTTCGTTAGGAATTTTTAAAAAATCGTAGAACTAGCCAAAGAAAGAGCCGTAATTCAAACCTGTTATTCCCAAAAAAAAAATACTCTACATAGTTACGTCAATGAAGAAATAGGTTATTATTTTGTCAGCGTCACATATTAGCATATCACGAAAGCAATTCCCATCTATCTATAGCTAAACGTTACTCTTTGCCATTTCATAAAATTCTTATTTTCATTCCAATATTGTTTCTAGAGAATTGCCTTTGTATACGAATGTCTATTACATTTCTTCTGTTACTGTTCATTTGGAACCTACAGTTGAAATGAATACGTTATTTGTGTTTCTGAAGCATTTATGTAAATGACTATTCTGGGCATGTAGGGCATGCTAGTATTGTCTTAAGTTCTCGTTGGCCACTGCTATGGTAATGCTAAGACTGGAGAGATAGGAAAATGAGGTTGCATAGTTATTTGTTGAGTGACTCAAAATAGAAGCTGCGTGCTGTGACGAGGCGACGAATATAGTGTAAGGGCATAGAGTAAATAGTAGTACTACTTAGGATATGTACTACGTACTGGGAACGGTAAGGCGTCAAGGGTGAGCGAGCTAGGAGTCTCTCATTTACTACTATAGTTTCAAATCTGTGTTATTTAAGGAGTGATTCCAATTTACTTGTACTGGAAGCGTGATGCTATCATTGTTAGCACTTTTAATCACTCCTTGAAAAAGGGGCAGATGTATTTAAACTATACATTTATGTATGTAAGCTTTTAAATTATAGTCAGAGTATCCGACTCCAACTAACAAAATGAAGGCTGCGTTTCCACTGCTTCGCTCAGCTCCGCCTGTAAGGAAATGCAGCCTAAGTAATGCACAGATGATTAAAACAAAATGTGTCAAAATCACGCCAGTTTTTGTAGTGAAATGTGGTCGCTATATCCGAAGTATCTATCTCCCAAATTGTTCAAAGATCATCTCATATTTAGGTGTGAAAGTGCGGTCCACTTGATACCTTGTCTTGACTTGTCAACGAGCGTGGGACGGTAGTAACGTTAGATTTTCTTTGTTTGTGACAACGCTTCTATTTTTTAGTTTCTCATACTTAGTTAGGAAATATTCGACTACTTATTTGACCCATAAAACGAAGCAGCTCTCAGATTTTTTTCAATATCTATAATATTTAGATAATCTTATCCAGTAGTGACATGCGATAGGCAGGAAAATAAAAACAGGTCTCTGTTCTTATGAGTCTAAAACTTATGTGTTAAAATCCACTTCTAAAGCGGCAATTACACTATCCAATTTGCAGTATGCTAACTTAGCGTGGCTAAGCCCGTGCAATAGAAAAACAATAGATTAGATTGCTAACTGTCTAAAAGCCATTACACTATCCAATTATAGCACGTTAGCTCAGTTAGCGTACTGCAAATTTGAAAATGTAATGACCACTTTAACCTTTACCAGGTCTAGACATATTTCACAGAAACCTAAATGAAATGAATGTAAAATCTAAAGATCTTCTTTATTCTGCTAAGCACCTAATTGAAAGAGTGCACAATTAATCTGCAGCTGAAGTTTTCCTCGTCTCTACAAAGAAAATCATTTAAAAGTCAGACAAAGATGTTCAATCGAAAAAACCTTTTGATTCACTGAAGGCCAAATCCCATTCAATCTATTTAGCACTTTGATCGACCTCAACAATAAAATCAATTATACAGTCGAATAAAAAGGCGATTACGACGTAATGCTCTATGGAAGCTTCTCGATTTATAGAGAAAAAATCAGACCCCTTCCGGACCCTTTCCGGTCCGCCCCCCTTTGTAGCGACTTCATTGTTTTAGGCCCCAATGGTTCGGGAAAAACATTCTTGGATTGAAAAGAGTCATTTGGGATTTCGGACAAAAGCTCAATTGTAGCCTTTCATGCTAGGGACGGGTCACTAGATCGTTTGTATTGGCCGGATATAAGTTCGTTGCCGACAGGAAATGTCCACTTCTGTTTTGACCGTGTCTTATTTTGTGCGGAATTATCTGTTTGGTCGTGAAAGCCTGGTCACACAATACGTGCGACACAAATATAAACCAACGCAAATAAACTAGCATCGATTCTCTTATTGCGTTCTTGAAAGGAAAAACAAGACAGATTGTTGCCATTCTTTACTCATGTGCAGATAATTCGACACTAAAAACAGACGTAGAAATTTTAATTAGAAAATTAGTAATCAACGAGAGTATTACAATCAACGCATTTCGTACGTGGTTTCCGCCAAAGTACTCACTTCATCATCTACGAGTATCTATCGTTTACACCCACTACTGCCCAATACACGTAAGTCTTTTCATTAACAAAGAAAAACGGCCAAGTGCGAGTCAGACTCGCACACCGAGGTTGCTTTACGCAATTGTTTCTATATCTGTGTTATAAGAAGTTGGTTCGTACCAAATTTCAAGATTCTGAGTTCAAGTACCCTGTAGGTTTTGATTCCCTTGCGAGTGTCGAAAATCTGCAGCATAAACGGCTGTTTTTTGATTGCGCTGGCTTAGAAGTTTGATTTTTTCACAGCTCTAAGGGACAGTGGACCGAATATTTGCTTTGAATTTCAGCTTGATACCTACACGCGTTCTTGACAGGCAGAAAGATGGACAACAAAGTCATCCTATAAGGGTTCCGTATTTTCCTTTTCACGTACGGAACCCTAAAAAATAACAGTTTAATCCTTCCCGCTAAACGTCTGGCTGGCACATCTCTAGCCCATTCTAACTTGGCCGTGCCACTGGGTAATGTGCATCCGATCGGAAAAAGATTACTTTCTCTGCTCATTGCGGATTTGGAAGTAAATTATCGGGTAATGTGTTTGCCGCACGAGAAATCTTATTTTCGCAACATTTGCGGCCTGTTTTTTTAAGAAGAAAAACTGGAAGGAAATCGGTTTTGTTTTTCGGGAAAGGATACAAAAGTCATTGTTAAGGAAAAACAAAATGGCCGATAAACGCCAAAAATGGTACATCTGCTTTTGGTTCTTTACCTCATTAGGTTTTAAGGTAACGTTCCAAGAAATAAAAAAAAAAAGAAATTTTAAGTCTAACCCATGATCCAAAAAACAAGGTCTAAAATTCCAGGAGTAAAAACGTATGACGTCACTCATCATCGTCATCTGTTTCTTTCACTCTATTTATAAATGACTTATTTCGGTCTTCTTTAAGGCGAGGCTTTCCCAGCACTTTAGGTATTTTACTCTACCTCAGGCCGCACTTTTTGGGAGCGCGACGTATTCATTCACGCGACACAAAAGTTGTGTGCGATGCGCCGCGCGCACGTCTTTCACCCGTCAGTCACGTTATGGTATCGAGTACCTAAACACCCATTTTTAGGAAATCGATAAAATAATCCGTCCGTCATTGTACTCATCCATTTTATGAACATTTTTTATTTGATGCCAAACAAAAAAAAATCTAAAAAATGCCGTTCAAGCCAATATACCTAGGTACAACCAATCTCATGTCCACGAGTTGTTGTATTTTTGATGTGTGACCAGTCGTGGCATTAGTTTCATTTTACCGGTAGTGTCATATTTCCATTTTATCACACTTCACACTCATAAATACAAAAGATTGCGATTGTGTGTGGAAGTTAGGTACTTACTTGTATTTCACTTATTCACACCTAAACGGCTAGACGGATGAGGATCATATTTGGAACGGAGTTAGCTTATGCCCTGGATTGACACATAGGCAACTTGTTATCCTTATTAGGACAAATATTTATACAGGGTGTTGGAATGATTGTGTAACTACCGGTATTCATTAAATAATACAACATAGTAAATTTCATTATTTTTGGGTATATTGTTTAACAATGGTAATAACAATTTTAATTACCTTACTTTATCATTAGGTGCGTACTAATAATATTGTATGGTTTGTTAAATGTTACAAAGTTAAAAAACTACACGATTCAGATATAATTTTGAACAATAATTATGAAAGAATCGAGTAAACTTATGCCGGATATACAGGGTGTAAGGAGACCGTTCTCGAAGCCGAAACGCCGTTATTATACTATCTATACACAACCCGAAACCACTAACTATTAGCCATATAACTGTTATTTTAAACTTTTAGAAATTTGCAAACCAGCAATGTAACGCGTTTATATCGCGGGGGTCAATGGTCGGCGCCAGTACCTACCGAAAGTGCGACGACGCACCGCGCGGCGCGCGGTGTGCGACGCGTGATTCAAATCGGTAGAAGTTATTATCTACTAGGTAGGTAGGTAATAGGTAGGTTGAATTCAATCAATCGGTTTAAAATGCTTTACCTAATCGCAGATGTGTGAGATAGGGCTCAAACTCGCACTCCCGATCTTACAAAATCACTTACCTAGTCTGTGTTTTCATTCGCCTTCTGCGGTGCTATTCACAATCATTCGGAAACGTTTCCGATCGGATCCCACAAATTTCAAACTCAAATTGTTCGAATCTCAGTCTCCTTATATACATTTTGGAATAGGAAATCAAGTATCAATCCGATCTGAAGAATTAATCACGTCTAAAAACTTATGAATATAGACTGAAATTCGAATAATTTAGGTTTACAATTTTTGAAATCCGAACGGAAACGCTTCCGAATGGTTGTGAATAGCCCTGCTGGGTCGGAAGTCGGATTTCGGAAGCGGTCCCGCAAATTAAGGTGCGTTTAGACTAATCACATTAGGTTACCTAATTGAAATCGTTGATAAAATGTGGAAGCAAGGTGTTACGTGCGGTGGCGCGGCGTGGCGATGAGCCCGGGTAACTGCCACACTACATTTTTTTGTGCCATAATTGGCAAACAAACTAACAGGTTGCCTGATGGTAAGTGTTCACCGTTCACCGTCATACCTTTAATACCAGGGACATCACATCACGCTTCTTACAGAGTAGTCTTATGTAGAGAAAATGCGTTAGCATCTCTCACAATCTTGGGGGGAGTCGGGCAGTGTGTGGGACTCCAACACACCCTAGAGTTACACTCTGCGGTGTTCTGCTTTTGTCTTTTTAATGCAATAATTTAGAAGCTTGATTTTTACAGCTTCAAGATATTGTAGATCTGTTTAATACATGACAGTACGGAATCCTAAAAAGTTAGCTACATTTTTAGTAGGTAAAGAAATAAAATTGAAATTGTAAAGGTAAAGACAGTACATTTTAACTTGTGAAAACAGTGAAAACGCACCCTAAATGTGTTTATGTCTATTACGCACACAAGCGCGTGTCTATCGCGACCGACAAAGAAAGCCGCGCGCGCCGAAGGACAGTGCGATCTTTCGGCGCCGCCGGCCGGCGCGCGGCAGCAGCTTTGGCTTCGTAGGTACGAGTATAGCGCGAGCTCCTTGCGAGGTCGCGACCGCGCGCAGCTGTGTGCGGGCGTTCACCTCTAGCGTCAGCTGTCAGTCATTTGTATTAGATTGCCGTTAAGGTAATTTTTTTTTTTTTTTGGTAATTGGTGTTTAAACTAGCTCTTTAAAGCTTGTATAACTTGTGTCGATGTTAAAATATCAGATTTTAAGTTTAAAAAAAAACCTTTTTTTGGCGTTTTTTTTAGTCGCTTTGTATTAGTAATCCCCACCACTATTCCCAGTTTTCGTTTTCGAGAGGGGTCCACTAACTCCCTGTATAGGTATACATACCCTGGGTACGAAGTGGCGGACATTCTGCTAGTACTAACAAAACATCCAATACAAAAATATACATTCACAATATTTACATTTATATATACAATTGAGCTATAGGTACGTAGTATTATTATTTGTTCTGTGATATAGTTGTAGAATCGATGGCAGCCTAGTTGGGAGTGGCAATTTTGCTCTGCTGGGTTCGAACCCAGCCGACGGCACGCACCAATTTGTTCATTGTGTGAACATATGTGCGTATTGTGTGTCATCTGCTACATAACTGGAGCCCGGTGTATGGCGACAGGCTCGCCCCCTGTCACATTCGGGACTGAATATCGTCCGGCGAAATGTGGGTGTTGTATTACACCTCTGCCAGCCCCCTCGGGGAAAAGCGTGACGATATGTATGCATGTCGAGCCATAAGTTCTGTTACAAATGAAAATGCATTTATTTTTTTATACAGTAATGTAATGTTAATAAAAGTTATATTTACATATGTATTGAAGTCTTAACAAAAATATAACTATTATTTTATTCAAAATTACCACATTTGGCCTTGATAGAGGCCTTTAGTCGGTCTGGCCAAGAATCTATGGATTTACGGACTGTTTCCATGGGAAATTTAGCCACTGCTTGATTCAAAGATTTCTTAAGTGACTCTATGTCGGCGTGTCGTTTAGAGCAGGCCATGCCCTCTAAACCTGACCATAATTTGTAGTCCAGGGGGTTTTGATCTGGGCCAGAGAGCCAGTCTTCAGCCCTTATAAAGTCCGGAACATTGGCTTCCAGCCAGGCTTGGGTAGTTCGCGCCTTGTGACCATGTGCAGAGTCTAGTTGGAAACTCCACGGTACCGTTTTAAAAAGTGTATTGCTAAGGGGTTGTACAACACCATATAAGACGGTCTCTTGATACACTTTGGCAGAAGTTTTAACCCCTTTTCACAAAAACTAAGCTTTGTGACGCCGTGATAGGATACCCCCCACCAAACCATGACTGACGCAGGATGATGACCACGCTGAGTGAAACAGGGTCAATGTCATCCACGTGCCTAAAACAAAATAAAAATAAATATTTATAAGTATGATGTCCAAAAGTTCAAAATATAAAAATTCTAAAAAACCGACCAAGTTCGAGTCGGACTCGCGCACGGAAGCTGTCGTTCAAGCTTGTTGATATGTATGTACATAATTATATAACAACTACATTATAAATAAATGAGCTTTCAAATGACACCTCAAACAACTGATTTGATGAGATAGAACTCGAGATATAAGCAATAATCTACAACGGTCGGCAGCCATCTTTGTGACGTATATACATAGCTTCGCCTGTCCCCGTTATCGCTTCTTACAACCGGCAGTTTCGAATTTCAAAGGCAACGACGAACACATCCATACCAGTCGTAGGTTTATAAAAGCCGTACTTACAAGATTTACCGAAATGCTCGATTTTCGCTAATCGTTAAAAACGAATATACAACTTTACGAGTTTTCTTCAAAACAGCCAAAATCACGTTGCAGTACTAATCAGGCCTAGATGTGTTCAAATCATACGGCTATAACGCTACCAAAAACTCGTGTAGTACAGATTGTTCAGTCAAAAATGAAAGTATGAACGACGTCCCCTATCTCACCTAACACCCTATATAATTTACATACATACAGGACAGTCAAAACTTAGCGAAGATCCGCCACCTTGCATTTTACAAAAAGAAGGTAGGTACTTACGTTTCGTCAATTGTAATGTCATCAGAGTTTATTACATTCTCTTGAAGTACTCTTCTGCAAAAAAAAAACGAAGATAAGTATTCATGTAGGTAAGTATAACTACGTAAATATCACTACTAGATATACCACTAGGCCGGGTATTTACTCGTTGTGCAGTTCAGATTGCTCAGTAAAAATGAAAGTATGAACGTCGTCCCGTATCTTACCTAACATCCTGTATGGTTAAAACTTAGCGAAGATCCGCCGCCCTGCATGTTACAAAAGGTAGGTAGGTACTTACGTTTCGTCAATTCCAATGTCATCGGAGTTTATTACATTTAGTTGTAATACTCTTCTGAAAAAAAAAACAAAACTGTAAGATAGGTATTCGTGTAAGTAGGTATAACTATATAAATATAAATATCACTGGTATGCCACTAGGACGGGTATTTACTCGTTGTGCAGTTCAGATTGCTCAGTAAAAATGAAAGTATGAACGTCGTCCCGTATCTCACCTAACATCCTACATACCTATATAGTCAAAACTTAGCGAAGATCCGCAGCCCTGCATGTTACAAAAGGTAGGTAGGTACTTACGTTTCGTCAATTCCAATGTCATCGGAGTTTATTAAATTTGGTTGTAGTACTCTTCTGAAAAAAAAAAAACTAAGATAGGTATTCGTGTAGGTAGGTATAACTATATAAATATAAATATCACTGGTACGAGTATGCCACTAGGTCGGGTATTTACTCGTTGTGCAGTTCAGATTGCTCAGTAAAAATGAAAGTATGAACGTCGTCCCGTATCTTACCTAACATCCTGTATAGTCAAAACTTAGCGAAGATCCGCCACCCTGCATGTTACAAAAGGTAGGTAGGTACTTACGTTTCGTCAATTCCAATGTCATTGGAGTTTGTTACATTTTCATGTAGTAATCTGCAAAAAAAAAAACTGTAACTGTAGGTAGGTATAACTAGATAAATATCACTAGTAGGTATACCACTAGGCCGGGTATTTACATCCTGAATACACGTAACGAGACAAAAAAGTGTCTATGATGATGAGTATGATATTTGAAAGCACTAAAACGAATATAAGTAGGTACTCATCGATTTGTTGTTCATCATCTGACTACAAAAGCAATGCAAGAAATGTCGATTACTATGTCGATAACTTAGTCTAGTAGAAGTTTATCTACTTACCGACGTTTGCTCTTTGACTCGTACGATTTTTAAAAGCCAGACTTGAGCATTTTTTTCTTTTATTGTGTTTGTTACCCATTATGGTAAAACTAAAAGCTTGGTTAGTGTTGGTGTGTGCGGCACTGCGGAGACACAAAAATTTGGCACACGTCCGGCGTCGACGGGGTCTGCGAGCGGACTGGCGGTCACGTAAACGCGCCTTTTTACCATGAATTCATGATAAAAAATCATATAAAATTACCATATTAACTTTTTAACATTTTTATTAATGATTCCACTTGTTTATTGCGTTGTAATTCGTAAAAAAAATTAAAAAAGCAATATGATTTGGAACAATGAAGTCGCAAATCGTATTTAAAATACCAAATAGAGGTGACTTTGGATTTTTTTTCTATCGAGTGAAGTTATTCATAACATGTATCAGATTTATGATTCCACTTATAAACATGCTCGAGAATAACATATATTTTTTACACAATAAAAACCATGGTTTATCTTAGAGGAAAGTTGATTCTTGCTAGACGTTTTCTGGCCAGGCTCGCCTTAAGCATCCATTGACGTCACTACGTGTTGCCCACGTGACCGGAATGCTATATGGGCGGAGATATAATTATACCATTTTCTAGCCCATGTTAGATGTTTCTTTAAATTTACGCTCATCCAAGAATGTGATTGTATCCATCATTATGACCAACTTTTATTAGGGGACCAAAAATGAAATCGCAACAATATGGACATATTCTAGGTCCTAAAAATGTCTCTCGTATAAAGAAACACCCAAAATGTATTTTCACTGCATAAAGCTACGAAACTATAACTAAAATCATATTTTATCGCAAACATTAAATAAATCACAAATCCATTCATTTTATCAAAAGATAAAAAAAAACATGACAGGCTATGAATAAAAATCATCACGATATCGGCGCCTGTCACACCCTTAAAAAAGTCGGTTCCGATTCGACTAGCCACTTCGTTTGTCATGTGAGGACGTGATTCGAATGAAAATCTGCAATCGAATATTCGATAATGTCTCGAGAATAGGCGTTATATTATGTAAGGTCACTCGATTTGATGTCCTATTGACAAAATGTGAGGCAGAAAAAGTTGGAAACTTGTGTTAAAGATAAAAATAGCGCGAAATAGGTAATTGAGATCTTAATCATAATCCAATTAAACGCTGTTATTACAGAACACTTAATTAAATTCTAAAATTATTTTTAGATCCAAATTTTACTAGAAACATATTGTTAATTACTTTAATTTAGAAAAGATTGCTTCTAAGGCTTTCAAGGTAAATTGCTGAGTTTCTGACGTAAATGCTCTATATTTAATTTTTCTATTAAATTCCTGCTTGCTTAATCAAAAAGTGTACAAATTTTCGGTTTTATTAAACATTCCGTGGCACCACGTTTTTTCTGTTCATATTGGTTTATAAAAGCTGAATACACAAACCGCGCAAGCCATAAACCAAAAAAGTAATAATTTGACAGTTATCAACCGCTGTCATCTCTGCAAACGCCACCTATCGGCGACCAAGCGGAAATATTTTATGACTAACATAAAGTTTGGTACCCATCTCTATAACCCTAGATTATTGAATAGTTAGTATGTAAACCGTGCCTATTGCGAAACACGACCGCATTTTAAGTAAATAGTGATAAAAGTTTTATTTTATGGTGTTTTTGTTTATTTCCAGTCGGTTTGGTTTCACCATACATCCTGAATCAATAAATTAATGTTGCAGAGATCAGGCTCCTACCTTTAGTCCATTAATATATATTTTACATTGCAATCAACAGAATTAATTAATAGAAGTGGCTTAATAGATAAAATGCACTAACCAAAAATAAACCCATACATTCTTAAATGCCTTAAATGTGTAGATCTATTTTTAGTCTTTATTTTCTAAACAAACTGACAGACTCTTCTTCTGCTGTCCCTGGGTTATTGACAGATAATACGTACATTGGTCCACATACCCCATTAAGGCCAAATTTTACTTCTTATTAGTTACTTCTTCTTACTAGTCATCTACAGCACAAGAATATTTATGTTCTTAGTGTAGGTACTACAAGACAAATTTACAAATGTTACCCTTAAGTATATGTTTAAGGTTTATCTGTAAGTAAAATTTGTAAGCTTTTCATGAATAAATCTGATTTAAATAAATAAATAAAATAAATAAATTCGGGACACTTCCACACACGGTCGCCTGACCCCAAACTAAGCAAAGCTTGTACTATGGCTGCCAGAGACTGATATACATACTTAGATATTTTTAAATACATACTAAAATACATATTAACACCCAGACATAGAACCAACATAAATGTTCATCACTTATATGTTTGCTCTAGGTGGGAATCGATTGATTTGATTTATCATGAGAATAGAAATATTTAAGACTAAATATTTTCCAAAAAAGGTGGAAATACAGTTTGTTACAGAAAAGGAGTTAGAGCTTCTTAGTACATTTTTTTTTAGCTGACCTCCTCCAATTATTTTCCCGGACTTTATCCTTTTATTAGGTGACCATTTTAATTACAAGTCAATTTAGAAAAAAATAATACATTACTTACATACATTCAACATTTTGAATTTTATCTTATCTTATACCTTTAAATGAGCAATTCTTGTATATATATATATATATAATTGGAATCTCGGAATCGGCTCCAACGATTTTCATACAAATTAGTATATAGGGGGTTTCGGGGGCGATAAATCGATCTAGCTAGGAATCATTTTTAGAAAATATCATTTTATTCGTGTTTTATCGATAATCAATCTCAACTGAAAAATATGACTCTTCCTGACATCTGTTGGCGAATAATAATACTACTATTTTTTGTGAGCAACTAATTGCTTTAACTACACAACAGCAGATGGCGTTGTTAAGTAACACGAAGTTAATGAGTGTTTGCTTTGAGGTTAGACTAAAATCAATTGTTTATTATCCAAAAAACACAATTAAAAAATAAAAAAAAATACCGAGCAAAGCTCGGCCATCCAGGTACTTTTTATTATATCTCGAAAAACTATTTTGTTACTTTTCTCCCTTTCATTAATTAAGAGTATTTAAGTAGGTCACCAGTCCACCCAAAAGTTACACAACAAGAAGTACACTCACAAACACGAGTGCCAAAACCATTGACTCATATATAGCGTTGTTATTGTTAGAAAGAACAATACCTCCTTAATAAGTGTCGCTATTGTGACGACAAATATTGTTTTTGGAACGTGATAATATGTTAAACATGACATATTATTAACGCCTTGTTTTGACGCGAGCGATATGATCTCGCTCGCGTTCCCTCTCGTTAGATTAATCGTAAGAGAGAGAGGGACATAGATAGTATCGTAACGTAAGCGAACGAATGTGGTGCCAGACGTGCTTCTCTTCAACTACTTGTTGAATAAGTATTATGAATTACTAGCTGCGCCCCGCGGTTTCACCCGCGGTTAAAAAGTATCCTATATGCCATTCTAGACTGTAATCTATCTCTGTGCCAAATTTCATCCAGATCTGTTCAGCCGTTCTTGCGTGAAAGAGTAACAAACATCCATACATCCATTCTTACAAACTTTCGCCTTTATAATATTAGTAGGATAGGATAGGATAGTTGTTTACCAATATTCAGTTGTAAGTCTACGTAACTCGTGTTTAGTTCATTGACTTTTGTAAAAACACGCTCTTTTGTTTTACGTAAGAAGAAGGTACATCTTAAAAAAAGATGTTTTTGTGCACTTGGCTTTAATTAGGCTTCGTATCCAAAAGTTACCTGAGTGGAACGCAATTTACACTTATCTACGGTAAGACTATTTGACACTCATCCCTGTATAATCCTACTATCCTACTAATATTATAAACGCGAATATTTGTAAGAATAGATGGATGGATAGATGTTTGTTACTCTTTCACGCCAGAACGGCTGAACAGATCTGGATGGAATTTGGCACAGAGATAGATTATAGTCTAGAATAGCACATAGGATACTTTTTAACCGCGGTTGAAGCCGCGGGGCGCAGCTTGTGCACTATAAATCAATCAACTATGAATTAAAATTTTAATCTTCTAACACCATTAAATATTACTTTTTTAATCCATGAAGCATCATCTCTACTCTTCTCTACATACGCGTAGTACTCCTACCTATAGAAGTACATATAATTTAAAAATTCAAAAAATACTCCCGACATCGATTTTCATTAAACATGGCTAAGAAAAGTTCCCAATTAATTCACTATTTAAAAAAAAAAACATAAATCGGTTCAGCCGTTCGGGACCTACGATGTCACAGACCGGCAGACACACACACACACAGACACACACTATAGATAATTTTCACGAAGGTCGCTAGTGTAACCTAAAGTTAAAAATCTCGAGTTCTCCGGTATCTTTAGTTGCCTACATTTCTTTACCGACATTTTCGTAATTTATCTAAGTTCCAACGCGACCGATTCAAGACCACCTCCACGTTGATGTTCTCGATTCATTAATTACCTAATGTTTTGTAAACCATTGATAACGTCCATCCTTATCGGACTTGTGGAAGCAAATGAGATGCTTATTTTCATGGAGTTAGGTTTGAATTTTGAAAAAAAAAAGTAATTTGAAGGAAGTGATTTCAATTAACTGAGCATTTTGATCTGAGATTGTGTTACATTAATTTTATTTTATGAAAAAATATACTTTTGTATGATATTTCGGATTTGGGCATGTTGAGCTGAAATTACTTTGAGTCGGTGACTTTGAGTCATATTAATTACTTAGTCAATTATTTAAAACTTTTTTAAGATACTAACTCTGCCATAGCAAAAAATAAGCAAATATTCTAGAGAAAAAGCTCATTCACATTTGACGAAAATGTATATCTGAAACAGCTGATTTTACAGCTGGTTCCACAGCACTGATGAGTGCATAAACCTCTTTCGATTCAGCTTACCCTTCCCGAAGAATCCTGTACGTTAATGGATGCCTACTTAATAATTACTTATTGCATAAAGATTCAAATTTGTATTTAATAATCCACATTCCACATGCACTGTAAAGGTTATTGTCATTTATCCAAAATTACAACTAAAATATTCCATAAATAGCTGCGCCCCGCGGTTTCACCCGCGGTTAAAAAGTATCCTATATGCTATTCTAGACTGTAATCTATCTCTGTGCCAAATTTCATCCAGATCTGTTCAGCCGTTCTTGCGTGAAAGAGTAACAAACATCCATACATCCATTCTTACAAACTTTCGCCTTTATAATATTAGTAGGAAAGTAGGAATTATAATTAGCATTATTCTACTTACTTTAAAATCTACGCACATAAATTTACATTAACTAAGCACGTTATTTATATCATTAATTCCTAATGCGTGTTAATCGATTTGCCCAATGGATGCCGTTATTTATTGGAACTTAAGAAACGATCTCAACACAATCTAAACATCAAAACAAGTAATAAAGAAGAGCTTTATTTAATCCAACACGCAATAACGGACATTCGGTTAGTTTGACGCAACGCTATATAACTGCAGTAAAGTAACTGTGGACGAAAAAAAGTTTAGTTAACATTTTTTTTGCTCAACTCAACTCTTCTTTGTTTTTGATTTTATTTGCTATCATTTAAATATCTGGTTTTAACGTGATGTGAATAATGGAAGCCACACAGAATAACATAAACATATCGTCACGCCTTTCCCCCGAGGGGGCTGGCAGAGGTGTAATACAACACCCACACTTCGCCGGACGATATTCAGTCCCAAAAGTGACAGGGGTCGAGCCTGTACGCCATATACCGGGCTCTATATGTTTACACAATGAACAGATTGGTGCGTGCCGTCTGCTAGGATCGAACTCGCTCCCTCTGGCTTGAGAGGCGGGCCTTCTCCAGCTAGGCTATCACACAGAATAAACGTATCACAATATTTTAATTTCATCTTTAAGGCAATATACACTGCTTTTGCACATCTTCGGAATATGACACTTTACGATCTTTAGCCAATGGTATTTCTTGTTCCCATAACTGCTTTATAAAAGTTAAAATACAAACAAAAGTTTCGAACTGCTTTAAAAATAATTAAAAGGTACAAGTAAAACACGAAAATATGTCACATTATAAAACTTCTAAAACTACTTATGTCACTTCTTTTCATTAAAGTCGTTTTTACATGTGATTTGAAATTTCCTTCAGTGAGCCCTGTTATACGTTTCGGGATTTTATAACAAAAAAAGCAGTTGCCTAAAAAGGACTTATTTGATTTAGTTTAAATCAAAGTCAAAGTCAAAATGTTTTTATTCAATTTAGGTATCAAAGATACACTTATGAACGTCAAAGTTATTTAAATAGACTCGACCGCCTTGTTCGGATAAAGAGCCTCTACTCAGAAGAACAGGCAAGAAACTGAAGGGCATTATTTTTTCAATTAATAAATAAATTACAGCCTCTCAAATTTTGGCTTACAACTAGGTAATATCTATAAATACTTGTGGCTACTTGACGGGAGTGGAAGGCTCCAGACATTTTATCTTCTAAATAATTCTTAACCTTATAATATCCTCTTTTCATTAATGTAGTTTTTACATGTGATTTGAATTTTCCCTCGGTGAGCCCTGTTATATTTTTCGGGATTTTATTGTAAAAACGAACGCAGTTGCCTAAAAATGACTTTTTTGACTTAGTCAGTCTAAATCTCGGTACAGCTATCCTATCCTTATTTCTAGTGTTATAATTGTGATAAATCTAGGTACAGCTGAGTTTATGAATATATTACAGCACTGAACCGTTCACCGTTCGTTCCGAGACGAGCCGACAGAGTCCGGACTATTTCCGGACACAAAGAAATACTCGCATGCTTCCATCGCCTCTACATGGCTAATAAATCTAAATCGGGATCTGCTAAACAGAACTGCGGCTGGCTTTAATCTGCACTCAGGATAGCTAGATCTGGGGACAAGTAAGACTTCAGTTAATCGAAATCTCATCAATTTCTATAGACATGAGAATCTACCTCGACTGCCTCGGTGGCTCAGTTGGTAGTGAACCTGCCTTCTGAGCTTGGGGCGTGGGTTCGATTCCCACCTAGGGCAAACATTTATGTGATGAGCATTTGTGTTTGTTCTTTGTCTGGGTGATAATATCTATTTAAGTATGTATTTAAAAATATATATGCAAGTATGTAAGTTAATTAGTCTCTGGCAGCCATAGTACAAACTTTACTTAGCGACCGTGTGTGAAAAATGTCCCGAATTTATTTATTTATTTATTATGCAACACTTTAGTTGTAAATTCGATGTCTTTGTCGAATCGCTGTATATTTCCCAATCTTCTCAAGCAACGGCACAACATACATTTTACGTTCGAGTTTGAGCTATACAGTGTACACAGTACATCGGCTCGTCTCGTTCGGTAAATGCGTTTGTCTTGTATCCGAATTAAAACGGACAGGATCGCGGCTCGAAACTTCCGAGACGAGGGTGGATTTTGTCTCCGTTAGGGGTATTAGTGGGAAGAAACGTCTAGAAGTTTTGGGATAAGCAATAATTTTGTTAATCTAGAAATTTGTTAGTGTTTAGTAGTTTGTTTAGGACTAAATGAGAGATTGATATGGATTAAGATATCCTTAGAATTGGATGGAGGATTGGAAAGCGATGATAGCCTAGTTGGAGAAGGCCTGCCTCTCAAGCCAGAGGGAGCGGGTTCGAACCCAGCCGACGGCACGCACCAATTTGTTCATTGTGTGAATAAATGTGCGTAATGTATGTCATCTGCTACATGACTAGAGCTAGATTTATGGCGACAGGCCTACCCTTCCTTCTGTCAACTAAGCTAACACACCCCTAGAGGGGTGAAATTAGGAGCACTTGTAGATACCTGGGTTATCTTTTTAACTGCCCATCAGAAGTTAAACTGATAAATCGCCTTGCGCCACCAAGAGTTATAACTTGGAAGCTCACCTAGGGTTTACACAGTATAAGACCAACATCTATAACATTTTTACTCTGGCCTAGCCCTGTTCAATCAAAGTCAAAATGTTTTTATTCAATTGGTTATCGAAAAACTTATGAACGTCAAAGTTATAAAAAGTATTGTAAGAGTAACATTTAAAATATTTTAATTTTAAGTTAATCAACCCTGTGTTTAAAAAATGAACTCCGTACCTTCTAGAAGTAGGCTTTAGGCTTAGGCTTAGGGTAAAATCCCAGGAGGGCGACGGCATTTTTGCAGGTGTCGCCGTAGCACGCAAGGCTGCCAGTGCGTGGCTGTGTGTGCCCCCCAGGACAGTGCTCTGAGCACGATGCGAGAGGGGTACCGGTGCGTTCCATATGGAGATCTCGAAACCTCTTGACATGCCTCGAGGCTGGCCACCAGGTAGTTTTTAGTGGGTCGTCAACATGGCAACCCCACACTGCCCAAACGCGACCCTTAATCGCGTTTGGGCGTCTTGTAGCAGATTTTGCACCTGTAAAAAAAAGGCGTAGGGTAAAACTTAGCTGGTGTTTAAGTTAGGCGGGAAGCCACTAAGTCTTTCTCATTTCTTACTCACACTACCTCATCTGCAAAGCTTTCCAACTTCGCCCGTTCTCCCCAATCCATTCCCAGCTAAAACTTGCCGAGTCTTGCATAATTACTGCTTGGTATGATTAAAAATCCCTCTCTGTCTGCTCTTTGTCTGTAAATTTTCACTTTAAAGTTTTTAATAAAGACCATTTTGTGCTAAGCTACGGGCGGGGTCTGGAAAGTTCGGGAATATGTACATGAGAAGTTGAGGAGACTTCACAGATAAGTTTTAATTTTATACAACTAGTGTGTCTGTGTTGGAAGTTTTTCTTAAACATTCGTACAATTTGACATACGGTCGACTGCCCCATACTAAGCAAAGCCATGGTATAATTATATACTCCGCCAGGTGTAGCATTCCGAGTCAAAAATGGTCACGTGGGAAACACGCAGTGACGTCAATTGATATTTTGTTTGCGCCTAGTTTGATATTAAGAATTGTGATGATCAGGTGCAAAAAAATACAGCTTGTAAAAAAAATAGTTAAACCGGAGTAGAATTTCGAAAATGTTTCTAAAAAAACAAAAAAACACGTGGTTCTCTAAATTTTCAGGGATTACAACACATTTTTTTTTTCGATTATATTATTAAACAGCCAGACTAGCTCTCTAAAGTTTAACCGAGTTATTAATTCTTATTTCTGTTCTCATTACGATTACTACCAATCAAAACGGCAAAAAAAATCTAATTCTGGGCGTCGATCTCATTTTACCATCAAATATGATTTACTATTGTCAACTCTAAATGAATTAAGCGGCGTAAGTAAACGAGTGTGTGGGTAGAAAATTGTGGTATGACCGAGCCTTAAGCAAGACTGAAATAATTGATTTACAAATAGTATGAAAGAGACGGATGACGAGTGACGTCATTACGTATTGGCTCCCGGATTGCAAGACCTTGTTTTTTTTTTTAATCACGAGCAAAGCTATCAAACTGTCATCTGCTCACAGCTTGCTCAATAAGGATGAAGCCTACGTAACTTCTATTGTTCATCGAAGACTATGCCATCAGCCTGTTTGTACGGCGAGCATCGGCTGCGTCACCGAAGACCAATGCCCTTCCAGACCTGCAGATGGCTATCAGAGATCGGAACGCGGCGGTGATGGAAGCTCTGGGAGACGGGAGGAGGCCATGATGTTATGACAATAATAAATGTAATAATTTGTCGTTTTTAAAGGAATTGCGGGTACATCTCGAGCATTCATGCTCACTATCGAAGGAACGTTCTTGCGGCGGCGTCGTGTGTCGGGTCGTTCTCTTCCCTCAAATATGGTTGAGGAGAGCGATGGCTGCCACATGCGTCATACTCGTGATCGGGTGTTGCCTGCGGGTCGCTGGTCTGCTCGTGGTGTACTCACAATGTAATAAGTGATAACCTTTAATCTAACCTTAGATTAAGACTTAACAAATAACCCCCCCTCTACCTGTATTCCCCTTAAATAAAAATAATTGAGATACCAGTTAAGGGGTTAAGATGTGCCAAAGACATTTGGCATTCGGCGCTCAGCTGGTTTTAGCGCCTCTAGTGATCAACGCTCGAAGCTTTTGAACATTGAGCTAGCATTTCTCAAAGACAAACAAATTCAGACGAAACACCGTGAAAAAAATATTTTTGCCTAAAAATGAAAGCCCTCTGTGATGTTATGCTTTATTGTAATGTTTTTTTACTAAATTATTTGAAGCCAACGGCGTTTTAAAGTTGAGCCTTATAAGCAGCATGAGCGCGGTAGTTTGTTTATAAGTATAGGTAGATTAAGTATGTACTCACAAATATCCCGCATCTAAAGGTTTTGATTCCCTTTGGTCGTGCGTGTAAAATCTAAAAAAAACAATCGTAGACCACGGACTCTCTGAAGTGTGAGATATTATCTTGGTCCCTCTCACTTTTATGATTTTTCAAACGAGAGAGACATTGACCAAAAAATATCTCGTGCGTAGGAATAGGGGAAATAATATAATATCGTAAGAATGGCCCTGGAGGGCTATTCTTGACGCGTGAGATGTTTCTTGGTCACTCTCACTATGATTTTTAAAACGAGAGAGACATTGATCAGAAAATATATTTCGTAAGAATAGGGCTCCTGATGGGCATCCTAAGAACTCCGGTACCAGGGATAAATTACTCAACCTATCCTAAACCAATGCTTACAACATTTCAAAAATCTCATAACAAAAAACATATTCACTAGGACTAGCAGAGCTGTTCAATCGACGGCCCGCTTAAAAAATGTATTCTACGAGTTGGTAGTACTAATCTGTTTTACATAATCAGCAGGTAGTATAAAAATGACTAAAATGATTCAAAACATAGTGGACCTAGAACTTACAACCTCATTATTATCTCGATAGTTTCTTGCCTGATTTTGCTGATAATTATGTTCCTACTCGAAGTTAAAAACGCGTTTGTGTTTAATATCTTTTTCATCACTCTCACTCGTAAAAAGGACTTTATTACATCAGTTTTAGCTCATAATCCGAGCTATTAAGCACGTGTGCTGTTACTTTACCATTATCGCACTAGTAACTAAACTAGACTTTTTTTTAAATAAATCAACAAGAGTTTTTTTTTACTTTTCTTAAATTCTTGATTTAAAGTATCATAACTACGTAATAACAGTAAATAAACATTATTTTTTTTATCAAAATATTGACAATTAATTAGTTATGATAATTTAAACAAAGTACTCGCTTTATTATTATGCCTAGTAAAATTTTGATAAGTGGAAAAGCAGCAAAATGCGCATACATTTTCAGAAAAATGTATTGACTAATGCAAGTCTATGTTTTTTCCCCTCGCATGTGTGATGAAAAACGTCACATGAAACGCGTGTGCGTTAATAATTACACTATAGGCTCCATTAGTGTGCTCGCATACGGCTCGCGCTATAATACCGCCTCGAGTGTAATGATCTTAGCACAAAAGTGTCATAATTTACGATATAAAAAACTACACTTTGACTTAATTTTGTTTACTTAATTTTTTTAGTAAACTGATTTTCAATAAAAGTAAAGTTAGAAGATGTTTTAAGTGATCATTGTAACAAAATTAAAGCGACTTCCAAACCACAAATAAGCACTAATATTAATTAATATAATTATTATAAGCGCTACCCATCTATTTGAAGTCGGTGCCAGCCAAGTCTTATAGGTAGAAGAAGAAGGATACTACTTACAAGTATCTACCTAATTACTACATATACATAGTATCTATATACTACCTACTTGGCTTGGCTGGTTCCGAGTAGTAGGTAATTCCTACTAAACATTCAGACTGAAATATTTGGCATAGTACGAGTAACTCCTAGTACTTCTACCTATTACCAACAAGTATATAACCTACTTACTACACAAATATAATTACTTACTTATACTGCTTACTATACTATTGACGAATATTTAAATGAAAACCATACAATTTAATTTTAGTAATAAATAGACTAATATGACTTTTGACAAAATTAATATTCTTAACATAAATATATTCCGACTACGACGATGATAATAATAAAATTTCAAAATGTAATAACCATCCTCCTCTCTTCTAAGTTGCTGTGCCCGACGGGGTCCGTTGAACTATGTACCTAATGCAATATTGTATTTTGAAACATCATGTGTACTGTACGGCTTATGGCAATAAATAATCTGAATCTGAATCTGAATCAAATTGTAACTAGCTACTCCATATTAGACTTGGCTACCTATTAGATTTAGCTTGGAGGCCGAGTTAACGGCTTACCTACCCGCTACCCTTGCCATAGACACCTGTCTGAGCGTGACGTTTTAATCGGACAGTGCCAGCCAAACCCAGTATAAAGACAATTGCCAATGCCAACTAGATAACTGTTGCCCGTACCATGGTCTGGCAATATGATGATGGTAGAGAGAAGGGTGCAGGTTCGAAGTGGGACCTGTGAATGACAAATACAAGAAACTAACGGAACGAGCTTTTTTTTATCTACGCGTACGAAATCGTGAGCAACAGCTAGTAGTTAATATAGTAAAAAAATCCTCTCTAGCTGGACTAAAGGGGTCTTAGATTGGATATTGAAAAACCTTTTGTAGCTGAAATACATGTATAGTGCTTAGATTTTAGCAAACACCAAAAAAATAATCAAAATAAACCGAGAATCAAAAAATATCAATAAATCAAATGCTTTGAAGGCAGTAATCGCTCAGATTAACACATCCTTAATCTAACACATGAAAATCAAATGTTGGTTTTATAGATGAAACATAAATTCGAGCGAAGCTTGCAGTTGGGAGTGTCCAAGCAAAGAGATTAACATTGAATGAAAACTCAAAATAAGCACTGTAAGAAGAGTTTATTTGAAAATTGAACTAGCTACCAAGAAAAAAATACGAGCACGTGCTCCACGAGCTGCACGAAATTTAAAATAAAAGACTGTACCTTACTAGTACCTTTTTATTAGTTATGAGAGAGTATAATATTAGACAGTATTTTTAGAAGAGGATTCGCTTCTAGGATAAAGCAGTGTTTTTGTCTTGGGCGGCTTGAACCCCTCGCTGCCCTCAGGACTCATCTTCCCTTGCTGCGATCGGGAGTTAACTCTAGATTCCCTCGTTACGCTCAAGGTACAATAAGCCGCCCGCGACGTAAGGCACTGCTTTGTGCCCTCGGTACATAATTTACTATTGTTACTCTTTATTCACAAAAAGGTGAATTTAGAAGCAAGACCTGTTTGCTTTTCTCCAATCAAGTCTATCGATTGTTTGGCGCAACCAAATCCATTGTGTCTTGATATTTCCTTAAATTTTACGAAGAAGAAGCTAATGTTATAATACGCCAATAACTTTTGTCTTTCTGTTCTTGTTCTGCTTCTTCTTCGACGATGAGATTCGGCAATGAAGACTGATATTGTTGTTCCTAAAAACAATATTAAATAATAATTAATTTGCAACCATACTAAGTCCCAACGCTCGTATCAATAATTTATTTATGTACATTGTGTACACAAAAAAAAAATGATTACCAGTTTATTCGAAGGTGAAAAAGTCCCTGTTCCTCGGATGCTCTGATAACCTTCGGATGATTTTGAACTAGGCATCTGTAGATAAAAATATAGGATAAGTTTTTAGTACTGACACGGAAGTTCTTCACTCGCGCTTCGCGCTCGCTAAGTGAATGTCACGCATGCCCATAGCAGTTCAGCGCCACTCTGATTATAAGTAGTGGCTCTATGAGCAACGTCTCACAAATTACATATCTCCGCTATTTTAAATAAAACCTAAATTTACAAAATTTCACAAATATCGGTTGAGAAATGCGATCTGTAGAGGAAAACAATCGGACATCCGTGCAATCAGACGCTGGACGCCGGACATACGATAACTTTAGCAATAGCATTTCCACTTGGCATAGCTCTGACTATGCACTATGCTTGTCACCCTAATAATATAAGATGTTAAATGTCTTTTAACTCACCTTAGTTCAGTACTCGCATTTTTTGTTGGCTGAACGCTTGTGTTTAAACTTTGATAATTTCGTTGATCTCTGTTTCTGAAAAAATGAAATAGAGCAATTTAAAGATATTAATTACACAATATTCATATTACTCAAAGCGTCTCGTTTGTCTCTTTCCATGATACCATAAAATATAAAACAATTACCAATTTATAATCCCAGTTTAAAATATATTACTATTCTAGTCTTCATGCAATAGAGACTAGATTAAAATAACTATTAAGACTAGATGCAGGTTGGTATCAGTTACCAAAGAAATTGTTGTATTTAATAAATATAAATAAATAACAATACATACAATAGTGACTCTGTGAGCTGGAGATCTCGTGACCGATGTCTGTCCGATTTGAAATTGTCACATGTATTTTATACCCAAATAAATTATTTGTATTTGTATTTGTCCTCCTCTACAGGTCACACTCCTCAACCGATTCTCGTGAAATTTTGTGAGCAGGTTTGACAATTATATAAATTTTTGTTTTGACTCGGATCAAAAAGTTTTTTGGAAATTTTCCAATTATGCAGATATATCCTTTTTTAAATCACATCTCTGCCATATTGAAAAATTTCCAATAACCGCCTAGACAAGAAAATTCTTTTTAAATATCGGACTTACTCACAAAGTTTCAAGAGAATAGGTTAAGAAATGCGACCTGTAGATTAAGACAGGTCTGGGCAAAGATCCGGACAGAAATCCAGACGGAATTCGAAAATACGAAAGCATTTTCGTCGAATCTGAAGCATAGACGCTTCGCTCGCTAACGATCTCTCGCTCGGTTATTGTTGTAAGAAAATGTAATAACTTTTCTTTCGAATTCAATGGCCATAACTCGGAACACTACTTTCTGAATGCAAATGCTTGAATTTTTGTATTAAATACTATTTTTTACAAAAAAATACTTTATTCAAAGTGACTGATCAGAGTGTTAGTAAGCATATTTTTCAAATAAAAAATAAATGACGAAGTTATGCTGCAACAAACATTTAGTAAAATTTATACAATGTAATAATTGAGTGCGTCCTAATTTTTGAAGTCGGTTAACAAACCAGGATAAGTTAGAAAAATATGCTCACTACACTGCTAAAAATAATAATGTATTGCGGACCGTGGTTGGTCAGCTATAACATAAAAATGTGATTGTTTCTAGTTTAGGTAGGTTAGTTTAGGAAATGTGCTATACCAAAAACAAAAAATAGTATTAGTCATTTACACCGTTCGCACGCAACGACCGCTTTCTGATATTGACATCGTAAGTACACATAATAATTATCATTATTTTATTTTTACCCGATTGTTCAAGAAGGATTATTTATTATTATTAACTATAGAATACTCCCCATTTCTATGTTATTAACTAGGTGTTGGGGCATCCAGCAAGTATGCCACAGCTTCAATTTGAAATGGCTTAGGTATATTGACCTTAGTATAATTTTTGTGAATAATTGAATCAAATGAAATCACGAGAAAAAAAACAGCTGTTTCATACAAAAAGCTCATCGATCGTCGACAAAATGTAAGCAGAAGCTTTTTTCCCCGATTTAATTTACAAATAAAAAAGTTTAAAATGTAATCGTTGTTTATAATGAAGAGTACAATGACCCCCGTTTGGCTTAGTACACCCTATACCGATAACCCTGTGCAATGTACTAATATGACACATATAGGTACATTTGTACATAACAAGAAAAAAAACACAGTTCTGACAAGTCTTGCACTTGGATAATTATCATGAGCAACATGTACAATGGGGCCCGTGCCGTGGCGTGATGATTGTAGTACAGCACGACGCTGCGCGACCGCGGCTCGTATCACAGCAAAATAAGGTTCACGGTCGCACAGCGTCGGCGGGTAAATCCAACAATCATCGCAATAAGGTGTAATGGACGGTGAAGCCCTGAGAGTTAACATAGGTCGGAGGACACGTCTGTAGTTTTCTATTAAGTATTTTTATCAGGAAAACAAACGTCAGACCGAATCATATGCCACTAAAAACTCAGACACTAGGGTTAGTCACTTCAGTCTACACAATAAGAACAAACGGGTAAAAATATTTATGTGGTAATTAAATATTAATAGGTAGGTAGGTACTTACCACTTAGCTACCTAGTTGGAGTCCAATTTTTTTGTTACGCCTAGCTGCCTTGGTGACATCTCCCATTTTCATCGGATCAACCTTCTGTACCCTCTACTCACAACGCGATCAATTATTGTCCAAATATTTTCACTAGTAGTAAAGTCACTAAAAACTTATCAAATGTCTTGAAAAACTACTTTTTTTGATTGGCTCTGGATAATTAAGCACTGTTTAATTGATGATTTACGTACAAATAGAAAAAAAATGCGAAAATATTTTTCGGCAAGGCGAGTACGTCCTTCCTTCGTGAGGCGCTGGCGCCGACTGGCCCGTCCCCCGCAAAGGAGCTCGCGGGTGTCAGTGGTCACGTGATCTGACGAAATACTTCAAAATAACACAAAATATTACTAAACTAACTCAATTTTAGCTCTAAAAATATGGTAAAAGAACGATCAATCATATTTTTAATTTCCTATCCGAAGGTGTAAAAATATATAGTAACGTAATCTCCGTAAGCACGGTATTGCACGCCATGAGAACGAAAACAACGTTCATTTCATATTTTTTTACTCGCAATCTAGTAAGTAATATAATATTTTAATTAGACTAATTAATAGGTAACAGAATGATCATAATGGTGATATTTTTTTCATATCGGTAGGGTCCGTAGCTTCTTCACTATTACGAGTTGAATAGACGCATTTGGCGAATATTCAAGGCTTAACAAAAGTCACGGTCCCCGGAGTCCGTGGAATGTATTTTTTTAAACAAAAAGAAAAAACTTCTTTTGTTTCTATCCCTTTTAAATCAAAGTATGAATCTTAGCGATGATTCACTGCTCATTAGTTACAACTATATTTGCTGCGCTTATCGTTAATGTTTCCTATTGCAATATTGTGACCTTCTATTACCTCTGATAACGAACCAGACGCCGTGTTTATTACATAATGGTCGATAGAATAGTATCGATATTGAGTTTTATGTCAGTTGCCGATATTTTATCGTCGCTTTGCATCGCAACAGTGCATATCTAGGAAATGTGTACAAAATTGATTGTGAAAACGATTTCTAGACTGGTGTAGGTTTTCATATACGTAAGTAGTTTCATTTTATATGTAACTAGCTGTCACCCCGCGATTTCGTTCGCGTTTATTATTTATATATATACATGTGAGCTATCCTATCTGTTAAGTTAGATCGAACTGCACACGGTATACAAATTCAATACAAATTTATATATATTAAGATTACGTGTCACGTTGTTTGTCCGCTATAGACTCCTAAACTACTCAACCGATTTTAATCAAATTTGCACACCGTGTGCAGTTTGATCTAACTTAACAGATAGGATAGCTCACATCTTCTTAATATATATAAATCTCGTGTCACAATGTTTGTCCTCAATGAACTCCTAAACCACTTAACCGATTATAATAAAATTCGCACACCATGTGCAGTTCGATCCAACTTGAGAGATAGGATAGTTTAAATATATATATTAAGATAAATAATAAATGCGAACGAAGTCGCGGGGGACAGCTATTTATATATATATATGTGAGCTATCCTATCTGTTAAGTTAGATCGAACTGCACACGGTGTGCAAATTTGATTGAAATCGGTTGAGTAGTTTAGGAGTCTATAGCGGACAAACAACGTGACACGTAATTTATATGTCGGGGTAATGTAGAGAAAGGAAGCCGAGCCTTCACATCTCACTCCTGATATCGGGGAAACATAGGAAAGGCCGCTGCGCTGTGACCTTCCACTTCTGGTGACGGGGAAAATCTAGTAGGCCGCGGTGTCGTGTCTAATTTCTGAGCCATGAACTTGTCATCACGGGTATCTATGGTGGGCGTCAAACTTCAGGAACGTTGAAATAAGGGGACAGCATTGAAGGCTTTTCACTATTTTAATTATACAGTCACTTAGACTACTTATTTAGTGAAGGATCACAAAGATAGTTGGCGATTTAGAGTAATGGGTTTACGAATGATCATTGCGTGCGACCGCTTTCAGCCCAGTCCTGTCAACCACTGACTGACAGACATGACGTTCGCCCGAAATCCCAAACGCAACTCCATTCGGTGTTAACCGCTCTAAATGACCATAAACAAATCGATTAATCGTCAAAAACCACAGAACAATAATACCATCGATTAACAACTCTCAAAATAAACTGATTTTCTTTAACCAATGATATCTCGCGCCGTCACGGCCATCCTGCATTTTCACACGTCCTCGGGTGAATAGTTCATCTCATCATCTGTGGACAATCATAAAAGTGCTCAAGTAACCACTTAACGCTCGGTCATTCTGACCGTCTCAAATCTACCTCCACAATTTCACAGAAAGCGAACACAGTTATGGGATAACACAAAACACAGTTAAACCCAATTCTACCAACCATAAACATCGTCTCAGAGTATAATCGACTCTTCCAACAGTAACTTCATATTCGTTACCTATCCTCATAAATTGTCATGATAATTGAAATAAGCAACTTGACTTTTAGTGAAATAAATTGTATTGGGACCAATCGAATAATCGAGGCTAAAACTACATTACATCCAATGTTCCAAGAATTTAATCAAGCCACATTGAAAATCCAATGATGGTACACATACGCGGTTTGGACTTATGAAAACTGCTGTGTCCAATTTCAACCGAATAACATGCCATTAAAGTTGTCACTTAGACTTGCCACACAGGCTAGGTCCCTCAGGGTGACAACGACAACTTCTCAGGGTGAAACTTCCCAGATTGACAACTTCCGAAAACGACGACTTTTGAAAGTGACAACATCCTAAATCGTCATCTACCTAAATTGACAACCGCCAAAATTGAGATCTTCCTGAAACGACAACGCGTATTATCGACCCTTTTTTAAATAACTGCTGCAGACTGTACTTTCATTCGTTTTTGTCCTTTGTACCACTTCATTAGTGTGTAGTATATCAACAAATTAACAAACAATTCATATCACATCATACATGTAGTGCACTTTACTTTTCTCGAAATGCTACTTTCTCAATTGCCTCATTGAAACTCTATGATAAAGGTGCTATTGCGTTCTTAAACTCCTTGGTCTTACTGGCATATTTAAAGTATGTCAGCTTGACAATCCTAAAATGCAAATAGTGTTGATTTCTTTCATTAAATAATAATGAATTTCATAAAGTCACAAAAAGGGAAAGACTGTTTGTTATGTAATGAGTACAAATACAATTTCATGAAATTTAACAATAACAACACAACTGTATGGAGATGTGCTAATAGGGATTTGTGTAGTGCAACTATAACTTTAAATAGTACGAAAGTCAACATTTTACGAGATTCTTTAATTTTACTCGTACTTTAATGTTACACCGGGAGGAGTTTACTACATAGGCTGACCACACAGGGTAGGTCGTCACTCAGACTATAATGCAACAAAAGTAAGGTTGTAACAAAGACTTGCCACACAGACTTGCCACACAGGCTTGCCACACAGGCTTGCCACACAAGCTTGCCACACAGGCTGGAGCCACATAAGACAGTACCATGTAGATTAGTGCCACACAGGCCATTGCCACACAGGCGAGTGCCACACAGGCTATTGCCACACAGGCTATTGCCACACAGGCTATTGCCACACAGGCTATTGCCACACAGAGTATTGCCACACAGGCTGTTGCCACACAGGCGAGTGCCACACAGGCTATTGCCACACAGGCTATTGCCACACAGGCTATTGCCACACAGGCTATTATTACACAGGCTACTGTCCTACCGGCTACTGCCCCTCAGGCTTAGTTTTATCAAAAGCATTGACACTAAATAAGTTATCTATTGACTGCATGACTCGTCTGTGTGTGCCGTAATCGGCACATTCTGACCAAACTGTTTGTGGGTATTTTCAAACTTTAAACAACTCCAATAGAAAATAACACTCTGACATACATCGTTTACGAATATCAAATAAAATGAAAACTTCTCACCGGATTCAATTGCTACTCGTAGGTGATCAATGGCTGCTTCATAGTGCAGGGGCCCAATTCGGAGATAGGAGATTTTCATCTCATCTCGATCTCGATTCACTACTACCCTATTCGGAGATTTGTGATTCTCATCTCACTTTTTTTCGTCCTTGTTGCTCTCGTTTGAAACGTCATAGGTGCGAGAGTGACCAAGATAAAATCTCATCTCATCTCACGCGCAGGAATAGCCCCCCTGGAAGTCTCCACTGCCTCCGACTACTCGAGACATCTCGCGCCCCAGCCATCGAGATTATCTCGATCTCGTGCGACTAGAATAAGGCATCTCGAATTCAGCCATTTTTTTTCGAGGTATGATGGAATCTCGAGTTGTAAGAATAGCCCTCCAGGCATTGACCGGATCTCGCACGTTTCTGCTGCTAATTTTGGTGCCCTTTTTCGATCAACGAGTGGCGATGTAACCTCGTTGCAGTAGTAACACGTAGGCGTCGACGTTTTGTTCGGTACACTGCTATCCTTCGTCTCTCGTTGTTTGTTAGTTGCGTCACATAGCATAGACTAGGTGTAATCAAACGCCGTCGAGATAATGCAGACGTCTACTCGATGCTCACTCTCTCATTGCCGCTCTGCTGCACTTTATGCACCACGAAGAAACAGTCCGCACACTCCACAATAATAGCACGTACACAGTTTTCTCAGTGTAGGGGCGACCCTATCAGCCATCTGTTGCTATGCCACTTCGCTTCCAGATCATTGTAGAATTGTAGCCAAAGACGGAGCCATATCTTGTTGCTGTGGGCGTTATTCTTATCCCAATTCTGATGTCGGAGAAATATCAGGAATCGGAAGCCGAGTTTTCACATCTCATCCCACTTCTGATGTCGGGGTAATGTAGGGAAGAGGAGCCACGCCGTCGCATCTGATCCCACTGATGTCGGAGAAACATAGGAAAGGCCGCCGCGCTGTGACCTTCCACTTTTGATGACGGGGAAAATCTAGTAGGCCGCGGTGTCGTGTCTTATTTCTGAGCCATGAACTTGCTATCACGGGTATCTATGGTGAGCGTCAAACTTCAGGAACGTTGAATTAAGGGGACAGCATTGTAGACTTTTCACTATTTTAATGATACAGTCACTTAGACTACTTATTTAATGAATGATCACAAAGATAATTGGCGATTTAGAGTAATGGGTTTACGAATGATCATTGCGTGCGACCGCTTTCAGCCCAGTCCTGTCAACCACTGACTGACAGACATGACGTTCGCCCGAAATCCCAAACGCAACTCCATTCGGTGTTAACCGCTCTAAATGACCATAAACAAATCGATTAATCGTCAAAAACCACAGAACAATAATACCATCGATTAACAACTCTCAAAATAAACTGATTTTCTTTAACCAATGATATCTCGCGCCGTCATATATATATGTGAGCTATCCTATCTGTTAAGTTAGATCGAACTGCACACGGTGTGCAAATTTGATTGAAATCGGTTGAGTAGTTTAGGAGTCTATAGCGGACAAACAACGTGACACGTAATTTATATATATACTAGCTTTCACCCCGCGACTTCGTTCGCGTTTTGAGCTATCCTATCTCTCAAGTTGGATCGAACTGCACATGGTGTGCGAATTTTATTTTAATCGTTTAACTGGTTTACGAGTTCATTGAGGACAAACATTGTGACACGAGATTTATATAATATATATATTAAGATTAAGAAAAGAAGATTTAAAAATATTATTAGATTTTATCTTTATAATTATTTTTAGCATTCTAGTATGTACTAGAGAAACGCCTGGCTTCGCACGTTACCTATATGTATAAAGCGTGGCTAAGCCCGTACAATACAAATAAATTGGGTTGCTAACTGTCTAACAGCCATTATACTATCCAATTTTAGCACGCTAGCTCAGCTAGCGCACTGCAAATTGCATAATGTAATTACTGCCTAACGCTCGTTCAATGTACGTATGTTTGTAATATAGGTCAAAGTCAAAGTCAAAATTTTTTTATTCAATTTAGGTATCAATCAAAGATACACATATGAACGTCAAAGTTATTTAAATAGACTCGACTGCCTTGTTCGGATAAAGAGCCTCTAATCAGAAGAACATGCAAGAAACTGAGTGGGTATTCACTATGTAGTTACTTAAATTAAAAAAACATTTTTGGAGTCAGTTGGTAGTGAATATGTATGTAAAAACACGGAGGCCCTAACTTTAAAAAAATACATTAAAAAAAAATGTCACGTAAGAAGGATCAGGATCTTTGATCAGGACAACTGTCACTGTCACCGTCACTTAAACCTGACAGGTGACAGCGATGCTTCAAAAGGGCGGGAATCAGGGTGGCATGTTGCATGTTCCACTTGAGTCCTAATAAATTGAACCCGACGTGTAACTTGAAAGGAGCTATTTTAAAGCGCTATAAAGCTCTATTTATGGCGTATGACTTATTCCCTGTTGACTACGCAGCAAGGGCAGAGTACTTTGTCAAAGTAATTGATGTCTGTGCAACAGAATTCTCTCAAGCTTGGTCTGTGAGTTATTTATTCAAAGCTACGGTTACTTCTTAGATTTCGCTCGACGGTATTTTCTTAGATACAATCTTTTGTTGTCTTATTTTTTCTTTAAACCTGCACTTACACCTGTAGGGTTTCATTTATATCCTGGTTTCACTAACCCACTTTGACTTTTAGGTCTAACGCAGTCCACAAACCTTTCCGATCACTCTAATTCTTCTCCATACTCACTCCATACTTCCATACTCTTTCATACGTATCCTCTCAATCCTAAGGTTGTCTGGAAGAGGTCACTCTTAGTGATAAGACCGCAAGTTGTTACACTACAGTTTGGGTTTTTTCTGACCTTTTGTTTTGTTATTTCTGGTGTGAACAATATAGTGTTTATCTAAGTATCTATCTTCTACGACGTTCTAAATTTTACTGTGACAAAGTACTAAACGACGCACAACATTATTTTTACAGTTAACTGCTTATTCCCTTGAGTGTAATGAGTGCCTCATGTCTCCTGGTGTGGAACGATGATGTATTGGGTTCTTTATGGGATTTCGGGGAAGGTGACTGTGATGGCGCGTGACGTGAGGGCGGGAAGAGAGCTTTTGAAATCCTGTTTTGGAAAAATTGAAAGTTACAGTGAACGACTAGTTGCGTAACTTAAGTTTGATCTATGCCGGACCAAAAAATTATCCAACAATCAACTAAAACCGAGTTAAATGTAGGTACTTAAGTACAGAATTTTATAGTACGCTGGTAATCCGCCCCGGCTTCGCACGGTAGGTACACTGGTATGTATGTACCTTCAAAAACTTATCTAACTGATGGAGAAAACTGCATCAAACTCAGTTGCATGGTTTACATCAGCTTGGCACAAAGTCCTAAACCGTAAAATTCTAGATTCTTCAGATTGTTTGTCCTATAACAACAAATGCCAGGTCAAGTCTTCAGGCGGCTTAAAAATGTACACCAGGGCCTATACCGTTTCCTTCGACAGCACTGTATTGCAATACATGCACCTTAAATTAGTGTGGCTAGTAATAATAATACTAGTAATAGTTGTGGCTTCAAGACGCACGCGGTTTTGTTGTGTACGGAGCGAGAAAACTAGGATCTAGCGCTGCATGTTTTAATAGTTTGGTTGAACGACATAACGAATGTAGTAGTGCTGCAGCAACCTGCAGTCGGTCCACTCGGGCAGGCCCCGCTGTCATCAAGTTGCGTGACTTTTTTTACCAGACTGCGCAAGAAGGAGGGTTATGTTTTTCGAGTGTATGTATGTAAGCATGTATGTGGGGATGGTATGTATGTTTGTATAAGTTTTCCTTGTCACACCCCACAGCCTAAATGTATTTCGACTCGTTAGGTGTCATTAGAATCGTCTTGATAGTCGAAGTGACATAGGGTACAACATTGTACAACCGCTTTTTTTGTTTTTTTTTTTTAATGTTACTTGTTGTTTGAAACAGCTTGTCTAGTACGTAGTACCTGCTTTTATCGTAATGCGTAATATATGTCACGGTACGCGCACAGGACTAGTCACTCAGCCTGTACCTACCTTACTTAATTTCCAGAGTTGCGATGGACTATTGCATTGATAGAGTAGCTAGTTAGTTCGCTGGTCACAAATAACCGCAGACGCAGTGAAGCTACCTACGCTACGTGCACCAACCTCAGTGTTGCAATGCTAAACGGGCTAACTCGTGTGGTACAAGTCATGGAAGATAGGAATCTAAAACATCTATGTAACCAAACTATGCCCAAGCTGAAACGGAGACGCTTCGTCTGCGCTTCACGCACAGTCAATTACTAGTAGCTCTGTACGCTGAAAACTACGCGAGTCTGTCTTAACATTTCGAAATGGCTAACATTTTTTTTATACGATAGCGTACAAAAACATTTTTGCCCAAACCGAAACGAAGTCGCTTCGAGCTCTCTTGGGCAATTATAATAAGTTAAAGCTTGTATGTTTTTATGTAGAGAGTAATCTGCGAAACTACTTGTGTGTGATTCTTCCACTATCAGAAAACTACACAATCAATTTGTGCCATAGCCATATTATAAAACGAAAGTGAAGCCGAAGCCAATAAAAAAAAAACACACCATAAAAAATAAGTCACTACTAGCATCTGTAGGTAGTAAGTATATTTTGTTTTGATACAGGGGCCCTATGCTGGGACATGCGATAGCATCTTCACCCTCACTCTTATCCTTTTCTAACGAGAGAGACAGTGACCAAGACAATACTGCACGCACCAGAAGAAGGTCAGGGCTGGTCTGGGCTCAGATCCCAGGTTGTCATCTGGTCGACCTGTGGTTGGAAACAGGGTGCAAAGAGCTGAAATCCGAGGTCAATGGCAATTGGCATACTTTAACAAACAATATTCTGCAAACTCTGCGATGTTCTGCAAATTAATGCAGATGCAGAAAAGAAGCTCAAATCAGATTATTATGATATGAAATTGTTTAAGAGATCTTGACGTTGAACAGTGGACAAAATGTAACATAGGCTGATAATAAGTAGGATTCCGTAAAAAGTACAGGCGCTGAGAGGAATCTTAAGCTATTAGCTAAATCCTACTAATACTATAAACGGGAAAGTTTGTATGTATGGATGGATGGATGTTTGTTACTCTTTCACGCCAGAACGCCTGAACAGATCTGGATAAATTTGGCACAGAGATAGATTATAGTCTAGAATAGCACAAAGGATACTTTTTAACCGCGGGTGAAACCGCAGGGCGCAGCTAGTTAATCATAACTTTATGTATATTTGTAACAGGAAACGCTTTTCCCTTACGATTTGCACCAAAAATGTAACTTAATCCAAACATAATTCAAACTGGAGCGTTTCGTTGCGCGTACGCAGCGCTGCAATTCGCCCGTAGCCTTCTTTGATCTCACCGCCGACGAATTAGCGCGCCCGATTCGAATTCCGAACTATCGCGTTTCCGTTTCCTACGGTTTCTGATTGGTATTTGTTCGCGTGATGGCGTAATTTCTACATTTGAAAAGTGACGAATTTTTCGTAGAAATGGACGGTTAGAAATCAATAACTATTCACGGAATCGCTGTGAAATTTATATTGGATTGCATTAAAGATTTCTTAACTGTTGTAGGTCTGTTGGTGTTAAAAACGCGTAGGTGTTACCTGTCTTTTCAAAATATTTTCCTTGTAGGATTTTCGATATTCATTGTCATTTCCTACTCTATCTCATCATCATACCTACCTGTCTGCTACATGTTTGTTTACAGTTTTTATCTCTAGAGAAAAAAATTCAAAAAATAAAGAACATAATTACTTATATTTTTTTATTTATTTAGAAAAAGTTACCACTCCACTAACAGCATCGCCATGGTGTGTAGCCGCCATGGTGTGTAGCGAGTCAATAATAACAAAAAATCATAATAACCATATTGAAATCATTTTCCATGTAAGTACAAATAATAATTATTAAGTAATAACTACCTATGAAATTGTTTGCCTATGGGTTTTTATACCTGAAATAAATGACTTTATTATTATTATTATTATTATTAAAATCAATTAAATTCACAATCTCCGATTAGATTGAATTAAATTAAGTAAAAAATCCATTGATATTTTAGTATGGGTCCAAAATTACGTCAATTTCGCTCAACGAGAGGTAAAATAAGCCGATTCAATAATCACGAATGCGGTTCAAAGGCCTATAAAATAAGTTCAGCAGAAGTCCCAGTTTCAAAGTAATTTCCGATGCAATCTTTAATTTCCAATTCGCCCCACTCTCACATTATGTAATCCTATACTTATACCTTTCAATGGACCATTAAAATTAACCACGAAACATGCAGCGCATAACCGCACTACTGTTTGATATCTTCTTAATATCACCTTTCACTTTTGACACCGCCGGAAGCCACCCGTCAATGTCACTGTCAGTTCAGTTAGAACGCTACTGCGCCCTGTACTTTTAAAGTGCAAATAAATTAAAAAGAAATCTGAGGCATTAAAGTTGGCACATGGCGATTGGGTTATTTTTCGTGTTGATTTATTTTGAAGAGATAACCAATATTGAAATTAAAACTGTACTAGACCACTACTAAATTGTAAAATGTATTACTTACTTACATTCGTTACAAGTATTTTTGTAATTCCCCGCAATACTTTTACCAGATTTGATTTGAATTAAGACCTTTAAAATTAAAAAATCTACTTCTATTCAGAACTGTATTATGGGACCAATCTCTAAGTATTAAGAAACCGCTCCACCAATTTCTATATGAATATGTAATTTAAATGAAACAATCTCGGAATCTCTCTTAGTTTAAAAGGGTTATAGCCTTTAAAACAAAAAACAATAATTTTCCAAATCGGTTCAGCCGTCTTCAAACAATCGCATAATACAAAAAAAAACACATACAGTCAAATTGAGAACCTGCTCCTCCTTTTTTGAAGTCGGTTAAAATCTTAACAAAGGTTTTCTGATCATCATCAAATCGCACTCTATTCACATTCCCGCTCTATTTTTAAAAAGTTTCTTCCTTCCGGTGGTGTCAGTGAGAAATGGCGGGAAGGCCCTGATTGACGTTGCGTTCGAAATCCAAACGAAACGCGCGGGAACGTACGAGAAAAATGGCGCGTCACTTCGCGGTAAACACCTTTACGTCAAATGCAAACAGGGCTTTGGCTTGGATACAAAAGAGCAATCAATATATTTAGTGAGGCATGGCGTGTTTATTTGAATTGTTAGGAGAGTTTCACGTTTAAGTCATGGCGGGAAAGCTTTAGGTTTTTATGGGGTGTCCCCATAACAATCGAAAGTTTGTATAAATTATACGACTGATATGAGTGTCAAGCAAGTCAAGTATCAAGCTATTTTTTTTCCAGTTGGCAAAATTTTTACTTATTGTAGTTACATTGTTTTAAAAAAAGTTACTAAAATAAACCTTTGTAATTTATAATCCCGTTCACATTTGGAGCACCCAAACCTTTATTTCTGAATTCTAAACATTGTTTACAAGCTTTATCATTGTACGTTGTACGCGCTACTTTTGACAGGTGACAGTGACAGACGCCGACTCGAGAGGCGCGAAACCCGCTACGTTCTGCCGGCAGGCGGGTTGTTTACATAATGTTGTGTTTACCTTATTCACGCATATTTTATGCGCATAATTTTAGCATATCATGCGCGGAAAGGTTTTTTTGGGTAAAAAAACAACGTTATTAATGGATATTGCATACCTATTGACTATAACGGCTTACCATGTATCTACAGTGTGTTTCTGACAGTCACTTATGTGTTTTTCTTTTATTTCAGGTAAGATATTTGAGCGAGGATTGACCGACACTTCAGACTAGACTGACAGACCGAAACAAAAAATAGCAATATTTGCAGGTAATTCTGTAACTTACAACTACTTAAATACCAACTTACGATACAATCGTAAGTTGGTATGTTAAATAATAATCAAGTTCATGTCAAACATAACTTACTCATATAGTTCATTCAAATTTACTTATAAAATTAAGTAAAGTAGAGGTAAAAATACAAATACTTAATTCTCGGTATTTTTTTTTTTTTCAACTTACAATCGTTTGTCAAATTATAGTGTCACACAGCGATTGCAGCGATAAGCCGCGCTTTTGCTAAAAAACTTCGACTTTTTTGAACGTGATAATGTCAAGTTCAATTCCGCAACGTTAGATTCCTTAACTATTAAAAAAAACAAATATTTATAAAAAACATTATATGTAGCTCAATTATGTCAGGCTGAATGCCGCTCAGATACACACACCGGCGAATTAAATCCCTAACCAAGAATGGCAGCTTAAAACTCACCTGTCGTGAACTAATGAATATTGGGGCGGTTCATTCTCAAAATTAATATCTAATCCGAGACCCCTCGCGAAACAGGGGTCGCGAGTTAAGACCCCTCGCGCAACAGAGGGTTGCAAAACGTGATTAAGCACAATCTGATGACGAATTTGATTTAATATTTCAATCGTTTAAGTCGCAATAATCTGGGAAATTAGTCTGTGAGACAAAACACCTGGTTCGGAAGGGGTCGCTGTTGGTAGCCGAAGCTGCGGACCTGCTTGTAGCTATGAGGGTATAGAATAGCCTTGTTTGAACATGTTTAGTTCAGAATCTCATGCGGGCGAGATTTCGGCTTCTAATTTTAAGTATACCAAACTTTTAAGAAGTCCTAAAGAATAATTAAGAAACCGACTTTGGATAATTTGTTTATTAATTAAGAAAACAACTTAAAATTAATTTATTAAAATTTTCTACTTATTGTATTTAATGTACATACCTACTCGTATGTCCCAGCCAACTAGCCTAATCAGGCTTTCAATTCACAGCCTAGGCTAACAACAAGTCTAGCTTAACGGAAGCAAGTTAACTAGCTTCCTGTTGATATTCAGCCATTCAATCAAATGGCTAGGCAAACGTTGACTACTTGCCTAGCCTAGTCATTTAAGTTAGGTTTCGGGTTATTATAAAAAAACCGCGAAGGCTATGACGGTAGGCTAAGGCGGGAGTTTGTAACCTAACCAATCCAAGTTGGATTTTCCTTGATAAAGGAGTCGGGCCGGAGAGGTTTCAGGTTATTTTGTGTTTAGTTATGTCAAGAAAAGTGTTAGAAGTGCGGTTCATTTCACGGATTATCATAAGTTATTTTCATCAAATTAATTCAAAATACATTTCTTCAATCAATAATAGTATTTTTGTCAAATACTCGCCCAATTGAATGATTGGCCTGAGCATCAGCCATCCAGTTTATTAAATGTTGTATTAGATGTTACGGCTGAATATCATTCAAGAAGTTAGTTGAACGGCGGCGCCAGTGAAATGGCTAGGCTGTTAACGGAACGGCTGATTAAGCAAGCTGGCTGCGACATAATATAATATCTTGTATCGTAGAAATCGCAACTTTCCTTATTCTTACCCGACTGCGCAAGAAGGAGGATTATCTTTTTCGAATGTATGTATGTAATAAGTATGTATGGATGGATGAGGTTTCTTTGGCACGCCCTACAGCCTAAACAGCTTGATGTATTTCGACATGTGAGGTGTCATTTGAATCGTCTTGATAGTGGAAGTGACATGGGGTAGGTACAATATTTTGCAGCCGAGTTTTTTGTTTTTCTTTTATTAATGTTACTTGTTATTCAGTCACCGACAGATATTTTTAATATTCTGTCATCGACAAAAACAATTGCTTGAACCGTTATAGGAGCTGAGAAAAGCCACCCCCAGCGCAGGTGGGGCAGGGAAATTCATGTTTAATGCCCTGTGCATTTCGTTTAGAACTCGATACACCTTATACTAGAGGACGAGGCATAGGAGATGAGCGGGAAATTCAAAATTGTACGATCTATATGTTTCTTTTTGATATCTTACTTTTGGTCAAGCACAGCAGCGAGCGGAGGACGGGATTTTAAATATTTGAGACATTATTGCATACACGGTCGTCTGACCCCAAACTAAGCAAAGCTTGCACTATGGCTGCCAGAGATTGATATACATAAATACAAATAGTTTTTACTCGTACTTAGGTATTTTTAAATACATACTTAAATAGATATTTACACCCAGACATAGAACAAACACAAATGTTCATCGCATAAATGTTTGCCCTAGGTGGGAATCGAACCCACGCCCCAAGCTCAGAAGGCAGGGTCAATTTGGGGTCAGACGAAGTGTCCTGATATTTATTTATTATCTAATTTTTTTAGCTTTTGGCTTTAGACAATACAAGGCAGTCTTTTACCCGCTGTTAGCTCACAACCAACCCCAGCCCCGACCCAGGGGTGAGGGCCGAACCCTCCTGTTCCCCACTTGGAAATATGGTTGTAACTGTAAAACGAGTGTCCAAATGGCTTGTCACTCAGGTGATACCATCAAAGGGGCTTTTACTTAGGTATCTGCGGAAAAAATGTTGTTCATTGTTCAGTTGAAAGATAATATTTCTTGAAAGTGCTGCTCGGAAAGAAATGTTTCTGCTGAAAGTTTGAAAGCACTCAACGGCTGTTATATTTGTAGTGTGAACGTTTTGAGACATATTTCTTGGGTTATTTGTGGTAATCAAAACTTAATCCTATCCCAACTAAAATTATAAATGCGAAAATGAGTTTGTTTGTTTGTTATGCTTTCACGCTTTAACTACTGAATCGGTTGTCATGAAATTTTGCCTACACGTTGTCCGAGGTACAGAAAAGAACGTAGGGTACTTTTGTCCCGAAAAAGTAAACGGTGCCACGGGACCGCGGGGCGCTGTTATTTAGTAAAATATACAATACAATACAAAAACTCTTTATTGACACCATATACAAATAAATCTAAACTAAGCACTCAAAAATAAAGGCGCAATGGGCGGTCTTATCGCTTAAGAGCGATCTCTTCCAGACAACCTTTGGATGGAATTAAAACATTATGATTCAGCATGGACGGTGGTGTGTGCTAAAGAAAAATAATAATAATTAAGGTTAAATAAACTTTGTTATTAATTAAATTTAAAAAACTAATTTGAGAATTATAATAAACTACATACTAATACCTACATGAATAATTACTAAATAGGTATACAAATAAACTACCCAGTCATAAACATACACAAGTACCTACATCAATAAATATACTAATATTTACATTGAAATATGACAAATTTTAAAACGGAAACGAGTACTTATAATGAGCCAGTTTGGAAAAGTAGAACACTTTGAGCTGCGTTTTAAAACTATGAAGTGATTGAGCACGTCTAATATTAACTGGGAGTGAGTTTGCTTCTAATCTTGCTGAGAAGCAGGAAATGAGTAGCTCATTTAGAAGGGTGTATCCCAAAAGGCGGCTTCCCTGGACAAACCATAAAAATCCTCCGACACCGATTTATCAAACATAACTATGTTAGAACACTCCCGACTAATTCACCTTTCAAACAAAAGAAAACAAAATCAAAATCGGTTCATCCGTTCGGGATCTACGATGCCGCAGACAGACAAACACACACACACACTTCAAACTTATCACACTATTACCACCAGTCGTTTTTGAGTAGGGGGTTAAAAACTAACTTTAAAAAAAATCTTCTAAACCTATCTGCGATCTGTATAATTCCAAGTAGGTCAAAAGGTAAGCCCAAATTAAAAAAAGATAAAAATATCAATAACGAACCTTTTTTCCAGAGATAGATTTCCCCATTTCAAAATCCAACCTAACTTAATCAAACATAGCCGAAGTCATTTCAGAGGTTTTCTCACAAAACGTCACACGCAGTTAACCCTCGCGCACACATGCGGACGGATCCCGCGGCCCTATTTACATATTTACCCGACATACCCGACGGGCCCTGAACCCGATATCGTATTGGAAAAATGTTGGTAATGCAAACACTTCTGTTGGTCGCACGATAAAGACCGATAGGACACGCGCGTGGAATGTTTTGTTAGAACAGATAAATTAGAAATACACATGATATGAGTTGTTGCAAATAATTGCGAAATACGCTTGAAATATTTGGTAGATTGACACACAGATCGAGTTGCACATGTTCTGTTGTTGAACGCTACATGTGTGAATAATTTTGATAAAGTTTGGACGAGCATCAGTGTTGGTAAAATGAAATAAATCTATTAATTAATCGCAATCTTTTTGACATGAAAATATAAAAAATGTTAAGTTTTGCAGAAAAAAAGACTATTGTTATGGTGTCGTTATTCAGTTCGCCAGCTCCTTCGGGGGACAAGGCGTAACTATATGTTATATATAGTGTAAAAAAACGACTCCAGCGGCGAAATTAAGTCTCTTAATATACTGGTTTTAGTCAGTGATAACACACTCCATGATAACATTTTTAAACGGGTTAGATAACAGTACTTCGCGGTAATTAACTTTCTTTGTGCGTGGATTGATAAGCTAACGTAATTAGTGACGGTCCATACCTACGCAGCACGTATTGAGGTTGTTTATTGTATAGCGTTCGTGAAAGGAACTGTACTTTGATTTGACTTTTATAAGGCTCTTGAACGATAGTGGTATGCTATCGAAAAATAGGGGCCCCTTTTTGATGCGTGCGGTATTGTATACATCACTCTCTCTCATGTGACTTTTCTGACAAGTGTGAGAGTGACCGTGATGATATTTTCTGTGTAGATGTATAGAATATTTCAAAAAGTTCTCCTACCATAATACAAAAGCCAGTCCAAAATCCGCAGCCAAAATCCCATCATAACCAAGGTCGGTCCAAAAATATAATTTTTCTTTTTAAACTTTTCTCGTCCGTCTTTATTCAGCCGGAACTGTATTTCACCAGAAATATTATCCAATTTCCACATCAAATGTAAAGGAGAATGATAAAGTAACCTTAAATATTCAGTGACGCGTGAATATCTTTCTTCGTTCCCTCAGTGAACCTTACCTTAAACTTTGCATTCAGTTAGTTTGGAAACTTTTACGACTTTACTTTTATGTTTTTACTAGCTTTTTCCTTACCCATTTGGGACGCGCTCGAACTTTTTCCGGTGGGTTTTAGGGTTAATGTTCTATGATTATGTCAGACCATAGTCCTATATGAGAGTTTTCTTATCGCGATTAATTTGATTGTATTTTTTTTTTTAGTTTTCATTGTAACTTTGTCTCAGAAACAAAAGGGGATTTCATTATCTTTTTCAAAAAAATTAAACTGTACTCGTCTACAGTTCGCATTTCTCAACTAATTCTCGTGAAATTTTGTGAGAATTTCAAGAGAATCCGTTAAGAAATGCGACCTCTAGAGTGTGGAATACTCTGCCAGAGTGTGAGTTCCCTGACACTTATAATCTGGGTGTCTTCAAGTCTCGGGTGAATAGGTTTTTTCTAGGCAAGCGTGCTCCATCGTAGGCCGCATCACTGCTTATCATCAGGCATGTTGGCGGCCAAACGCAAGCCTATTAAGTAAAAAAAAAAGAGATTCGGACAGAAATCCAGACAGAATTCGGACATACGAAAGCATTTTTATCGAAGCTGAAGCATAGACGCTCCGCTCGCCAACGCTCGCTCGGTCGATTTATCAAACGTCAGGTTTAAGGGAAATTAATGCAATTTCTCGAAATTTTCACGAGCAATTATTATTATTTAGTTGTTAAATCTAAGTTTTCTAAATTTTTACGAATTTCAATAAATGATGCAATTTCTATTTCAGTTATTTAACTTAACTTTCATAAGGAAAATAAGGTTTTTACACCTTTTGTCAACTAAATCAGAAATCGGAATTTATTGATAACTCCAATAGTTACACGTCACAGTTCGATAAATGTCAAAAGATTATACATGTCAAAACAGTAATTACATATGTCAAATGAAATAAATTATTAATGTCAACAAAATAAATTGCATACCAACTAGGCCCTGTATAACAGAGTAATGCCATTTTATACTATGTGAAATTATTTAGTGTCGGGAATTAAAATTCATGTATACAGACCTATCGTCACGTACCGGAGGTGTACTGTTAACATTAAACATTAGTAATTTCACAATCGAATTCCTAAGTTGCTCAACAAAGCACACTATCGGTTTAATATTACGAAATTTCGGTTTTAAACACGGTTATGTAGTTAAGAATGAGAACTAGCTTGTAGTTTAAGAGCTTATGATCATTTTGAGTTTGGTATCTTATTACTCTCTTATAAGACTTGATTAAGTATTGTAGATGGTCAAAGTACGTAAATAATTAAATATAATCTAAATTAAAACAAATCTAAAAAAAAAAAAATATCCGTGGACATCCATTCGACTCTGTCTCAAAATCCGTTCTTATCCGGCGTCTACTACTTTTAAACTACCTATCTACTTTCTAAATTACAGCTTCAGAGATCTATTACCCAGCCGAATAAAAAAAAATGTACATATACAAGTACATTATATTCTATGAATTTAGATAATTCTGCATGACACATACTAAAAAACCGTGAAAGACTCTTTTTACGTCATATGAGTTTTAAGTTTCTACTACGACCACATCAGATGAAAAGTGAAGATGCAGTTACATATGTACTTGTTTTTTTTGTAAACACGTAAGCTAATATTTAAGTATTGAAATGAAATAAAAACACCTTACTCAAAGTGCTTAGTTAGCTCTCGCTGTTATTCAACGAATATTCGAACAGTCAATATTTACTAATGCAACGACCTCACCACGTGGCGATCTGTTTGTTGAAGGAAATTATTTATTATGGTAATTTAGATGAAGTTTTACTGCCCCAATTAGAGTTGGTGGAATATGTTGATTGTTGGCAAGGCTTGTTTAATGTTATTAAGTGTCAACTTTTACGCTTTTGTTAATCTAGCAATAGGTTTTCGAGTCTTCTTTGTTAATTTAGGAAAAATAGCTGTTAGCTGTTAGACTTTTTGTATGTTTGTGTTTTCTTTTTTAACCGACTTCAACAAAAAGGAGAAGGTTCTCAATTCGTCTGTGTGTTTTTTTTTATATTCTGTATGTTACGCGATCACTCCGTCAATTATGAATCGATTTTGAAGATAATTTTTGTTTGGTAGACCATGCTTTAGAGGTGGTCCCATTAAGTTCCACAAAAGTTTTATCGAAATCGGTCAAGCAGTTTTTTTTAAACAACAACTAACATCTAAAAATTGTTTACATGGATGGCGGTAAGTTGGTTTTTAAGTTTTGCTTTTTATATTGTAGCTGTCACCCCACGACTTCATTCGCGTTTATTATTTATAGTACCTGGATGTCCGAGCTTTGCTCGGTATTTTTTTTTTTTAATTGTGTTTTTTGAAAAATAAACAATTGATTTTAGTTTAACCTCAAAGCAAACACTCATTGACTTCGTGTTACTTAACAACGCCATCTGCTGTTGTGTCGTTAAAGCAATTAGTTGCTCAAATTCAAATTCAAAATCATTTATCATAGCTCACAAAAAATAGTAGGTATTATTATTCGCCAATAGATGTCAGGAAGAGTCATATTTTTCAGTTGAGACTACTCAAACGCCTCCTTTTTGTTATTTTTCTTCCAAATTTATGTTTAAGTTGATTATCGATAAAACACGAATAAAATGACATTTTCTAAAAATGATTCCTAGCTAGATCGATTTATCGCCCCCGAAACCCCCTATATACTAAACTGTATGAAAATCGTTGGAGCCGATTCCGAGATTCCAATTATATATATATAATTGTAATATATATACAAGAATTGCTCATTTAAAGATATAAGATATATACTCGTATATATGTGAGCTATCCTATCTGTTAAGTTAGATCGAACTGCACACGGTGTGCAAATTTGATTGAAATCGGTTAAATAGTTTAGGAGTCTATAGCGGACAAACAACGTGACACGTAGGTATAAATTAAGATTGTAAAAGTGATCATCAACTGAATGCCAGTTGTCAGTTGTTGACCAACACTTTATTTAAAGTAATCAACAGAAAATTCGAGTAAAGTGTGTGGAATTAAGCAAATTTAACAACATTCGAAATATAGCGCTCTTTAGTTCTAGTATTGTCTCAAACGTAGTTCCCAATCGATACAAGCCTGTATACATATAAGTTACGAGCAGACACCGTAGGGAATTGATAGTCTGTGGCCGGATGGACACGTTAGCGTCAATTTACTGTTATGGTGATTTACTGATCTGTGGTGTCTTGCTACCATGGACCATATCTGGTTGTCTGGTCAGCGGAACTTGGAACTGTTAACGATGGTCGAATGCGTTTGCTACAGAGGGCTCATCGCGATTTTTGATAGTTAACAAAAACTTTTTTCGTTTCAGTTTGGCTCAATACATTTAGGCTAGTTCCTTAAAGTTTCCGCCAGGGGCGCTTTATTAAACTGTATGGAGCCAAACGAAAACGAAAACAGTTTTCGTGACGATCAGAACTCGTTGTAAGCTCCCAGGAAATCGAATAGCCGATCTCAATGTCTACAAAACAACAATAATAGTTAGCTAGAGATACTATGTTTTGTTAAGGATACTAGCATAGTATCCTTACTATAGAGATATGGTTTTCGGAACCTTCAGCAAAATAATGTCAGTTTTTTTTTACCTTTAAAATAGTTAAAAATACAGAACACTACTGTTAATTATGTCAGTTTTTAAACCACATAGCGAGGCGTGGGCGTAAGGTTAGAATATCTTTAAAAAATTAAATCGAAAACAAATTATAAGCCACTAGTACTATCAAAATTGAGAATTGAACAAGTTTTAAAATTATTATGTTAATAAGTATTTACTCAGTATACCTAATTGTTTAAATCGTGTTATTCTCCAACACTGCTCTGGCACGTTGCCAAGAATCATTTACATAATCCCATTCGTTAACCAAATTAGTTGTTTAATATTTCAAAAAGGTTTTCAAACAGTTTTTGTGAAGTACAATCACACGAGTTGTTAATTAAGAAGAGTTTATTTTTATATTAATTAGGGTGCAGTATTTTATCACTCTCTCTGTGACTGTTTTTTATTCAGTTCTTTTTTTTTTAATGAGTAAGTGTAATGAGTAATTCATCAATTTAGTTTTTTACGTTATACTGCAGGACACCGACCTACCTTACATCGAGGTTGATTGAGCCGTTATCCACCACGCTGGCTCAGTGCAGGTTGGTGGATGTCGGTTTTGTCACGATGTTTTCCTTTACCGTAAGATCATGTTTAAAATCTGCACATAAACTTTTTAGCAAGAGAAAAGTTTATTGTTTCACGGCCAGGATTGAATTCATGACCTACAGATCAGAAGGGCTGTGAAGAAATAAGCACAATGCTGACTGCCTCAGTGGCTAAATTGGTAGTCAACCTGCCTTCTGAGCTTAGGATGTGGGTTCGTTTCCCACCTATAGGGTAAACGTTCATGTGATGAACATTTGTGTTTGTTCTATGTCTGGGTGAACATATCTATTTAAGCATGTATTTAAACATTTTAATGTAAATATATATCAGTCTCTGGCAGCCATAGTACAAGCTTTGCTTAGTTTAGGGTCAGGCGACCGTGTGTGAAAAAAATATGGACAAAAATGTACTTTCAAATGACGCTGATAATTTCTGCTCTCTTAATGTTTATACTTAGCCTTAGGTAAAATCACACAGTATCTTCTCAAATTAACATACAATTCAAGAAGTAAACAAATACCACATTGTACTTTTACCATACACACATGGTATCATCACATTTTTTTTCTTAATTAAAACACAAAGTGTCATTTCCGCCCAACCGCGTCGTGTGTAATCGCTTCCCGACCAACGTCCCCGACAAGAGATGAGCAATGGTCCAATAAAAAGACGCGTCCCATAAAAATATGGCCTATATTAATAGCAGCGATAGAAATATTACAAGCACGGGTTATAATATATCGTTTTATGATATATTTCGAGATAATTGTTCCTTTGAGCTCTTATTAAAGCGGTCGTCGGGAAATTTTCATCTGTATGTTGCCTGCTTTAGGGTTGAAAGTGGATTGTATGCTTCGTTACAAAAATTAGGGAGTACAATGATAAATGTATTCTTGTTTATTGCCATACAATGAAGTTAGGGTTTTAATTGGGTATATAAATATATCGTGAGGTGTTTTATTGTGACAAATATTATGGGAGAGTTACGGTTCTTTGAAATTACGTTCTAGTTCTAATTTTATTTTTATCGGGAAAAAATGTAATAAAGTGCTAAGCCAAAACTACTAGGCATTCATGAATTCAAGGGTAAATAATTATGTATATTACTACTACTACTATTAGATGCGCCCTGCTGATTAACAACAACATCTCTTTACTAAAAACATAAAATAATTACAATAGTACATTAACTATTATTATTAATAAGGCTTAGCTACCCACTAGGCACAGCTAGCCACTACGCTTTGGGGGCTGAGCTACCCACGTCCGTAGGAGTGTACTCTATTCTGATTCCCTACACGTGGTCCCCGGGTAGTGCTAACCGGGTAGCAAACTCTGGTGGGAGGCTTCGGCCGTGACTAGTTACCACCCACCGGACCAAGCCATGCCGTGAAATGACCTAGTCGTGTTCCGGGATGTAGTCCGGTGTAACCGTTCCGAAGACGGGTCTGAGCAGTAGCGCACTTGTAGCGCCTCACTCAACTGCCGTCTTTGTACTTCTTCACTGTAGTAAACTTCAAGGCTAGAGTGAATATGTACCTTATAGGTCATCGTGCTCCATCTTAGACCACAACGTCGCTTAACATCAGGCGAGTTGGTGGTCAAACGCCGACCTATTCTACATAAAAAAAAAGGCTTAACTAAGTTTTTAATGAGCGGCCTTATCGCTCAAAGCGATACCGCTTAACAAAGCGATTAACCCGCGATTAAAAAGTAGCCTATGTGTTAATCCAGGGAATAAGCTACTTCCATATCAAAATTCATCAAAATCCGTCCATCCGTTTGAGCTTGAAGAAGTAACAAACATACACACTTCACACTCACAAACTTTCGCCTTGACAATATTAGTGTGATATGTATTTTCTGAATAAAATAACAGCCATGTGGAAAAATTGGTTCTGTCATAATCATTTACCTAAACTTCTAACAAGTAAGTTTGTAACAGAGTGAGTAAATACCTCTACAGAAATCCCGATATTTAAAACTCGGGACTAATCTATTCACGTTTCTTACTTTCTCGGAGTTTAGTATCATAAACTCTATCTATTCCGATCTCTGGTTGTAATAATATTAATGTACTTACATTGTACTTACCTACCTAGGGAGTATCTTTAAACGACGGACATATTCTAGTAAATCATTGTTTACGCGCAAAAATCATAGATGGCGCTAGTGGAAAGATTAGCATGCGCACGCGTTTTGTTCATGGAGTTGTATGGACTTAAAATAATGATCGGCTTTAGCTATTTAAAAAAATTTAAAGTAACTGTTCTGTCATTCTTTTGCTAAATGTAAAACTGTAAAATAAGTTGTTATCAGAAATTAGGATAATTTTTTATACGGACAAATTCTTGTGATTTTTTTTTTTTTGTAATATAAATTGTGAATCCCGGTCTTGAAAAGCGAAAAGTAATTTGTTAAACAGGACTACGGGTTGCCTCGATACGGGCCTGCCTCGTGAGGCAACCAGTAAACAATGTATTGTTATGTAGGTAATAAGATGTTACAATAAATATTTTCATTTTCACTAACTATGGGGCCAACCCTGAAATCAGGAAAAAAACCCGGCCAAGTGAGAGTCGGTCTCGCGCAGTCACGTTTTTTGTTTTGGAGCCCCCTTAAATATTTATTTTATTGTTTTTTAGTATCTCTTGTTATAGCGGCAACAGAATTATCATCTGTGAAAATTGTAACTGTCTAAATAACACAGTTCATGAGATACAGCCTGGTGACAGACGGACAGACAGACAGACGGACTGATCACGGAGTCTTAGTAATAGAATCCCGTTATAGCATTTGGGAATGGATCCCCAAAAAACAGCTGTTCCATACATTTTATCGACACGATCAAAAAAATTTTTGTATGTGTTTTTTCACGATTTCAGGGTTGGCCTTGTAATAAAAGTCCTACTAATATTATAGACGCCAAAGTTTGTAAAAATAGATGGATGGATGGATTACTCTTATTTATTTATTTATTTATTTTTACATTTCAGGTCAACCAACGACCTTACAATAACAGAATAGTAAATTTAATATATTTACTAAAAAAGTCATTTATAGGGAGACACTTCTAAGAAATATAATAGAAAAAAAGGAATTGACGCACAAATAGAATGATTAAATAAATAGAATTGAGGTAGACGTAACAAAAGAATGAAATAGTAAACAACGCAAAATAATAGATTTTGAAAAAAGAATGAACTAAAAAAATATTTTTTTTTTATATAAAGAAAAATAGATAGATAAAGCATAATAAGTAATTATCAGTACTCACTAACAAAAAGAAAATACAAGAAATTTTTATTTGTATCACAGGTTAAATTTATCGAAAAAATTGTCGCTTAATCGCTTCCTAATAGTAGATATACTTAAGAAAAAGATATCAATATCGAGTTCAGGATTTTTACATACTTTGTTGAAAGTAGTGCTAGCACGCACGATAAAACTGTTTCGTCGATAGTTAGTCGCTGATCGGGAAGGACGAAATAGGGAGACAGGCCCACGGCAAGGTGGAGTGGGGGCGAGTATGTTAATTCTACTAAGCAAATCTGGGCAGTCAATGGCAGATGTAACTATCTCTTATGTATCTATACTCTTTCACGCCAGAACGGCTGAACAGATCTGGATGAAGTTTGGCACAGAGGTAGATTATAGTTTAGAATAGCACATACTCGTAGGATACTTTTTAACCACGAGTGAAACCGCTGGGCGCAGCTAGTAGGCTAGGTTATAAAGATGAGTGCAATGACATCCTACAAAACGTCAGTCGTAAAGATACACCCTACAGACACCCCTGCCACTATCCCTACAAAAACTCTGCCAAGCATGGACACCCCTACAAGCAATCTGGACACAGCAACACACTGGTTCATTCATAAAGGTATCATTTACGATGCTCGTCTCTCCATGAGTCCTCAGTATAAAGCGGGGTACACACAACCGAGTAAGCAGCTTCTCCATTAAAGCCAATTGACTGCGAGTGGACAGCGGATGGGTTCATGCAATACACGATCAAGAAGTAAAGCTTTAAGAAAAAATAACAGACTATTGTATTGAGATATGAGTAGACATGACATTTCATAGATAAACTACAGTTTTCCGAGTGATAGTAGAGGTAGAAGTAGAGTACTAGAATTTTAATAGAGTTTTTAAATAATTATTTACCTTACGCATACACGTTGCTTACCTACCTACATTCACAATCGTAATTTAACTTCTAAACAATGCATAAAAATCAAAAACTCAGTACTAACCAATGTCACTAACTTTAAACATAACATATCGTCACGCCTTTCCCCGAGGGCGCTGGCAGAGGTGTAATACAACACCACACTTTGCCGGACGATATTCAGTCCAAAATGTGACAGAGGGCGAGCCTGTCGCCATACACCGGGCTCCAGTCATGTAGCAGATGACATACAATACGCACATAATATGTTCACACAATAAACAAATAGGTCGGCTGGCTTTGAACCCGCTCCCTCTGGTTTGTGAGGCGGGCCTTCTTCAACTAGGCTATCATCGCTTTAAACAGCTAACTTTAAACGGCTTAAAGAATGGGCTCACATGTAAAATAATGATCACAACATCTACAGTTATTGAAGACTTCCTTACGAGACTCACTTACGCTGCCCCGGCATGGGTTGCTCTATGCTCGGCCAGCCAGAAGAAACGACTCCAGGTGGTGCAGAATGTCACCATGAGGATGATCTCGGGAGCCGGCCGGTACGTACGCAATGACGTCATCGCCCGGGACTTGAAAGTCGAGACGGTGGGGGAGTTCGTGGTTCGTTTAGCTCGCAACATGTTTGCTCGAGCGGACAACGGACCACACCCCCACCTTCAGAACATTGCGCCGCACCACGCACGTCCCCCCGACGTACGTACCTGGCGTGCCCTCCCTAGAGATCTCCTCCTGGCTGGCCTGGACGAAGAGGGAACAACAGGTGGCAACACAGAAGATGAGGCCCAACAGAGGACGTAGAAGACGTCAAATAGATAGTGAAGAAGGCACCACAATGCCAAGACGTGGCCACCGAGTCACGTCGAATGAGGGTGCTGAGAGGCCGCCGGCGCGAGCTGGGCTGGAACTCGCACCCTCCCAACTGCCCTGGGGGCAATGATCCCCCAGCGTCCAGCCTCGGCAAAGAGGGAATCCCTCGAGGCCGATACCTTACTCCCCCCAAACGGGAGGAAGAAGAACCCACGAACGAACGAATTGAAGACTTCCTTACTTACTTATTGGCGCAGCGACCGAAATGTTTGTTTTTGAACACACATTTTGGAAAATAATACAATACCAAGTCGTCACTCGACGCGGACTTTATTACCGAATACGTCAGCTCCAAAACGTGTAATAAAGTATTTCAGCCCTGTCTGCCACACTCTAGCGCAAGCCCGTCCGGTCGCAAGATCAAAGTGGCCCATAAACAAGTAGTCCCACGAGAATCGACTCGGACAGACGGACGCACCGCCCATAATTAATTTATGTACTGATTTTACCGACGCTGATTAGATACTCAATGATTTTAGTGGCGTGTTTAGTGTTGTTGACAATTTCGCGAGTTAGGTTATGGGCCCAGTTGTTTTATTCTGTTACTGTTTTAGGAATTCGTTTATACATGACAAGATGCTCTCTGCATTTTCATCTGCCGTTAAAATTTACCCTAGGCCCTTTTCTGTACCTCCTTTTCTGTGTTGAGTAGTTAAGACATGAAACCGTAATATTAACAGATAAACTAACAAACTCTCGCATTTATTATAAGGTAGCAATACAAGCATAGCAATACAATTTCTACGTTTCATAGTCTATGGCATTCGTGATTACACAATCACGAATGCCATGGAGCCATAGCTCTAGACTCAGGGTCATCAGTCATTATCATCTTCGTCAGTCCAATAAAGCTCACTACTGAGCATAAGCTTTCCGCTTAGCTACGACTTTCTACCAGTAAAATATTTTTACTAGTGGACTATGGGTCCGGAGATTGCGAGATTACAACCAAAGTCGCCGACCAGCCGTCGCCGTACCCGCCGACGCCGGCACAGCCCGCCGTAGCATGAAGTGTGCGCCTTAATTTCTTTTCAAATTTGGCTGCTTGCAGCAAGCAACATAGCCCCCAACCATAACAATTTATGATATAATTATGCACGACTATGGACTGGTTCCGAAATAAATGATTTTTATAATTTTTTTATTTCTTTGTTTATAACTCGCCGACATCATGTCAGCGACTGTTGCCGACTTTGGTGACTCATGTCGGCGAGTCACAAACCTCTACATACAAACATTATGATATTAGTGTAGATGTAAATTGTTGTTTGTTGTATAACTGGGTCGGTTAATTAAACTATCTAATAACGTGATTTAGTTTGGAAGATTCTTGGCAGTAATTAATGTTAATTTTAGTTCTCGAGCTCAATTTCAGCTCTGTTCGGAGAACACGTGGATGAGATTAAGGCCCGGTATTATCACGAGATCAACGAAAACAAGTATTTTGTTTGTGCCTAGTTGTAAAAGAATTGTAAAAGAATAAAGAATTGTGATGATGACGGGAGCAAAACAAATAAAAATGAAATATAGTTTAAAAATCTCCTACACCGATTTTCATCAAACATAGCTAATTGTTTGTGAATTACAGTAAAAATATTTTAAAAAAAATCGATTTTAATGATTCTTTTTTTGTTTGGTAGATCTAACTTTAGAGGTGGTCCCATATAAATTTCATCGAAAACGGTCAAGTATTTTTAAAAATATTAACAAAAGTCTAAAAATAGTCTGCATGGATGACTAATTACGGGTTGGGAAGTCTGTTTTTTAAGCCTTGTTTTTACATAAAAAAAATTTAGATTGACACAAAAGATTAACACAAAAAAGTTTGTACAATAAAAGACAACTAATGCCTCTTCGTTTGTGAGCCACACTTAAACAAGTGTGGCTCACAATAGAACCATTTTTCCGTGGTTAAGCTTTCCGTTCAAACCGAAATCCAATAGCTCGAAAACTATAAAAGCCATGCGCAGAAATAAAGCCTTGAAAAAGTGCCCAATACATGACAAAACCACTTTATGCAGCGAATAGTAAAATATTCGAACGGACCGAATGTACGGGTAGTCTGCGTCTGTCAGGTCCAACGATGCGAGGGAAAAATACAAAACTCTGAAAAAAGACAGACAATACAGCAAGCAACGCAAACTACATACGAGTACGTCCATGATCCAAGAAAACAAGGTCTAGCGATCCAATTGCGTTTCCAAGATACACTTATAAACGCCAAAGTTATAATTATCAAAAACCGGCCAAGTGTGAGTCGACTCGTGCTCGAAGGGTTCCGTTCCATTATTTATTTATTTATTTATTCATAACACACATTACAGAAATTAATAAAATAGTACAAAATTTAGTGAACTTAAAATAGATCTGTATTAATTTCCAATATTATGTATGTCTAGGAGCATTTTAATAACAAATTAAATAATCACTAGCGAGCATAAAACAACAGAATAAAATTAAGTAATGAGTTCAAATTGAAACATTTTGATTTTACATTGATTGCTAAATTATTATAGATTAATATTCAGTAAGTAATTAAATGAAATATGAGAAACAAAACAATAAACATAGAACAGTAGTTAAAAGTTAAAGCCTAAAATACTCTTTATTTGTCTTTGGAACTGATACAATTTTAGATAAAAAATATCAATTTGTCTGTTGGAGACGAGGATTTCGTTGTATTGGCGGCTCATTCGGACAATAGGGTTAAATAAATAGCTAAATATGTTGAAATTGATTATTTATCAAAACGGCTTCAAAAAACACGTTTGCTGTCACTTTATTTATTATACTAGCTGCGCCCCGCGGTTTCACCCGCTGTCCCACAGGAATCGTTAATTTTTTCGGGATACTAAGTACCCTATGTACTTTTCTGTATCCCAGACAACATGTATGCAAAATTTGAAGACGATCGGTTGAGTAGTTGAGACGTGAAAGCGTTACAAACAAATAAACAAACTAACTCCCTTTCGCATTTATAATATTAGTTAGGATTCTGTGTTTTATTATTTGTTGTTATAGAGGCCACAGAAATACGTCATCTGTAAAAATTTCAACTGTCTAACTATCACGGTTCATGAGATGTAAGCCTGGTGACAGACGGACAGACACATACGGACGGATAGCGGATTCTTAGTAATAGGGTCTTGTATTATCCTTTGGGTACGGAACTCTAAAAATGACTACTACCTTGTTCAGAATAAGAGCCGCCAATCAGAAGAACAGGTAATAGACTGCCTAGGAAGTAGAAACCTAACCCATTAATGAGCCGTGTTCAGATTGGATACTGATGCCTGCTTGCAATCCATCCTTACTAATTACAAAATCAGTAGTAACTCTGTCTGTCTGTTTGTAGGCTTTTCACGGCCAAACTGCTGATCAGATCTTGATGAAATTTGATAATTACTTGCAGTATATCACGAGGAAGGTTATTTGAATATGAAGTACTTGCAAATGAAGTCGCGGGTAACAGCTAGTACTCCATAATCCTAATATTATAATTATATTATGTAAATTTTATTATACATATTACAAAATCGAAAGGAACATTGTCTGTCTGTCTGTTTGTAGGCTTTTCACGGCTGATGGGATCTTGATTAAATATGTAATAAATGGGTACAGTAAATCACTAGGATAGGTTTTTTGACACTATTTCTGGACAAACGCGAACGAAGTCGCGGATAACAGCTAGTCCTTCCTACTAATATTATAAACGCGAAAGTTTGTAAGAATGGATGGATGGATGGATGGATGGATGGATGGATGGGTGTTTGTTACTCTGTCACGCCAGAACGGCTGAACAGATCTGAATGAAATTTGGCAAAGAGATAGATTATTGTCTAGAATAGCACATAGGATACTTTTTAACCGCGGGTGAAACCGCGGGGCGCAGCTAGTATTTAATAAATTTGAGATCTGGCATCGAGACTAGAACTCGACAGGGATGTAACTAGAGCCTGTGTAAAAGAAATAAACTTTAGACTGAAAAAACAGCGCTAAATTGACGGAATAGAACGACGCCGATGCATATCTACTGCTCGGTTTGGTTTTTTAGTTTTTTTGTGACTTGAATGGATAGTCCAATGTTGCTAGCAATTTCGGGCCATTCGCTCTCTCAATATGTGCCCATTCATTTAGGAAATAAAAATTCGTTCTGTTGGAAAAAGTTTGTAAGTAGATATAGCTATAATACTGTAAAATCATAGCTAGAAAATGTCCATCTTTGATCTAAATAAATTAGTTACGCTGCGGCTACACATTAGTGATATTTGCACCAATCTAGGTCTTCGGCCAATGTGTCAACATAAAGTTGATACTGCTACCAATGTCTCACGCAGCGGTAATTTTTAATCTACTTCCAAAAAGGAAGAGGTTTTCACTGTATGTTTTTTTTTTATTTATGTCTTGTTGATTTTACTCTGCCGATTGTGAATCGTTTTTTTTTTGTTTAGTAAATTGTACTTTAGAGGTGGTCCCATATAAATTTTATCGAAATCGGTAAAGCAGTTTTTAAAATAACAACAAGTTTCCAAAAAAATGTTTACATGGATGACGAATTACAGTACGAGAGGGAGGTCGGTTTTTGAAGTTTTGCTTTTTTATTACTTTGTGTAATTGTTGTGTTAATATATGTGATCCTTGTAAAATGATTCTGTCCGTTTCAAAATAAGCTATTCACAAAATGATGATCGACAGGTCTTGCGAAACTCGATTTTAAAGTGTTTGTTTCTTCATATGTTTAATATTTTTGTGGTACACATTAACGCAACTAGAAGTTGGCACAACTTTTTGCAAAATAAATTGATCGTGACCATCAAAATGTTGCCAGTCATGTTATCTATGCCAGGGGCCCTATTCGGAGATTTGAGATTTCCATCTCAACTTTTTTCGTCCTTGTTGCTCTCGTTTGAAACGTCATAGGTGTGAGAGTGACCAAGATAAAATCTCATCTCAGCTCACGCGTAGGAATAGCCTCCAGCTTTAGCCGAGTCACGCCACCCAGCGCTCCTATTGAGATTCATAGACAATACGATCAATTCCATCTAGAGTGTAGTAAAATAACAATAAACTAACCAGATAAGTTCATTCAACTGTATTTCTTCCGTTTTATTGCGTGTCTAAGATGAGAAACGACGCGGGGAGTTGGGGAACTAATTTTGGCGGGTTTTGCTGATTTTTGGGAAGTAATTTTGGTGAATTTACGCGGGTTTGTGGTAGTGTTAGTTCATGTTTGTTTGTCTAAGAGATGCAGTGCCGGCTGCGACAGTTAAATATTTAGTATGCATAATATTTAAAAAAAACTATGAACTAATGAAGCGATGATAGCCTAGTTGAAGAAGGCCCGCCTCTCAAGCTAGATGGAGCACTGACCTCCTTCATCTTTTTTCTATCTTTAGTTGCAATAATCTGTACTAGATGGCGTTAGTTGCCTAATTTGTGAAGGGTTTGTCAGTAATTCTTTAAAGACGCAATTGCCCTACACGCATTTGCCCCAGTTGACCCTATAGTTTTTCTCCAACCGGGAAATTAGAAACAGGACTTTGCCATCTTCATCTTCTTGTAGAAGATGAAGAAGTGCCGACTGAACATTTCCTGTCCGCCGTTCCACCGTCCTGCGGTGCTCTTCGCAATCATTCGGAAACGTTTCCGATCGGATCCCAGACATTTCAAACTCAAATTGTTCTAATCTCAGTCTACTTTTATACATTTTGGAATAAGGAATCAAGTATACTCGTAAATCCGATCGGAAGAATTAATCACGTTTAAAAACTTATGAATATAGAATAATATTTATTCGAATAATTTAGGTTTAAAATTCGACACCGATTTTCATATTTTCACGAACACCGATTCTAATTAAACATATCTATGAACACTCCCGACTAATACACCTATCAAACAAAAACACAAAATCAAAATCCTACACACATAAATACACACACACACACACACCATATGTTTTACCAGGCACATAACAAACTTAGGTTTATTAATGGGAGTAGCCACTAGCTACCGAAACACAGTTTTCACTAGTTCGGAGTCAGTGCATTCACATCATATGTTGTACTTATTGTTCGTGCCAAAATAAAAATATTTTATTTGAAAAAAAATAACAAAAAAATCGGCTCGTGTCTCGTTCGTCATAAACGTTCAGGAGCTACGATGCCACACACACACACACACACACACACACACACACACACACACACACACACACACACACACACACACACAGATAGAGAGAGAGAGAGAAAGAGAGAGAGAGACGTCAAACTGAAAACACCCCGTCGTTTTTCCATCGGAGGTTAAAAATAGTCCGCAACAGTGTCGCCTCGTACTATTTCCACGCCGGTCCACGTCTGCGACAATGCCTCCGTTTTAGTGCGGTACAGTGGGCGAACTCTACGGTTTTTACTATGGACTTCTACGGTTTACGACCGTGCTGAAGTATAGTGAATAAACCCCATGTCGGGTTTGGCTACGTATTGTTCCCCTGCTTTAGATTTTGGTTGGATTTTTATTATATTTCGTTTGTTGTGTATGCTTGTTTTTATCAGACTGCAGAAATAAATGCAATATCAGTGGTAGAAATTCATTGAAATGCAACACCCCTAACTGCTATTAGAACCTTTGATTTAATTTTTTTTACTCCTAACGCTAAAACGACGGGATGATAAGTTTGACGTGTCTGTGTGTGTGTGAAAGAGAGAGAGAGAGAGAGTCTGTGGCATCGTAGCTCCCGAACGGATGAACCGATTTTGATCTTGTTTTTTTTTTGTTTGAAAGGTGAATTCGTTGTTGAGTGTTCTTAGATATGTTTGATGAAAACCGGTGTTGATGAAATTCGGTGTCGCAGGTTTTTTATTTTTTTATTCATACTTGTTCTCTTATGTTAATTTATAAGTATAGGAAGCTAGCTGCCCCGCGGTTTCACCCGCGGTCCCACAGGAACAGTTATTTTTTTCGGGATAAAAAGCATCTTATGTCCTTTCTCTGTACCCCCGACAACGCAAACAAACAAACGAACAAACTCACTTTCGCATTGATTTATTTACTAGCTGCGCCCCGCGGTTTCACACGCGATTAAAAAGTATCCTATGTGCTATTCTAGACTATAATCTATATCTGTGCCACATTTCACCCAGATATGTTCAGCCGTTCTGGCGTGAAAGAGTAACAAACATCCATCCATCCATCCATTCTTACAAACATTCGCGTTTATAATATTAGTAGGAAGTAGGATAGGATATCGCAAGAAAGAATAGGACGTAATAATGTTTCATCGAGCTTAAATAAATAGTTTAATAGGACAAATTACTCATTCATCATTAATTAAACAAAGTAATTATAAAATCTGCAACCCTTATCAAAAGCGTGGGTGGTCAACGCAGCAATTGTATTCCTATCAATTCATTTGTCAAATTAGCACCCGTATCTATCATAATGATTCATTATAGCTATTAGTCAGTTCCTCTGCAGCTATCGAGCGGCGCGGTTGTGCAGGAAACGTTCGATTTTCAAGGTAAAGTTAATTGGATTATTAGCGCGGGAAATTTTAATTGCATGCAGAATGTACTCGTATTAGGGAAATGTTTAAAAATACGAATAGGTACCCACATTAATAACCAGCGATAATGTTCGACCTTATACTCGTATTTTCGCGGTGATACGACGAGAGTCAGCAAAGTTTTAGTTAAAACAGCCGGTTGACTGTCGAAAAACTTCAGGATACAAGTCGGTTGTATCCAGGATTAGCACTGGACTGTTTACCCGAAAAAAGCTGTGCATTTGTGCAGAAAACTCCACTTAGTGAGAGCTAAGCCAAGTTTGGCAGACCATTAAGCTTCGTTGGACAGGCTCCCCAAATGTTGGGGAACTGTCTAATTCGTGGAAAAATGTATCCTAACCTCAAAACTTGCGCGATTTGTACACAAGTTTTCAAGAATACAGCGTGTTACAAAAACTCTGTTGTATAAAATGAATATTATGTATGCATATACTTGTTTCGTTTTCGTTACGTTCGATTCCCACCTAGGGAAACATTTATGTGATGAACATTTGTGTTTGTTCTATGTCTGGGTGTAAATATGTGTGTAAATATGTATTTAAAAATATACATACATTTATGTATGTGTGTATAACAGTCTTTGGCCACCATAGTACAAGCTTTGCTTAGTTTGGGGCCAGACTACAGTGTATGCAAGTGTCCCGAATACTTACTTATTATTTTATTTATTTATAAGTATTCATGCAAAAATACCAAAAATTACAAGACAAAATTTAAAATAGCAAGAGACCGCTTTAAGATCGCAAGAAAAAAAGGATTTTTTGCAAAAACGTTAACAAATCTGTATCCTATGTTGGCGGCTTATATGTATATATTCTAAAAAAGATAGCGACACAACGCGAATAATCTACAAATAAAACCGACGCTATTCGTAGCTGCGTTCACGCTTTAGGACAGCGGAGCACGACGAGTGTTCAAAATTTTTAGAGTCAATGTTTACTTTAAACTAGCGTAATGGTTCCTCCAGCCGATACTGGATGCGCACCTCGCGGATACAACAGGGTTTTTGTAACACCCTGTATACATAATTTAAAAAAAAGTAGAGTCAACTGGGGCAAATGCGTCTGTGGGGCAATTGCATCTTTCGAGCATTACTGATAAACCCTTCACAAATTAGGCAACTAACGCCATCTTGTACAGATTATTGCAACTAAAGCGGTAAAAAAGATGTAGGTGGCGCCTAATTTGTGACGAGTTTGTCAGTAATTCTCGAAACACGCAATTGCCCCACAGACGCATTTGCCCCATTTGACCTTAATTAAAACAGGAGTACACATAGAAATAAGTATGACAGTTTATCACGAACGGATCTTTAAAAAGGTTTAATCATCATCATCATCATTATTATTATCCATTTTCCACAAATCCTAATCTTAATAAACTAGTATTATAAATGCGAAAGTGAGTTTGTTTAGATGTTTGTTACGCTTTCACGCCCTAACTACTCAACCGATCATCAGGAAATTTTGCATACAGGTTGCCAGACATAACAGAAAAGGACATTACTACCTTTCATCTCTAACATTTCTAATCAACGGTTCTTGTGGGACCGCGGGCGTCACCGCGAGGCGCAGCAAACTCCTTATATTAAAGAGTTTCTCTTTAGCGCGCCACCTCTTCCAGTCCTGCGTCATCCACAGCCTTCCCACCGCCTCCGCAACGTCTCCGACCACCGAAAACCTCAACATCTTTCACACACACACTAACAGAAACACAGTGCTATGACTCACTCATGGCGTATGCAAATACCGGCCACTTGTCACGTGTGGTTTGGGTTCAACGACTTGCTGTTTATGGTCATGTCGCCATTGATCGAGCCGCGTTGTATGGCGGTGTACTCGCATGGGAATTGACACCTTTGTTGTGTAATCATAATCACAATGTTTATAGCAGTCTAGTATGTTAATAGTCTTTGTTAGAATTTGACTTACTACATATTACGACTATTCTAAGGTCACCGCATACTAGCGGAGGCGGGGCAGGACTGAAGTTTTTTATTCAAAGTCAAAGTCAAAATGTTTTTATTCAATTTAGGTATCAAAGATACACTTATGAACGTCAAAGTTATTTAAATAGACTCGACCGCCTTGTTCGGACAAAAAGCCTCTACTCAGAAGAACAGGCAAGAAACTGAGGGGCATTATTTGCCAACATATGTATGTTTTTAATCGAAATACGAGTACTTAAGCTAAATATGAAATATTCTTAAGGCTCGAAGACCGACCTCGGTGCATTAAAAAAATAAACCGCTTTGCCGATATTGATGCTCCTGTACAGAATCGCCTTGGAAGAAATGGAGTAGTTAGTTATTTTGCATGCCGCTTCGCACGCGCTTCATAGCCTACGTCACTCAGGAACAATGTAGCTATCTAATGCTAAAAGAATTTTCAAAATCGGATCAGTAGTTTTTGAGTTAATTCGTTTCAAACATGCAAAAATACGGATCTTTCCTTTTTTTTAATATTAGTATAGAAATTAATATGTAATTGCAATTAATCTTGTTATTTTCAAAAACCAATAAAAAAACGCAAAACTATTCTCCAAATAGCATCGAACCTAAACCAGCTCATCGAAAGCTTGAAAAAACTAAGAAAACTAACTTCCTTGAATCTTATTACTATCAAAAGTCATTAAATCTCTTGAACCGGTGTAATAACTGTAATACAAAATGTGCAAGGTGCTGCCAACCTAGCAATAACAATGGATGACGCAGCAGTGTTGCCAGCATTACCAGCGGTTCTGACATGCGATCGAGCCCTCGTTTGCCAGTTGCCAGTGTAGGGCGGACTTAACGCTTGTTGCCAGGGCTGCACTCAGAACTGAACTTTGGGGTAAGGAAATAGATGTTTGAGACTTGAAAACTTAAGAAACCGTTCACAATAATGTTTCAGTTCTGTGTTTCAAGACTATAAATGACAAATGAATGAAAAGTTTCCAGTTGCAGTATTAGTTCCATTTGGCAGACCTTTGGGAAAAATTGTCAACAAACTCACAAAAATAACCACACCTTTCTCTTTCACCTCGTCTCTTATTTATAAGAAGAATTCACTTATTTAGAACAAGAATTAAAAAAATCATTTGGTTTTAAATTCTGAAATCAGTTTTGTAAATCCACGACGCCATAACCTGAAAAAGACCTAGCCTCCATTTTTGTGTTGATCGTGAAATAGCCCCTGTATTTGCGGCCTGGCTCCGCCCCTGGCGCCGTGTCATTGAGCCCTCATTTGGCACAAGATTGGGGGAAACGAATCACTCAACGTAAGCTGCTTTCAGTAATTACCGTTTTTGTACTGTATCTGTTTCACTGCTCATGTAATTTGATTCATCACTAATTACTAACATAGTTTAGGGGAGATAAAGCATTAATACTTTCGCTAGTGATTTTCCATTTTCCCGTATTTTACATCTTGTAAATCCAGTCTTAGTAGTCTTGTAAAAGCGATGACAGCCTAGTTGGTCAAGCCAGAGAGAGCGGGTTCAATCCCAGCCGACGGTACGCACCAATTTGTTCATTATGTGAATACATATATATGTGCGTATTGTATGTTATCTGTTACATGACTGGAGCCCGGTGTATGGCGACAGGCTCGTCCCCTGTCACATTTGGGACTGAATATCGTCCGGCGAAGTGTGGATGTTGTATTACACCTGGGCTAGCCTCTCGGGGGAAAGGCGTGACGATATGTTGTAAATCCAGTCAGCATTTCAATAGTACTAATAATGAAAAAATATGTAAAACTAGCTGCTCCCTGCGGTATTACCCGTGGAGAAGAAGCACTATAAGTCTTTTTCTGTACCCCTGACAACGTTTATGCAAAATTTCATGATGATTGGTTGAGTAGTTAAGGTGTGAAAGCGTTACAAACAAACTCACTTTCGCATATTTACATGAGTAATATGCCTGCCATGCCATCTCTATTCATAATTTTATTATTGTAAACTTCTTTTTTTACCCCCGACGCAAAAAAAAGGGGTGTTATAAGTTTGACGTGTCTCTCTCTCTGCGTGTGTGTGTGTGTGTGTGTGTGTGTGTCCTTTAATTATTAGTCTGGAGTGTAAGCTGCGATTGATGAAAATCTTTATCAACGGTTTTTTGAATTTTTAATTTTTTAACTACTTATGTGATACTTATAATGAATGATGTTTCAGTGTAAGTACACAGTGTTTATAGACAAATAAATAAAAAATATTAGTTAAGATTTGCATTAGAAGAAAGGATCTGTTACTTCTATCCATCGTTATCTACCGTTAGTTATCTACCGGACTAAGCCATGCCGTGAAATGACCTAGTCGTGTTTCGGGATGTAGTCCGGTGTAACCGTTCCGAAGACGGGTCTGAGCAGTATATTAGCGCACTTGTAGCGCCTCACTCAACTGCCGTCTTTGTACTTCTTCACTCTGCAATACTTCAAGGCTAGAGTGAATAAGTATCTTATAGGTCGTCGTGCTCCATCTTAGACCACAGCGTCGCTTAACATCAGGCGAGTTGGTGGTCAAACGCCGACCTATTATACATTATACATTATATACATCTATACCTATCCTCCAAAGACTTTATCTATCCCTCTCTAAAAAAGAAAGTTGGCGTGCCTTAGAAAATTTCTATCTTGCAGACTACTTCGGGGAGATAATGTTTTTAGAAGCTCACCTACGCACATAAATTTAGCGAGAATGTAGTCTCAGTCTGACTCTTGGGGATAGTGTCTGAAGTGATTCTTTAAAAGCAAAAATGATCGAGTCTTTCAAAAATATGAACCCTAAATGAGATGCACCTGTACTGACATTTTACATTGCCTCCGCAATGTCAACATCGATAGCATGAATAATTCCAATAGCTGTCTCATAGCTGACAAATGAGAACTGACACGTCTGCTTCGAGCCGAATGTTCAGTGGCTCTGCGGTTCAGACAGATTGCCGTTTTGCAATGCTAATGGTTAGTTTCGTCTGGAGAAGTTTTGAAGAGCTGGAGATTGGAACTTGGATTTTGCATTTTAGGGATCTGCAGTTAACTAAGGAGCCCTAAGGTTTTGATTGAACTAAACTGAAGTTATGATTGAATGATTTTAGTAGCCTAGGTTTCAAAGTCTGGATGATTACACATAGATAAATACACGTATATATCGCAACGCCTTTCCCCCGGAGGGGCTGCCAGAGGTGTTGCAACACCCACACTTTGCAAATCAGTCCCAAACGAACCATCACACTGGCTCCGGGCGGCAGTCATGTAGCAGATGATATTAAATACACATATGCATGCTTTGTTTCGTGTCTAATTAATTGTGTAGGTAGAGTACTATACGAGTATGTTCTGTAATATGTATTCGAGAATTAGTGTTTGATTTTCTCATATTAGGATTCGGAACTTGGCAGATAGATAACCACTAAAAACTCTTATCTTTTTTAAGCAATTTTTGTCGCGTGTTTTCAATGAATATAATTTTTCATCGCTTAAATTAAAAGTCCCATCCCCATAGAAATATAAATGTAAGAGTTATGAAACACACACAGTGTATCAAAAATGTTATTCAATGTAATCTTGAAAAAGGCAAACCGTTTGCAACTCAAGCTCGCAATTGAGCCATTCTCAACAATAAAATGTCAATAAATTCTCAAAATTATTGTCTCAATAAAACATCAAAGTGAACAACTTCGTACTCTCGTAAACATGAAATTATGTTTCCGGCTCCTTTTCAGGATTTAAAGCAAAAATCACATCGAGGCCGGCGCAATTTCAAATCCCTTTTTAAGAAACAACTTCATTTAGGATTACTCGCTTATACTAAAAGTTTATTGTTATTGTAATACCTGCTTTTAAAAAAGGCGTTTACAGACTACGACACGACTAGACAATAGGGATTTAACAGTTAGATCGCTTGAAACGTTGGTATTATACCTAGCGACCCGGCCGGCATCGGCGCACGGTGATTATAAACCTTCTGTGAAAAATTATATAATTGATGGTGAAAACCGCGTTTAAATCCATTGCGTGATTTTAAAAAAAGTTAGCTGATATACAGACAGAGGGACAGACAGGCGCGGAAATAAATTTTGTTGGATTACTATGGAGTAGTAGAAGTTTAAATTTCATTCATACGGACTGTTACAACTTCGTGCGGTCGCTAAAAAGGTGTTATTAATTACTCCAATGAGCACAGATAGAATAATAGTCTTGTTACAGACACTTCAAAGAAGAGAATAGAAAAGTGAAAGAAAACAAAGTCCAAAGAAGAGAACTGAAAAAATAGAGAACAAGAGAGGGGGGCGGGGGGTAGAGTAGTTTTACCGAAAAAAAAATTAAGCACATCCGTTCTCAATCAAAACTGATATTTCCTTTTCTACCTATGTAAAGTAACGAGTTAGAAGTGCATGTCGTTTTACGCTTATCATGTTGAAAATGTCGTATCGCTGTCGACTCTTGTAAAGTATCCTACCAGCAATGTTTGCATGGGTAATGCGCGTAATATCCGGACCTTGGCCCCTAAAATTTGCATACAATGACAGCGACAAGAAGGTCAGGGCTTGAGGACTCAAATTAATGGGTTTACTTTCGTTAGTTTTCAGATTGAAGCGGCTTGAATGACATTTATTAACATAATGGCATTTTCCTGTGTTTATTTTGAATTTTCAATCGGACAACTAAATGGAATAGCCTATAGGTATATGACATACTAGCTGGGCCCCGCGGTTTCACACGCGGTTAAAAAGTATCCTAAGTGCTATTTTAGACTATAGTCTATGTCTGTGCCAAATTTCATCCAGATCTGTTCAGCCGTTCAGGCGTGCAAGAGTAACAAACATCCATCCATCCATCCATTTTTACAAACTTTAGCGTTTATAATATTAGTAGGATTTTACATTAAAATTTGAGCCAAATTAAAAATAAAAAGTCGTTATCGCGTAAAACATAATTCAAAAAGCATTTTAATGTTATGCAATTTCTGTGTTCTCTGATTTAATCGCTCAAATTCAATTTGAATGCTCGTCAGTTTCTTTAGTTAAACTCGTTGCCTTGCACCTCATGTACGAAAGGCTGAACTTTGAGCATTATAACACTATAAATAAAATACCCACATACATTAAAATACAAATTAAAAATAGTAGATTGTTTACTTAGGTACTTTACAGCCTCATACTTGTTCATACAATGTTCATGATTGAAACATTTACTTACAATATCCCAAATCCAAATCACTGATTTTGACCCTTTGGGATTAAAAAGCCATTTTGGTACCTGTTTACGGGGAATAAACTAGCCTCTTTCGAATAAATGTGATTATAAATGAATCAATCAAAGCCAGAACAAGACACTACAAAGTGTAGTTTAAAAGCTATAATGTACCTACGTTCAAAAGCTGAAAGCTAAATTCTTAATTACGTACTAAAAATTCAATCTAATCAAGTTAATTTATGCACGTCTTTTCCGTCGAATATTCTATCAAAGGAAATCAATTTCCCCTCACAGTCACGCCGCTATATTTAACCGGGGTTTGCCCGTGTATCTTAATTAATATTGCTAAAGTCCCTAATTTATACGACAGCTCAGAATTATCTCAATTTGTAGCCAATATTGCGAGATCTATATCTGTCTACGACTAGGGAATTGAGGTATTTGGGATTACTGGGAGTAATTATTTTAAACTTGATCAAATCTTGATCTGTAGCGGATTCGTAGGAAATGAAATTGCGCTCGCCTAACATCCGGTACGCTGTAGAAGCCTCAGTGGCCAACAGCTTAAGTCATTCACAAAAATAAGAAAATGAAACTTTTTCATTTAGGTTCGCATTTCGGTTATTTCGCTTCTTTATTTATTTATTCAGTGATCCTATTGGTGGATTCTTTCCTCGTTACAGGCTAACCACACGCACAAGCTTCACTACACTTTAACTGTGCGTACTTAACTGAGCTGTGTGGTAACCGATACGATCTTTTAGACTTGCGTAGGTAAGTCGAAAATCGCGCAAGCCATGCAGTGGGGTTGGCGCGGTGTACAGTCTTACCAACGACACGCGCTGTGTTCCGTGTTCAAGCCTGGCCTGCGCAGTTAAACGTGTGGTGAAGCTTGTGTGTGTGGTAAGCCTATAAAGAGGAAAGAATCCACCAAGGATTAAACATACTTGCACCTCTCTTAGTAGAAAATCAGCCTAAACGCACACCTATCTGCGCCACACGCACCGCGTTTACTGGAATTCAAACTAACTACTTTTTAGGTAATTACAGGCTGAAGATGTAGATATCATCATCTGAGCATAGGCCTCTCTTGTATACCACTAATTCCGGTCATGTATTTACTACCGTACCCGTAATCGACGAGTATATATGAAGGGACCCATGAAAGTAGAAAATCGAAAGATGTGTACCAGGATCGTAGCAAGTGTAGAGAAGTGGTCTCCGCCTACCGCTACGGGAAAATGCCGTGATTGTATGTATGTATGTTTGTGTATTGACTACGTTCACTAGGTTAGGTTAGGTTACTAAAGCGTCAATTCGATTTCAAATTATTCCGACTTATGATGCTTGATTCAATCGCTCTACATCTTTGACGTCAATTCAGTTGTACATCTCACTAAAGTAATCTTACAGGACTAGAATATCTGCATCTCTTTTCAATTCAATATTCTAGAGCCAGAGACGGCGGCAATTTCATATCTGTATGGTAGTTATAGTGTAGCTGTAGCTGCTATGAAATTCAATCACAATTTTAAACTCGTAAACTTTTTTTTTTATATCTTGATTGCGTTGTGTTACAATATTTTTCCCTCGCTCGAACATTTCGTCCTTTAAAACACTCACAAACAGCCGAAATCCACTAATGCTGAGTTATAGCCAAAATAAATAAATTATCCGTAGAACTTCCCCGTTCGACTGGCAATGTCCTGAAGCGCTGAAACGGTCTGAAACGAGGAGTTAATCTGCAAAGTTTCAGATTTATGAACACTTCTCGGGCACATTTATGGACAGGCCTTCCGCTTCCTTCGTTGGCGCTCACTTCGAAATATATTGATAACTAGCTGCGCCCCGCGGATTTACCCGCGGTTAAAAATTATCCTATGTGCTATTCTAGACTATAATCTATCTCTGTGGCAAATTTCATCCAAATCTGTTCAGCCGTTCTGGCGTGAAAAAGTAACAAACATCCATTCTTACAAACTTTCGCGTTTATAATATTAGTAGGAAGAGTCCCGTCCCGCGGTTTCACTCGCACAGGAATCGTCCCACAGGAATCGATTTTTTTTTTCGGGATGGAATGTATCATATATGTATTTTTATTTATCCCAGACAACGTGTATGCCAAATTTCATGGTGATCGGTCGAGTAGTTTGAGCGTGAAAGCGCTACAAACAAGCAAACAAACTTACCATAAATTGAGCTTTCTACGTTCCGACATGAAGATTTGCTTATTTATTTTGACTTATATTGCTTAAAGGTCGAGAAGAGACAGTATTAGGCAACCCTATCAGGACGAGACTTAGAATTGTGCATGTTCAAATATTTTTTTAAAACTTAAACCGACATGCGACTTCAAAACACGACAATAGCAATATAAAAGAAATAAAAACGTAGGGCTACCCACTTTTGAACTCATATTTAAAGTCGACACCAAACTGCCAAGCGACATGCGGAGAATCAATTTCTATAATAATTTCTATATATTTATATGGGACCATCTCTGGATTTAGGCATACCAAACAAAAAAGTTATAATAAGACTTTGTCATACTCACATATGGCCCCTTTAGCCTATTTCCCTATAACCATCTATAACGGACACTCTAACATGGCATATTTATGGATCGTTACATGGAATGTTGTATCTTAACGTGCGGCCACACGTTGGCCATACTTTGTACAATCTTAGAGTCACAGCTACAGAGACTTGAACTAGAATACTTGCAAGTTCAAAGCTTAACAACTGGAAGGCGCTTCCAACAGTGCCTTTATTGCGGGAAGATCTTGGACAGTTTGGTCTAGTCTAGCTAATAATCTAGATAGGTTTGGTCTAGTTTATGTTATGTATGTAACTTTTAATTCTCGCATATTGTATAAATATTTTTAATTTGTAACGAGACTTTAAGGGTGAGGTATTTACTACAAATATATTTAGTAAACTTACTTGTAGTATCAATTTATTCACTTACGCCTCGTGCTTTCGTTAGGTCGGTCGTTTCATTCTGGGATAGGCGGAGCGTTGCGCGGCGCGTGCAGCGTCGTCGCATCACGCAAGCAAATGAAGCCTTATGCAGCGCAGCGCAGCACAGAGCAGCGCAGTTGAAAATGACGTTGTATTGTATGAAATATTATTTGAAATAACACACTAAAAGTGATGCGCGAAATCGCGCAGCGCTGCACAGCATTGTGAGTTTGGTGTGTTATTTCCCATAATCTTCGTTCAAATATATAATATGTATAAATAGAGTATAATTGATCGAAGCCCATAATGTTCCATACATTACAACATTCCAAGCTGCGCTATGCTGTATTGTACTGTGCTGTACTGCACTGTGCTGCATGCGTTTTGTGCCACGCTCAAATGCTATAATGCATGATAGGGTTCAGATAAAAGTGTGTTCACGCGCATTCTATGTATATTGTATTGTTTTTCGAGGCGCTCTACGCGCAGGGAAACGCATCGCGTCTCCTTAAAAGAGGCCTTACAGCACATTGGCTTACTGCCTCACTTAAACACGCTATATGGACATAAATATGGCCATCGCTGGCCATGCCACGTGAAATGCACTTACTTTTGGGAACTGTCCAAAACTCGTGAAGAGTCCCGTTATTCCGTTAAATATGGAGGTCCTAATGGACGGGAGCGGGAACGGTTTGAGAGCGTTAACTGGCTTTTGGATGTTACTAGAGTATTTTTGGGGTGAAATTTAATTTGTTGAAAACGTCACGAAATGTTCTTCTAAACCGTTATTGTTATGGCAGTCGTCAGACTTAACAGTACTATTTTTAATGGGGATGCAATTCTGTCCTTTTATTTTTTCATTGCTTGTTTTTTTCCTCTTTTGAAACTGAACTGATCTGTAACCATTTGTGGTGAAATTGTGTTGTGAAAGAAATTTTGGGGATAATTATGAAATTTGGACCCACGAAAATGGGTCTCATTAACTAACAAAACAAATTTGATACCTTTTTTAAAAATTTAATACCTTTTATAATTTAGGTTTGAAAAACTTTTCTGAAAGATTGATAATATTACGAAATTTCAATTTTTCTTTTCATATCTCACCCTAGTCCAATTTTTTTCACGAACAATATTTTTCACAATCAAAAAAATGTGCAGGTGCAAAAATAACACGACAGGAACGACGTTACGTTATCATTAATCTCGCCATCGTAACGTTTGTTACAATCGTTATAACGACGCGCATTGACGTAACGAGAACGTTAACGGCTCGTTAGCGTAGCGCTATCGGATAAATTTATCAATGATTTTTTTTTCTGAAGGATAATTTGATGTAAGATTAGTGGAACAGAATAAACGGTCTCGTCAAATAATACAATAAGAATATATTTTATTTTTATTTGGGGGCTAAGCTACCCACGTCCGTAGGAGTGTACTCTATTCTGATTCCCTACACGTGGTCCCCGGGTAGTGCTAACCGGGTAGCAAACTCTGGTGGGAGGCTTCGGCCGTGGCTAGTTACCACCGACTGGACCAAGTCATGCCGTGAAATGACCTAGTCGTGTTTCGGGATGTAGTCCGGTGTAACCGTTCCGAAGACGGGTCTGAGCAGTGGCGCACTTGCAGCGCCTCACTCAACTGCCGTCTTTGTACTTCTTCACTCTACAAAACTTCAAGGCTAGAGAGAATAAGTGCCTCATGGGTCGTCGTGCTCCATCTTAGACCACAACGTCGCTTAACATCAGGCGAGTTGGTGGTCAAACGCCGACCTATTCTACATAAAAAAAAAAAAAAAAAAAAAAAAATATATTTTTTTGTACACCATAAATGCTTTGTTCTGTGTTTTTTTGAATTTATTTTGAATTATTATTAAACTGATTTTATGAAAATTATATGCATTGTACAATGTACACGTATACGACTGGTTCCGACGTTATAACTTTTTTTTTTAAATAACGGATGCATAACTACTAATTTCCACTTGTAGAAGATACAGCATAGCTAACATAATTATCGTCACGCCTCTCCCCCGAGGGGGCTGGTAGAGGTGTAATACAACACTTCGCCGGACGATAATCAGTCCCAAATGTGACAGGGGGCGAGCCTGTCGCCATACACCGGGCTCCAGTCATGTGGCATACAATAATAGACGACATACCATCGCACATACTCGTATGTTCACATAATGAACATGTTGGTTCGTACCGTCGGCTGGAATAGAACCTGCACTCTCTGGCTTGCCAACTAGGCCAACCTTTGTTGGCCTTCTCCAACTAGGCATAGTTAATTAACTAAGTCTAGAGTTAATACTATTTTATAGTATAAAGGTTACTTGCTCTCTTCGCTCCATCTAATATTTGACTGCCTCGGTGGCTCAGTTGGTAGTGAACCTGCCTTCTGAGCTTGGGGGCGTGGGTTCGATTCCCACCTAGGGCAAACATTCATGTGATGAACTTTAGTGTTTGTTCTATGTCTGGGTGTTAATATCTATTTAAGTATGTATTTAAAAATATCTAAGTATTTGTATATTAGTCCCTGGCAGCCATAGTACAAGCTTTGCTTAGTTTGGGGTCAGGCGATCGTGTGTGGAAGTCTCCCGAATTTTTTATTTATTTAAGCTTGTTCTAGCATTGTGTTTACTCAAGGTTAGCTTTCAACTCTTGGTGGCATAAATCCATTTATCAGTTTAACCTCTGATGAGCAGTAAGATAACCCGAGCTTCTACAAGTGGCCTCAACAGAACGGGCGATATAGCCTATATCGTATATGTACATAAAAAGTACAAATATGTATGTAAATGTACTTTTAATTTTACATGAAATGAACATAAAATCTCTCCGTATCAATTACAAAACAAAGATGTACATCAAAAAGGCAAACAAACACACTATCCTACAAGTTAAAGTATAGTCTTCACAATAGTTACTACATAATTCTTCGTCTCAAATACGTAGTAACTCTTGTGTAGTCTGTGGCGCATATCTCGCGGTCACTCGCGCTTGACCGACGCGTTAATGGTTCTATCAACAGTTTAGTCAACTTCTCTCCGTGGGAACGCGGTGTAAACACGCCCTTATAATTTGGATTAGGCGATTTCTCTCACTTTTAGGCTGCGTGACACCGGAGATGTGTCGCGTAAATGAGCGGTGCACGAGGAAAAAAACCGGCGAAGAGCGAGTCGGACTCGTGCACCTAGGGTTCCGTTCAAACCTGTGGGTATTTCAATTTGATACCTCTTCGCGTTCATGAGGAAAGGGGTAGTAAGTTTAAAATTACAAAACATATTTTTATTAAGTATATTTATTTATTTATTTATTTATTTATTTGAATTGGTTCGGTAACAGACTATAGGCTATGACATATGTAGGTACCAACTTAAATTAAATATATAAAATTTGAACCTATAGTCCAATTATGACCGTACACAGCTTATAAAATGTACAATGAAACTAAAAACTATAATTAACTTACTAATGCATTACCTACTTAATTAAGTTATTTAAAAAATATTTGAATCTTACTAAACTACACGAAAATATGTCTCTGGTCTCGCTTAGTTGGTTATAAGTGCGGCACATTCTGACTACAGGACTGTTCCGCGAGACATTATTGTATGCTGGTGGTATGCTAAATAACTGAAAATTGCGAAAAGAGCGCGAGGGTACTTTAAAAGTAACATTCTTAAGCAGCTCACTGCTAAACGCACCATTGACAATTTTGAATAAGGTACACAAATCTATGACAGTTCTTCGGCTTTTGAGACTCTTTATTTTAAATTTATTTAACCTGTCAGGATATTCCTTTAACTTTCGCCTTATACCAAGTCTACTACACAGTGATCGCAAGAATCTACGCTGAATGGCCTCAATTCTGTCTACGTGAGTATCATATATTGGATACCATACCGAAGAGCAATATTCAAGAATTGATTTTACCAAGCCATTGTATAAAATAATCCAAGAGGCACTATTTTTAAATGGCTTTGCTGTACGCAATACGAATCCCAACATTTTACTTGCCCTATTTGTAATATAATCATAGTGAGGTCTAAAGGACAGAGAGGAATCGAACATGACACCCAAATCCCGAATGACCCCAACTTTGCTTAAGACAGATCCATTGAGGTGGTAATAGAAGCAGACCGGTGATTTGTTTTTGGTGAAACTAATTGTTTGACATTTGCTAGCATTAAGTGACATATGATTTAATATACACCAATCACTAATAAAATCCAGATCCTCCTGAAGACGCACACAGTCAAGCCTCGAGTAAATTCTGCGAAATATCTTAATGTCGTCTGCGTAAGCCAAGAAGTTGCCATCTAAATTATCTAAAAGATCGTTGATAAATATTAAAAATAGTAAGGGGCCCAGATTTGAGCCCTGTGGGACACCTGACGAAGCCAGAAAAGGTACAGAATCATATCCATATAACGACACCAGTTGAGATCGATTTAGCAGATATGAGCTTAACCATCTATGCAAATTACCATGAATGCCATAACAATCCAATTTTTTTAATAATATGTGGTGATCGACCCGGTCAAAAGCTTTAGAAAAATCAGTATAGATTGCGTCCATTTGAATTCCTTGTTCAAAAGACTCGCTAATATAAGTAGTATATTCCAATAGATTGGTTGCAGTAGATTTACCTATAATGAAACCATGCTGATTGGGATTTAATCGATGCTTAAAATGATTATAAATGTGATCAAACGCAATGCCTTCAAATATTTTAGCAAAACAACTAAGTATACTTATCGGTCTATAATTAGTAGCATCACATTTGTCTCCGGACTTGAAAACAGGAGTTATTTTAGCTAATTTCCACAAGGATGGAAAAATACCCTCGGTTAGCGATTTAGAAAAAATAAGAGAAAGTGGTTTAACTAGAGCTGGTGCACAGAGCCGGGCAAATACTGGAGGAATACCATCTGGCCCCGCCGATTTAGTAGTGTTGAGGCTTTTTAGTCGAGCGAGTACATCTTTGTCAGAAACAACCATGGAGTACGTCGAAAAACTCGTTGGTGCAAAGTGAGGATAATAGTGGCCGTTGGACGGGCTGGCGTAAACCGATGAAAAATAGTCAGCAAATAAATTAGCCACACCACTTCCAGTATCAGCTACTCGATCCTGTAGTTTGACTCGACTTGGAATAGTATTAGTGACTCTCTTACTTTTGGTATAGCGCCAAAAAGATTTTAAATTATTGGACAAATCATCTTCAATGCGTTGGATATATATATTGTAACATTTATCCATGTTCGTCTTTACAGTACTCCGGAGGAAAGAGTATGTATCATAGTCGCGAGGGTTGCCAAACCGTTTGAACTTATTGTGAAAATTTTCTTTTCGTTTTAATAATCGAATAAGATCCTTGGAGAACCAAACAGGAAATTTACTGTTCCTAGATTTACGTTTCGGAGTGTAGATTTCAATGACTGAATAAAGTTTATTGTAAAAGAATTGCACAAAATCGTCGCAGTTCAATTTTGCTGAATGTAAATCCCATTCTATTAAGTTTAATTCATCTATACATGTTTTGTAATCAGTTTTGTAAAAGCATAATGACTCTATGTCTATATGTAACCAAAAATGAATGCTTTTCGCATTTTTTTATTTTATCTGTTCTATGAGACGTTGCTTCGTACCAAATTTCAAGTTCACAGGAAGTACCCTGTATCTTTTGATTGCGTTGGCTTAGAAGTTTGTTTTTTACACAGCTCTAAGGGACAGTAGAATTGAGTATTTGATATGAATTTCAGCTTGATACCTCCACGCGTTCCTAAGAAGAAGGGTCTTGACAACACAAAGTGATCCTATAAGCGTTCCATTTCATTCCTTTTGCGGTACGGAACCCTAAAAAAACACCAATCGGATTACTTTGCTGTTTAAATGACGTAATCCAACTACCAATAGGATCACTTTGACGTGTAAATGAAGTGATCCCATTGGTGGGTTTTTTTTCATGCACCGCTCATTTTCCTCGTAAACGTCCGATGGAAAAGCAGCCTAATAATTCGGTTGATTAACATAACTAGTCTAGCCATAAGTTCTGTTACAAATGAAAATGCATTTATTTTTTTATACAGTAATGTAATGTTAATAAAAATTATATGTCCACATGTATTGAAGTCTTAACAAAAATATAACTATTATTTTATTTAAAATGACCACCTTTGGCCTTGATACAGGCCTTTAGTCGGTCTGGCCAAGAATCTATGGATTTACGGACTGTTTCCATGGGAAATTTAGCCACTGCTTGCTTCAAAGATTTCTTAAGTGACTCTATGTCGGCGTGTCGTTTAGTGTAGGCCATGCCCTCTAAAACTGACCATAATTTGTAGTCCAGGGGGTTTAGATCTGGGCTAGAAGAGGGCCAGACTTCAGCCCTTATAAAGTCCGGAACGTTGGCATCCAGCCAGGCTTGGGTAGTTCGCGCCTTGTGACCGGGTGCAGAGTCTTGTTGGAAACTCCACGGTAGATTTTTAAAAAGTGTATTGCTAAGGGGTTTTACAACACCATCTAAGACGGTCTTTTGATACACTTTGGCTGAAGTTTCACCCCTTTTTTCACAAAAATTAAGCTTTGTGACGCCGTGATAGGATACCCCCCACCAAACCATGACTGACGCAGGATGATGACCACGCTGTACCTTTCCAACCACTTCCGTAGCTTCTTTAGAGCTGTGAGCGTACACTTTGTCGTTTTGCTTGTTGTAGTGCTCTTTTATCGTGAAAATTTTTTCGTTGGTAAAAAGGATATTTCTGTAACTTTCACCTGCGTACCGGGATAGATGACGTTTTGATCTATCCACTCTCTTTAACTTCAGCGATTGATTAAGGGCATGTCCTGTATATCGGTGATAAGCACCAAGCTTTAGGTCTTGTTTTATTATACGCTATAGAGTCCTAGCGGGTATCTTCATTTCTCGCGATAAGATTTTTTGTTTCCTCATTGGGTTTTTTGGGAATTCTGGCTTTAACAGCATTAACAGCCTAAGTAGTTCTCATCGCACGCGGCCGCCCCGATCTTTTATGTTTTTCAACAGAGGAAGAGTCGGTATATCTGTCGATACTACGATATACAAACATACGGCTGATACCAAGATTTTGAAGAGTCTTGAAAATGACCGACGGTTCCATACCCACTTTGTGCAACGTAATCACTGCAATCCTGTTATCTTTGACACCCCATTCCATGTTGTAAATTTAATAATAATCACGAAAAATATATGTGAAATGGCGGGAAATTGATTGTAGTTTTCAACATAATAAACGCATTCCAAATTTAAATGCAGAAAATAAAATAAACGGAGGAGTTTGTATTGTAACAATATTTATGGCTAGACTAGGTACATTTAGTACATTTTGTTTCTACATTTCAATGTCAAATTAATGTGGAAATGATATCTTGTAATGATTTCTAAGAAGCAAGTATACATATGCGTGGAGCTTTCAAACCTATATAATTTGGATTCAAATCAAATAACTACATATAATGTGTTTGATCGAGCGACTAAGGTATTGGAAGCTACTGTATCAAATCGAAATTTGTGTTTTTTATAATTGGTATGGTGATAGCTTGAGAACATATTGGAAATTTTATAGGTAAATAGCACAGAATATGCTCTATTACATAGGTCCAGAAGGATAGTCTTCATACAAAACACGATTTCGAAACGTGTCAAATTTATTTTGGTACCATAATAAAACCTTTTTTTCTATACGTGATGAACTTGCCATTAAAAGAGGTTACCCGATTTAGTTGGGTAAATTATATAACGATCAGAGTTTAAAGAAATCACAAGACCGGAAACAAAGTATTAGGCCAGCTTAGGCCAGAGCTAAACTACATACAAAGCCTTACCCAGATCCATTCATGACACTATTCTACAAACTAATATTATAGATTGTATGTAAACCTTAACTAAAATCAGAGTAGGTAAAAGGTAAGAATTTAAGTAAAAATCAAGAGTACGAATTTGCGTTAAAATCAATAGTAAAGGGATTACTATTGATTTTAACTATTGATTTTATCTTATTTACACATAAATTTACACACTATCATTATTTACGTCATACATTTAAGTTATTTTTTCGGCAATAAAATAACATTACATTTATATAAAAATAAAACTGACGCCTGCTTGTCAGGATATTTCACTGTTACGTATATTTCTTTCTTGCGAAGGTGCACAGAGCAAATTGTTATAGGGGCGACGAAGTTTTCACTAATTTTCATTTTTACTTTGTCGAATTATTTTTGTCCACTGATCGGCTAAACTGGATCCTTGAGAAACCTAAAGTTTATTAAAGGGAAAATATAAAAATACCTTGTGGCAACACTTTTTTCAGCAACTTTTCGCTCTGTTGACATTCAGAATTAATTACAATTATTAGTTTTTTAAAGCACATAAAAATATATTTAAGACTTACGGATGATATGTGACGTTGCCTTTTTTTACTGTTTTGGATATTCTGAAATTTCGGCATGAGTGGACTACACAGTTCACCATATTTATTGGTTAGTAGGGAGACGTAACCGCTACTGGATGACATCGAAGACTGACTAGTGAATTGGTTGACTTTCAATGGTTTGGTTTACTTTTTTTGGAATCATTATTTTTGACCGATTAGGGGTCTTTTTACTCTATGTCTATGGTAAATAGTCGGCTTGAAATACTATTTTTAAGTAAAAGCAAAATCTTACGAGAAGTTGTTAGCAGTGGGGCTATTCCTACGCGTGAGATGAGATGAGATTTTATCTTGGTCACTTTCACACCTATGACTATTCAAACGAAAGCAACAAGGACGGAAAAAGGTGAGATGAAAATCTCAAATCTCCGAATAGGGCCCCATTTCTACTTAGGGCGCTTCTAGACGACCAGTGCAGCAAAAATATGATCTGTCTAGGAACATTATTAAAAGTAGCGTCTTAAGGTGTATGGTAAGGCGCGGCAGCTGTCTGTCTCGCTCGCGACACTGTTTTAATAGATAGGTAGATAGTGCTAACCGGGTAGCAAGCTCTGGTGGGAGGCTTCGGCCGTGGCTAGTTACTACCCACCGGACCAAGCCATGCCGTGAAATGACCTAGTCGTGTTTCGGGATGTAGTCCGGTGTAACCGTTCCGAAGACGGGTCTGAGCAGTAGCGCACTTGTGGCGCCCACTCAACTGCCGTCTTTGTACTTCTTCACTCTACAAAACTTCAAGGCTAGAGTGAATAAGTACTTTATAGGTCGTCGTGCTCCATCTTAGACCACAACGTCGCTTAACATCAGGCGAGTTGGTGGTCAAACGTCGACCTTATTGTACATGAAAATAAAAAATAAAATATAAAATAATTGAATGTATTTTTGCCTCTTGCAATGCATTGAAACCCGCATTACAAAGTATTCAGAATCATTTTCACGTTAATATTTATACCCAGTTTTTGGAAAAAACGTTACCACGTTAAAAAAATACGTGTTTACGTTTCTCCGAGCACTCATCATTAATATCAACGTTGAAAATATTCTAAATATAATACTTTGTGATGCGGTTTTCAATGCATTAATAGAAGCAAATTTATCAAAAATACATTACATAATTGTAAATCCAACTAACTGCGCCACGCGGTTTTACCCGCGGTTATGTGCTATTCTAGACTATAATCTATCTCTGTGCCAAATTTCGTCCAGGTCTATTCAGCCGTTCTGGCGTGAAAGAGTAACAAACATCCAGATGGATGGATGGATCCATTCTGACAAACTTTCGCTTTTATAATATTAGTAAGAAGTAGGATTATATTATATATATAGTAGAAAGTAGGATAGTAGGATATCACAGTGTCGAGACAACTGCCGCGCCTTACTATACACCTTAACAACTTCCGTTTTTCATATCCTTTCAAAAATGATTTACTTTTACCATCTACATTTCTCATACATTTCATGCCGAGAAATAAAGAAAAACTTCAATAGTTAATTAAGGTTTTTTCGCCCTTTTCCTTGTAGATATTTTTCCTCGGTAATTTCTTCGTCTGGCGCAAATGGACGAAATAATTCACTCTTTCTTTGACTAAACGGCTCGAATTGAATGGAATTCTCTTGAAAAGAAGCTAAATGCCCACGAGGCTGTACACGACTTTGTACAATTAAGTCTACAGTTTGTTTTTACCTTTAATTTAGTAAAGCTTTGGGTTTGGTTTACTTTACTAGGAATAGCTAATTATTTCCGCTAGGGAATGTAACACTTTGCCTTCATTTGTTTTCCCGACTAAAACTGGGTATCTTTAAGACTAGAGTGAATGTACCTTCTAGGTCGTCGTGCTCCATCTTAGACCACAACGTCGCTTAACATCAGGCGAGTTGGTGGTCAAACGTCGACCTAAATAAAAATATAAAAAACTAGGCCTATACTCGATACTCAAATATTTATTGCTCATATTAATTATGTAGTCATACAGGTCTTATAAACATGTAAAATGTAAGTAAACATGATAATATGACTCTGTTAAGGCATGGCAACAATTTGTACGGAACGATTTATTCTGTCATCAAAATTATCTGCAAAAAAATCGTCAATTATATTAGCATTTCGTTGTCAAAAAGGATTTTAATTTTTTAAGAAGGAGTCTTACTTATTGAAGTCTTTAAATTTAACAGACAATTTGTTAAATACTTTCATGGCCATTGAGTGAGGGCCCAAACTGTGCATCACTAGATTTGATGATTTTTTTAAAATTAGTTTGTGCTTGTACTGGGGCCTAGAATGGAGGTACAGGTACAATAACGTAGAAACTTCTTAACATAGATAACTAGCTGCGCCCCGCGGTTTCACCTGCGGTCCCTCAGGAACTGTTTTCTTTTTGGGATAAAAAGCACCCTTTCCATACCACCTACAAAGTGTATGCAAAATTTGAAGATGATCGGTGAGTAGTTGAGACGTGAAAGCGTTACAAAAAACTTACTTTCGAATTCATAATAATATTAGTAAGGATAATTTAAAATACAAAAAAAAACGACTTCCCATCACCAAAACTGGGTTTTGGTAATCTGGACTAATCTAAAAGTACGAGTATATCCTTGCAAATAAAAAAGGATACCCCAAATTGATTTATAAATTACGAAGTTCTGTGGTACCAAAAAATGTTTTTAATGCAACCGATTTGGGAATCTTCTTGTTTTAAAAACACTGTAAATCATGTTTATGTTAAAAACTGGTGAATCGTGCATTTTGCAATCATCAAAATAAGAAGGCCGCGTCCACAACAAAATGTTAAACAGGGGGAGGTGTGCACTTTTCAATTTTAAAATTTTTAGATAAAATTTTTACCACAATTAAAATTATCTGTTGGCTATGCGAGACTACAACAATTAGCAACCGTACTCAGAGTCGCTAATGGTTACCTTAACCATTACTAAGTAAATATTTCCCATTGAAACGTAGCCCTTAGTGATGGTTTAAGTAATCACTAACGACTGTTAGCTTAATCGTATTTTACGCAAGAAGCAGGCCCGGATCTAGCATTTTGAGCTCCCCGTCAGAGCATTTCATATTCAAATCGAGATAAAGGGTAAAAAGAAAGGCATTTTTATTATAATTATGTACTTAGACTATAATTTTCACAATATTTACTATATCTCAGAAATGCTCCCTTATATATATAGCCTGACATCGTATGAATGTTCCATCTAATCTAAATGTCAGTCAAAACCCGGCTGTCATTATTTTATTGGTTACTAGCTGTTTCCCGCAACTTTGTTCGCGTTTATTCAGAAAACAGTATCCTTAAACCCTTCTCGTGATATACTGTAGGCAACTAATTATCAAAATGAATATTAATCCGTTACCAAAGAGATTCAGAGTCCAACATTAAAAAATAAAATACTGGCTGCTTTTGAGCGGAGTTTCAATTTTAGTTGTCAGTTGTTATTTTAGTATCAACTACGTACTATTCGGTGATGTTGTCTAACGCTTTTAGTTAGCGGCGCGTTATTTTTTATAAATTCACAGAATTTCATGACAAAAAGACTTATTTATTCAGAAAAAATGATCCAAAAACCTTCCTTGTGACATACTGCAATTATTTATCAAATTTCATCAAGTACGTTCAGCCGTGAAAAGCCTCCAAACAGACAGACAGACAGAGCTACTTTCGATTTTATAATTAGGAAGGATAAGAGCAAAGCAGAGAAGTTATGAAAATAGAAAGAAATTAATACAAATGTTTTATCACGTAATATGAAATAAAGCAGCGCTGTACTAAATAAAGAAATGGTTTAAATGCTCAAACCCCTGATATTGAACTGTCCAAAGAATAAATACGGGCGGCGGAGATTATACTAATCGCTGAGAGCTAAAAATTGTAGGCTGGACCACAAAAGATCCTCAGTTTAAGGTATGTAACATAACATACATGTAACATTAACCGCCTTCGTGGCTCAGTCGGTAGTGAATCTGCCTTCTGAGCTATGGGGCGTGGGTTCGATTCCCACCTAGAGCAAACATTCATGTGATGAACATTTGTGTTTGTTCTATGTCTGGGTGTTAATTATCTATTTAAGTATGTATTTAAAAAATATATATGTATGTTTATCAGTTTCTGGCCGGTAGAGACACTACTAGGCTTCTAAGCAAAGCTGGTACAGGCTTTGCTTAGTTTGGGGTCAGACGACCGTGTGTGCAAGTGTCCCGAATATTATTATTTAACATTATGGTTTTGCCGCCCCTGAATCTGCCGCCTGGGGCCATCGCCCCGGTTAGCCAGGCCCTAGATCCGGGCCTGCCAAGAAGTTCAAGATAGAACGAGTCCAATGAAAGGACAAATCTTTCTAAAGACACAATCCGTAAGGTGTGCCAAGGTATGTAAACAAAAGATACAATCATCTGTGCTGATGCACTCGAGGTCAGCTAACAGCAACGAGCAACTAGCCCCGAGAGCAGAATTGCAGAATTACCGATTTCGTAAGTGATTTTCCGCTTATAATCCGCATTCAACAAGTAACATTAAAGAAAAACATAAAACCCGGCTGCAAAATATTGTACCCTATGTCACTTCCACTATCAAGACGATTTAAATGACACCTCACATGTTGACATCCATCAAGCTTTTTAGGCTGTAGGGCGTGCCAAAAAAACCTCATACACACATACACCCGAAAAACATAACCCTCCTTCTTTCGCAGTCGGGTAAAAACACACTTTGCCAAACTGTGATTTCATGTTTATTGATCATTACGAAACACAAATTCGATAATGATGATTTTTGCATTATGTAAAAATCAATGTATAATTACTATGACGTTGCCAAATCAATACGTGGTGTTATCTCTTTTCGTAAATTGGTGGAATCGATTTTGAACAAACCAGTGTCGTGGCGCCTCTTCAGGCTACTTGATCGGTGGCTTTACAGCCTCACACTAACTATTCACGTGTTGAGTTTAACGACTGTCATTTAGTTTGGTGTTAATTGAATTTAGTTTACAACTTTGGATGCTGCTGAAGATGAGCTGTCGTGAGTACATCATGAACATTAATAAATAAATAATAATACATAAATTCGGGACACTTCCACACACGGTCGCCTGATCCCAAACTAAGCAAAGCTTGTACTATGGCTGCTAGAGACATGAATGCATTACATGATATACAATTCATGATATACATGAATGGATACTTGAAAGAAAAGGATAATAACGCTCAAAAACTAGGACTGCAACGGTCTTATTGCTACGAACTGTCTCTTCCAAACAACTTTAGATATCCATGAGCTTTAGATAATTATCAGACAAGTAAAAATTTAATTCAAAATCGAAATAACCCCCAACAAGCTAAGTACACTCCCCACTTATTCAAACCACCACCTTTCGAACAAAACAAAATTAAAATCGGTTCATCCTTACGGGAGCTACAATGCCACAGATATACACACTCACACGCAGCTACACACACACAGACACGTCAAACTTATAACACCCCGTAGTTTTTGCGTCGGGGGTTAATAATACAACAACTGACGACCTCATCGCTAAAAGCAGGTTCTTCTAGCCAACTTATAGTATCCAAAGAACCTTAGATATTTGACATGGACAATACGTACTATATATGTACATTGGAGTCTTGTAAAACATTTATGTGGTTTGTGTTTGTTCTATGTCTGGGTGGCAATATATATTTAAGTATGGATTTAACAATATCTTAGTATGTAAATCAGCCATAGTACAAGCTTTGCTTAGTTTGGAGTCAGGCGACCGTGTGGCAAGTGTCCCGAATTTATTTATTTATTTATGTCTGTCAATCTGTACCGTAAATAAATGTAAATAAAGTATACAGATCGTGTTTTATCGAACTATTCGGCCTCAATCTTATCAATACGTTTAACGAGGTAGCCCTGACATAGCGCGACTGATAACGCGTTTGACATACGGGCGTGACATTGTCGCTTGGACAAAAAAAAACAGATTAAGCCCTTTTTCACATGCATTTTTTTTTACAACTGCGTCGACGTGATCGAAGGTGTAACACGCTTGCCTAGGAGATACCTATTCACTTTACTCTTGAACACCTCCGGATTGTATTTAGGTGGAAAGACAGACGCAAGCAACGAGTTCCACACCTCTGCAGTTCTTATGCGATATCTGTCATTGTCCCTGTCCCTCTGTCATGTCGGTTACATTTTTTTTGGGGTCCGTACTCAAAGGGTAAAATGGGAACCTATTACTAAGGCTCCGCTGTTCGTCCGTTGGGCTGTCTGTCCGTCTGTTACCAGGCTTGACCAGTGGTAGTTAGACTGTTGAAATTTTCACAGATGATGTATTTCTGTTGCCGCTATAACAACAAATAATAATAAACATAATAACGTAAATATTTAAGGGGGCTCCCATACAACAATCGCGTTTTTTTGCATGTATAGATAATGGTACAAAACCCTTCGTGCGCAAGCCCGACTTGCACTTGACCGGTTCTTATTGCATTTCAATGCTTTCAGAAACAGCTACGTTTTCTGTTACGCGAAAAAGCATGTTGCATCTCGCTCTTATCTTGTGATTTTCCTATGACTGCATCTTTGTCTGTTTAGTATCGCTTCGTTATAGCGGTTCGCCGCGTCGCGTCGCGCGTCGGTGTGAAATCAGCGGTTACCGTTGTGATACAGTAAACGTTACATATGGGCTCGATAATGATGTCAATTGCTAGCAGATTGCACACAATGACAAACATGTTAAACATTGTACCTACAAAAAGATCACCTGAACAATATCATTTTATGGTCGACCGAGCGAGCGTCAGTGAGCGTAGAATCTATGTTTCAGCTTCGATAAAAATGCTTTCGTATGTTCGAATTCTGTCTAGATTTCTGTCCGGATCTCTGTCTTATTCTGAAGATCGCATTTTTAACCGATTCTCTTGAATTTTTTTTAATTTTTTATGTAGAATTGGTTGGCTTTGTATCACCAACTCGCCTGATGTTAAGCGACGTTGTGGTCTAAGATGGAGCACGACGACCTAGAAGGTTATTCACTCTAGCCTTGAAGTTTTGCAGAGTGAAGAAGTACAAAGACGGCAGTTGAGTGAGGCGCTACAAGTGCGCTACTGCTCAGACCCGTCTTCGGAACGGTTACACCGGACTACATCCCGAAACACGACTAGGTCATTTCACGGCATGGCTTGGTAAATTTTGTGAGCAAGTACGAAAATTATCAGATTTTATTTGAGGCAGCTTTTGGTTTTAAAAAAAAATCAGTTTAACTATTCAACCTGCTCACAAAGTTTCACAAGAATCGGTTAAGGAATGTGACCTGTAGAGAGGACAGACGTTGGTCGCGAGGTTTACACAACTAACTACCTTGTACCTGCGATGTTGTTAACGTTAGTAATTACGCTTAGTTCCGCTGGTTAGTGTGAAATTACCAACCTAGAGCTATATATATTGTTGATTGAAAATTAACATTTTTTCATAATTTTTCATTTCAGTTCAATTTTATTTGGTTTATATAGCAGCAACACTAGGCATGTAAGATTTGGGTAAAATTTTAGTTTGTATAGTGGCAACACTTTTTTCATGATTCGCTCTCTTGTAAATTGGTCATTCAATATACCGGACGAGGCGTCATTATGTAATTCATAAAAACTATCAAAAAACGGAAAATTGTAAACAACCGTAGCACGATAACTCTTAATGCAATAGACTTAGTTGGAAATTTAATCAAGTTCATCATTTCACCATCCTCGGGTTTGGGAAACATATTTATATTGTTTGAAAACAAATGAAACTACCTAAATGAACTTTTCATAATTCTCTTCAGTTAGAATGCCTCCCAGTTCGCAGAGGTTGCATGCGATCAGCTTCTGTTTTTTTTTGCTCCCACATCCAGGGAAATTTGGCGTCGCACGTCTTGTGCATTTGCCAGTGTCAAGTTTATATAGTACTAGCTGCGCCCCGCTGTTTCACCCGCGGTTTAATGTATCCTATGTGCTATTCTAGACTATAATCTATCTCTGTGCCAAATTTCATCCAGATCTGTTCAGCCGTTCTGGCGTGAAAGAGTAACAAACATCCATCCATCCATCCATCCATCCATTCTTACAAACTTTCGCGTTTATAATATTAGTAGGATTTTACAGATGATGGAGTATTGTTGATGATGATAATGAAAATGACGAATCCCTCCCCTTTCCCCATTTCAGTAAAGTGATGGATTCTTTACTGAAACTTAAAGTGGAGTTTTGTAGAGAACACGAAAAGACACGTTTCGCAATGTTTGCATCATTTGCCCACACTCGTGCACGTTAAGGAACCTATAAAGGTTAATAATCCACTATAATTACACTTTAACACTCAAAGATTCACAAGATTTAGAAAATAATACAAAATTACCACAACACCATTCCGGTTCCCGCCAAAAAAAATATTTGAAACGTCATCTGTACAAAAAAGTTTGAATCATCCATCAAAAATTCTGTTAAAGCCTTCAAGAATCACAACATTAGGGTTGCAAAAAAAAGAGAATAACTTATCAAGACATCAAAAACAATTTACACATCAAAACTTCTATTTCTTTGATACATCAAAACCAAATTCAAGTCGACGAAACTACCGGGTGTAAGGAGACCGTTCTCGCAAACGAAAACTGGGAATAGTAGTGGGGATTACTAATACAAAGCGACTAAAAAAAACGCGAAAAAAATACTTTTTTTTTAAACTTAAAATCTGATATTTTAACATCGACACAAGTTATACAAGCTTTAAAAAGCTAGTTTAAACACAAATTACCAAAAAAAAAAAAAATTTACCCTAACGGCAGTCTAATACTAAATGCCTAACAGCTGACGCTAGAGGTGAACGCCCGCACACAGCTGCGCGCGGTCGCGACCTAGGTGCCGCGCCGCCCGCGCCCTCCGCTGTCTCGGCGCGCGCGCGGCCCGCGGCGGCGCGTCGTCGCACTTTCCGTAGGTACTGGCGCCGACCATTGACCCCCGCGATATAAACGCGTTACATTGCTGGTTTGCAAATTTCTAAAAGTTTAAAATAACAGTTATATGGCTAATAGTTAGTGGTTTCGGGTTGTGTATAGATAGTATAATAACGGCGTTTCGGCTTCGAGAACGGTCTCCTTACACCCGGTATAAAAGATTTCTTATGACACTCCTTTCGTATTCTAACTGGGGGATCTACAAAAACAATAAAAACGGAATCCTCAGGCAGGGGTACCCTAATAAAATTTTCGGTACAAAAGGAATTTCTGAAAGTAAAGAGAATTGCGTTACTTCAATACAAACAGCAAAACTATAGTTTTTACAAGGACTTCGGTCGATACATTAGCATATTTTATTAATTTAGAAAATACTAGCTGCGCCGCGTGGTTTCACCCACGGTCTATCAGGAACCGTTTATGTTTTCGGGATAAAAGTACCCTATGTCCTTTTTTGTACCCCAGACAATGTGTGTGCAAAATTTTAAGACGTTTGGTTGACTAGTTAGGGTGTGAAAGCGTTACATACAAACAAACGAACAAACTCACTTTCGCATTTAAATTATTAGTTAGGGTGTTGCCTTTTTTTATAATTATTGTCATTACATTCAGTTTCTTAATCTATACTAGATCGCGTGGCAATCTGTAACAATATAGCTGTCAAATTTGGACAACATTAGAAAAAAACACTATTTTTTTAATTTATTGACACGATTTAGCCAGAAGTATAAAATATCGTCACGCCTTTCCGCCGCTGGCAGAGGTGTACAATACCCACACTTCGTCAAACGATATTTAGTAAAAAATATGACAGGGCAAGTTTATTATATAATAATATGTGAATGTATTGTATATAAAATAATGTAGGGTCAACTGGGGCAAATGCGTCTGTGAGGCAATTGCGTCTTTCGAGAATTACTGACAAACTCTTCACAAGTTAGGCAACTAACGCCATCTTGTACAGATTATTGCAACTAAAGATAGAAAACATGTAGGTAGCGCTTAATTTGTGAAGGGTTTGTCAGTAACTCTCGAAAGACGCAATTGCCTCACAGACGCGTTTGCGCCAGTAGACCTTACATAGTACATGTGTATTAGTTAGCTCTTGCTATGCACTAAAATAAGTATTTAGCAGATAGATAAACATCGAACAGTCCGAAGACGGGTCTGAGCAGTAGCGCGCTTGTAGCGCCTCACTCAACTGCCGTCTTTGTACTTCTTCACTCTACAAAACTTCAAGGCTAGAGGAGTGAATAAGTACCTTATAGGTCGTCGTGCTCCACCTTAGACCACAACGTCGCTTAACATCAGGCGAGTTGGTGGTCAAACAATGACCTTTTCTACATAAAAAAAAAATAAAAATAAATAAACACTTTATTGTTCACACCAGAAATAACAAAAACAAAAGAACAGAAAAGTCTTAAACTGCAGTGTAACAACTGGCGACCTTAATACATAACATGCTTAGTACATAAGATGCTTAACTTTGCTGTTACGAAACTGCATATTAAATTAGAATCATCAACTAAAATTTCTGAATTTTCCACCTAAGTATTTACTAAGTTTCAGCAAACTTCAGCCCACTTTACGCTAAGTTCTGCTAAGTTTGAAAGTTGTGCTATTTCGCCAAAAACATGTAATGTTGAACACTTTTCGTTGAAAGCGTGTTACATATTCATGTGCTAGTTACCTGGAATCCGGGGGAATAGATTTTCTCTCGGGAAAAGCTCTTTTTGAATTACGTTGGAAACATACGGGCGATAAAAGTTGCTTACATTTGTACTTATTTGTTACTTGCTTAAGACTTACTTATTTCTTTGGTCATGTTAAATTTAAGTACTTGTTTATTTTTAAGAAGCGATGATAGCCTAGTTCGAGAAGGCCCGCCTCTCAAGCCAGAAAGAGCGGGTTCAAACCCAGCCGACGGCACGCACCAATTTGCTCATTGTGTGAACATAGTATGTGCGTATTTAAAACTATCTGCTACATGACTGGAGCCTGGTTTATGGCGACAGTCTCGCCCCCTGTCACACTTGGGACTGAATATCGTCCGGCGAAGTGTGGGTGTTGTACACCTCTGGTGGCTCATTCAGGGGCGTCACGATTTGTTCAAAATTGCAAACATTTTAAATAGATTTTTTTTGTAAAACTTAGCGTTTTCGATTGCAATACTATCCCGCATGTCCCCTGTGTAGATGCGTGTTGCAGCGTCAGCAGGAGATATAGGTAAATTGACACAAGGGGACCGGCAGGTTTATTGTATTTTATGAAAAGATACTCGGGGAACGCTCGCGCGACGAAATTATTGAGTTTTAGGGTAGGGTTTCATTGCTAAAATATGTGGTGAAATCTTAGCAATGAAGCAATAGATTGTTTACCAAGAAATGAAGATGAAAGCCATACGTGACATTTTGCCGACGAGCAAATCGCAGACGCCTATATTTCAAACTAGCTGTTACCCGCGACTTCGTTTGCGTTTATTACAGAAAATATTATCCATAAACCTTCCTCCTGATAGACAGTAGCTAACTATCAAATTTCGTCAAGATACGTTCAGCCGTTTAGCCGTGAAAAGCCTATACAGACAGACAGACAGAGTTACTTTCAATTTTATAAAATTAGTATGGATGGATATAGATCGATGTACGATACATATATGATTTTTCCTGAGCTAACTATCAATACTTTTATACTAATCTATATACGAGTATCTATCTATATAATAGTATATAGTCTATAGTACAATACAATAAACCTTTATTGCACCAAAAACTACATGAAAATCTTAAAAACTATACTTAATACATTTTTCGGCAGAACAAGGGCGACCTTATCGCCTAAAGCAGTTTCTGCCAGGTAACCTTTGAATGGACAGGAACTTACAGAAATACGAAAAGGTAAAAAAAGTAATAAAAAGATGTAACATTTGTGAGTTTGTAAGTTTGTTTGTCTTTCAATCTCCGAAACTACCGAACCGATTCTAAAAATCCGTTCTCTAGTAAAAAGCGACACTATCCCTGACTGCTATAGGCTAAACCAACGAAAAAAAAAATAGGAGCAAAACCGCGGGGAGAAGACCTAGTTTTTTTACATTGTTATTTTTTTGTTTTATTGGCTCAGCACGATTCCTATTCTCATTCTTATTCGAGGTGAGTGCGATAAGTCCTGCACTGACGTCCCGCTTGGGGAGTACTGTGCATTCTGACCAGCACCTTCCCGAGCCAACCCAGCTCCTTGAAATACCGGAGTGAGGCTCTGGGGCGCTGGCATGGTTGCTCCAATGGTAACGTGCATAATGACGATGAAAAACAATCTATGGTATAAAGGTGTTGTGGTGATGAATAGGAAATGATGCTTCATGCAAACCGGTAGCGATTCTAGTTTCTTCTGTGGCTTCACAATGCCACACATGCTCTTCGAAGGCTTAGCACGATATTTTTGTAATTGAAATCAATACCAGTTGTTTTTTCGTGCATATGCTACTCGTAAAAAGCGATGGCAGCCTAGTTGGGAGAAGGCCCGCTTCTCAAGCCAGAGGAAGCGGGTTCGAAACCAGACGACGGCACGCACCAATTTGTTTATTGTGTGTACTTAAGTGCGTATTGTGTGTCATCTGCTACATGACTGGAGCCCGGTGTATGGTGACAAGCTCGCCCCCTGTCACATTTGTGACTGAATATCGTCCGTCGAAGTGTGGGTGTTGTATTACACCTCTGCGAGCCCCTTCGGGGGAAAGGCGTGACGATATGTTTTGTTATGCTACTCGTAGTATAGTACATTCACATATATATCTATCAACATCTGAAACATTACGTCGACATCTCACGAACACTGTCATTACATCAAATCGCATGTTTAGTAGTAACCGAAAAACTTATCTGCACACTTGAGCGGAGCCACTATCGTATTGACTTGACAAAACTGACGGGCTATCATTGAAAATAAATAGTTCTCTTATTTGGCCGACTGTAGTTTAAGTTGGATTTGGATCATGTTTGTTTTCTATCGGTCGTGACTATAAGGATAGTGATATGTGTGTGTCTGTCTGTCACGACGCGTGTATTGAGGTCGAGTCGTGACTTCACCTGCCTAATGGGGGTCAAATTTAGTTGAGGTCGTGCCAAAGTTGTATCTGTCTTTGTAATGGTATCATACGTTGACACTTTCACTCTAGTTCATTGATTCGCATCACACTTCACAGTGTTATGTCATTCTATTGTATTGACATTTATTTTTGACATATTTATTGCTCTGTAACTTTTTAAAGTAATTGGCTCTTACCGTTCTTATTGTAATAGTAGATAAGTACCTGGATGGCCGAGCTTTGCTCGGTATTTTTTTTTATTTTTTAATTGTGTTTTTTGGATAATAAACAATTGATTTTAGTCTAACCTCAAAGAAAACACTCATTGACTTCGTGTTACTTAACAACGCCATCTGCTGTTGTGTCGTTAAAGCAATTAGTTGCTCACAAAAAATAGTAGTATTATTATTCGCCAATAGATGTCAGGAAGAGTCATATTTTTCAGTTGAGATTGATTATCGATAAAACACGAATAAAATGATATTTTCTAAAAATTATTCCTAGCTAGATCGATTTATCGCCCCCGAAACCCCCTATATACTAATTTGTATGAAAATCGTTGGAGCCGATTCCGAGATTCCAATTATATATATATATATACAAGAATTGCTCATTTAAAGGTATAAGATAAATTGTAATGCTGCGGCTATATTGGCGCGCGATAATTCGGGTCGCCATCCAATTTTAGCACGCTAGCTCAGTTAGCGTACTGCAATTTGGATAATGTATTGACCGCTAGGAATATTTATTACAAAGTTTGTGCAGTTGAAGTGAGGGCGGGAAATATTCGAGTTAGTTAACAAACTTCAAACATATTATACAAAACAATTAACCCATTCAACTATTCCGAATAATAATCAAATTATAATCTCATCTCCTAACGTTTTGTCAATATTTAATTAATGGAAATACTAATAGGACAATATACGCCGTCCCACAAAATTACGTTCCAAACTTCCATGTTCAAACACTTTGTGATTCAAACACACACTGATTAGATCCGAACACAGGAGTCACGTCGCGCCAATTAGAGAACGCGCCCAAATAGCGCGCGAATTAATTTGAAAATGGAACACTCGATTTTGATGTAGTGACATCTGTCATTCTCTTTGTCTGATCGTTTCTATCTAAACGCAACCTTACAGCACCGATATAAGTTTCTAAATTCTTCGAAGGAATTCCTTAGTGTGTGATTCGAAAGAGCATGACATTTTCAGCTGAACTATTTAAATTGAATTTGAGTTTTATGGCTCGTAACGTAAAGTTCATTTCTGATTGCAACGGTGATGTAATAAAGGAAAGGTCCCAGGATGGGCCCCGATTTGGGGAGATGTTTTATGATGAAAATAAACATTATTAATAGGAAATTATGAAATGTCATTAGTGGCCCGGGGGACGGGAATCGTCCTGAAAGTTGTATTGCGAAATGATAGTTCGATTTGTGTTTCAAACTTTCGTAGTGTGTGTAGGAGTAGACTTTTACTTACACGAAATAATATTGTTTTAAAATCAACGGTTTTTGTGAAAAGCGGTAGTTTATCGTTTAATGCTTCAAGTTTTACTTCTATAAAAATTACAATTATGTAGGTTACACCAAAATATTGTACAGAATACAAGCACTCAGTTTTGTCAAACACTTGACAATTAAGTCTAGTCTAGCTAAATGCACAAACCGCGCAGAGCCAAAAAAGACAAAAGGAACGTCAATTTTACTAAATACTCTTTAGTATCAAACAGAGAACTCACACTTTAGCTACATCCTTACAGTGTACCTATACTTAGAGAGCGCACGTCCCACGTGCCTAGTCCGACCAATTAAGCTAGTCCGTGGTTTAGGGGTTTCTTTTCTGTCTCGGGACTCGGGAAATCTTATTTTCATCTGACGTGGAAAAAGTTTGGTTCGCAAATCAAGTTAGGTTTGCTTGGTAACAGATTTTTGAGCTGAGAGTCGTAACTGGGTATAAGTATGCTAGAAAAAACGCTCTACCGCTAAGGATATTTTTGCGACATTTTCCTTCATCGGAAGTTCAATCTCATAGCTTGAACTTGAACCTATTTGCAGAAGCTCGGTTTAGCTTTTTAATTCGGATTTATCTGCTCAGCAGAGGTTAAACTGATAAACTGTTTTTCACCAAGAGTTTGAAGCTAATCTTGAGTTAACACAATGCTCGAGTGACATTTATAACATGTGAACTCTGAGTTAATTAACCCTGCGTTTAAGAACTTATCTGCAAGTATCTTCTGCAAGTGGGCCTAAGAGAAGATATTTTAAGCATCCTTTTACTTAGTATCAACAATTAAACAGTCCTCAGTACTTGAAAAAGCGGAAAGTCTCAGAAAGTCTTTCAAAACCTAAGCTCACTTTAAAGTTCTTTGGTTCACCAAAGAATTCCTTGAAAATTTTTACTTGGACCAATTTTCCTGATTACTTGTTCGGAGCCGGTAATTTTGTGTCGGAAATTCGGGAGTTAAATTCTAAACGTGACGAAATTCGCTCAAGCCGCTCGCTTCGCTCATTTCGCTCATATTTGGTAGGCTTTGAACGCGTTTGGCGAAATTGGGAAGAGCGGTTTTAGCGACTTTGGAGTTTTAGAACTTTCAGTCGGAATTTCGTACCTGCTTTTGCGAGTGTGAATTAAGTTAATTTGCGGGTACTGCAATATTTATTTTGTAATGTACGTGCGTATTTATTTATTTGCTTGCAAATACAAACTTATACTTAACCAAGTTCTAATGTAAATTAGGTTTGTTAAATTCATAAATTTCATCAAATTCTTTAGTAAATTAGATTCAAATATCAAATTGTATAAAGTTTTCTAGTAAATTTCATGAAATTAATTCTAAATTTTTCAATTTTATTATGGAAACTGACGTGGTTTTCACCTCAGGTTTTCACACATTATGATTTAAAACACGGGAAATTACTCACGTACGATTCAACAACGTCGCTTAACATCAGGCGAGTTGGTGGTCAAACAATGACCTTTTCTACATAAAAAAAAAATAAAAATAAATAAACACTTTATTGTTCACACCAGAAATAACAAAAACAAAAGAACAGAAAAGTCTTAAACTGCAGTGTAACAACTGGCGACCTTAATACATAACATGCTTAGTACATAAGATGCTTAACTTTGCTGTTACGAAACTGCATATTAAATTAGAATCATCAACTAAAATTTCTGAATTTTCCACCTAAGTATTTACTAAGTTTCAGCAAACTTCAGCCCACTTTACGCTAAGTTCTGCTAAGTTTGAAAGTTGTGCTATTTCGCCAAAAACATGTAATGTTGAACACTTTTCGTTGAAAGCGTGTTACATATTCATGTGCTAGTTACCTGGAATCCGGGGGAATAGATTTTCTCTCGGGAAAAGCTCTTTTTGAATTACGTTGGAAACATACGGGCGATAAAAGTTGCTTACATTTGTACTTATTTGTTACTTGCTTAAGACTTACTTATTTCTTTGGTCATGTTAAATTTAAGTACTTGTTTATTTTTAAGAAGCGATGATAGCCTAGTTCGAGAAGGCCCGCCTCTCAAGCCAGAAAGAGCGGGTTCAAACCCAGCCGACGGCACGCACCAATTTGCTCATTGTGTGAACATAGTATGTGCGTATTTAAAACTATCTGCTACATGACTGGAGCCTGGTTTATGGCGACAGTCTCGCCCCCTGTCACACTTGGGACTGAATATCGTCCGGCGAAGTGTGGGTGTTGTACACCTCTGGTGGCTCATTCAGGGGCGTCACGATTTGTTCAAAATTGCAAACATTTTAAATAGATTTTTTTTGTAAAACTTAGCGTTTTCGATTGCAATACTATCCCGCATGTCCCCTGTGTAGATGCGTGTTGCAGCGTCAGCAGGAGATATAGGTAAATTGACACAAGGGGACCGGCAGGTTTATTGTATTTTATGAAAAGATACTCGGGGAACGCTCGCGCGACGAAATTATTGAGTTTTAGGGTAGGGTTTCATTGCTAAAATATGTGGTGAAATCTTAGCAATGAAGCAATAGATTGTTTACCAAGAAATGAAGATGAAAGCCATCAATTCCATACGTGACATTTTGCCGACGAGCAAATCGCAGACGCCTATATTTCAAACTAGCTGTTACCCGCGACTTCGTTTGCGTTTATTACAGAAAATATTATCCATAAACCTTCCTCCTGATAGACAGTAGCTAACTATCAAATTTCGTCAAGATACGTTCAGCCGTTTAGCCGTGAAAAGCCTATACAGACAGACAGACAGAGTTACTTTCAATTTTATAAAATTAGTATGGATGGATATAGATCGATGTACGATACATATATGATTTTTCCTGAGCTAACTATCAATACTTTTATACTAATCTATATACGAGTATCTATCTATATAATAGTATATAGTCTATAGTACAATACAATAAACCTTTATTGCACCAAAAACTACATGAAAATCTTAAAAACTATACTTAATACATTTTTCGGCAGAACAAGGGCGACCTTATCGCCTAAAGCAGTTTCTGCCAGGTAACCTTTGAATGGACAGGAACTTACAGAAATACGAAAAGGTAAAAAAAGTAATAAAAAGATGTAACATTTGTGAGTTTGTAAGTTTGTTTGTCTTTCAATCTCCGAAACTACCGAACCGATTCTAAAAATCCGTTCTCTAGTAAAAAGCGACACTATCCCTGACTGCTATAGGCTAAACCAACGAAAAAAAAAATAGGAGCAAAACCGCGGGGAGAAGACCTAGTTTTTTTACATTGTTATTTTTTTGTTTTATTGGCTCAGCACGATTCCTATTCTCATTCTTATTCGAGGTGAGTGCGATAAGTCCTGCACTGACGTCCCGCTTGGGGAGTACTGTGCATTCTGACCAGCACCTTCCCGAGCCAACCCAGCTCCTTGAAATACCGGAGTGAGGCTCTGGGGCGCTGGCATGGTTGCTCCAATGGTAACGTGCATAATGACGATGAAAAACAATCTATGGTATAAAGGTGTTGTGGTGATGAATAGGAAATGATGCTTCATGCAAACCGGTAGCGATTCTAGTTTCTTCTGTGGCTTCACAATGCCACACATGCTCTTCGAAGGCTTAGCACGATATTTTTGTAATTGAAATCAATACCAGTTGTTTTTTCGTGCATATGCTACTCGTAAAAAGCGATGGCAGCCTAGTTGGGAGAAGGCCCGCTTCTCAAGCCAGAGGAAGCGGGTTCGAAACCAGACGACGGCACGCACCAATTTGTTTATTGTGTGTACTTAAGTGCGTATTGTGTGTCATCTGCTACATGACTGGAGCCCGGTGTATGGTGACAAGCTCGCCCCCTGTCACATTTGTGACTGAATATCGTCCGTCGAAGTGTGGGTGTTGTATTACACCTCTGCGAGCCCCTTCGGGGGAAAGGCGTGACGATATGTTTTGTTATGCTACTCGTAGTATAGTACATTCACATATATATCTATCAACATCTGAAACATTACGTCGACATCTCACGAACACTGTCATTACATCAAATCGCATGTTTAGTAGTAACCGAAAAACTTATCTGCACACTTGAGCGGAGCCACTATCGTATTGACTTGACAAAACTGACGGGCTATCATTGAAAATAAATAGTTCTCTTATTTGGCCGACTGTAGTTTAAGTTGGATTTGGATCATGTTTGTTTTCTATCGGTCGTGACTATAAGGATAGTGATATGTGTGTGTCTGTCTGTCACGACGCGTGTATTGAGGTCGAGTCGTGACTTCACCTGCCTAATGGGGGTCAAATTTAGTTGAGGTCGTGCCAAAGTTGTATCTGTCTTTGTAATGGTATCATACGTTGACACTTTCACTCTAGTTCATTGATTCGCATCACACTTCACAGTGTTATGTCATTCTATTGTATTGACATTTATTTTTGACATATTTATTGCTCTGTAACTTTTTAAAGTAATTGGCTCTTACCGTTCTTATTGTAATAGTAGATAAGTACCTGGATGGCCGAGCTTTGCTCGGTATTTTTTTTTATTTTTTAATTGTGTTTTTTGGATAATAAACAATTGATTTTAGTCTAACCTCAAAGAAAACACTCATTGACTTCGTGTTACTTAACAACGCCATCTGCTGTTGTGTCGTTAAAGCAATTAGTTGCTCACAAAAAATAGTAGTATTATTATTCGCCAATAGATGTCAGGAAGAGTCATATTTTTCAGTTGAGATTGATTATCGATAAAACACGAATAAAATGATATTTTCTAAAAATTATTCCTAGCTAGATCGATTTATCGCCCCCGAAACCCCCTATATACTAATTTGTATGAAAATCGTTGGAGCCGATTCCGAGATTCCAATTATATATATATATATACAAGAATTGCTCATTTAAAGGTATAAGATAAATTGTAATGCTGCGGCTATATTGGCGCGCGATAATTCGGGTCGCCATCCAATTTTAGCACGCTAGCTCAGTTAGCGTACTGCAATTTGGATAATGTATTGACCGCTAGGAATATTTATTACAAAGTTTGTGCAGTTGAAGTGAGGGCGGGAAATATTCGAGTTAGTTAACAAACTTCAAACATATTATACAAAACAATTAACCCATTCAACTATTCCGAATAATAATCAAATTATAATCTCATCTCCTAACGTTTTGTCAATATTTAATTAATGGAAATACTAATAGGACAATATACGCCGTCCCACAAAATTACGTTCCAAACTTCCATGTTCAAACACTTTGTGATTCAAACACACACTGATTAGATCCGAACACAGGAGTCACGTCGCGCCAATTAGAGAACGCGCCCAAATAGCGCGCGAATTAATTTGAAAATGGAACACTCGATTTTGATGTAGTGACATCTGTCATTCTCTTTGTCTGATCGTTTCTATCTAAACGCAACCTTACAGCACCGATATAAGTTTCTAAATTCTTCGAAGGAATTCCTTAGTGTGTGATTCGAAAGAGCATGACATTTTCAGCTGAACTATTTAAATTGAATTTGAGTTTTATGGCTCGTAACGTAAAGTTCATTTCTGATTGCAACGGTGATGTAATAAAGGAAAGGTCCCAGGATGGGCCCCGATTTGGGGAGATGTTTTATGATGAAAATAAACATTATTAATAGGAAATTATGAAATGTCATTAGTGGCCCGGGGGACGGGAATCGTCCTGAAAGTTGTATTGCGAAATGATAGTTCGATTTGTGTTTCAAACTTTCGTAGTGTGTGTAGGAGTAGACTTTTACTTACACGAAATAATATTGTTTTAAAATCAACGGTTTTTGTGAAAAGCGGTAGTTTATCGTTTAATGCTTCAAGTTTTACTTCTATAAAAATTACAATTATGTAGGTTACACCAAAATATTGTACAGAATACAAGCACTCAGTTTTGTCAAACACTTGACAATTAAGTCTAGTCTAGCTAAATGCACAAACCGCGCAGAGCCAAAAAAGACAAAAGGAACGTCAATTTTACTAAATACTCTTTAGTATCAAACAGAGAACTCACACTTTAGCTACATCCTTACAGTGTACCTATACTTAGAGAGCGCACGTCCCACGTGCCTAGTCCGACCAATTAAGCTAGTCCGTGGTTTAGGGGTTTCTTTTCTGTCTCGGGACTCGGGAAATCTTATTTTCATCTGACGTGGAAAAAGTTTGGTTCGCAAATCAAGTTAGGTTTGCTTGGTAACAGATTTTTGAGCTGAGAGTCGTAACTGGGTATAAGTATGCTAGAAAAAACGCTCTACCGCTAAGGATATTTTTGCGACATTTTCCTTCATCGGAAGTTCAATCTCATAGCTTGAACTTGAACCTATTTGCAGAAGCTCGGTTTAGCTTTTTAATTCGGATTTATCTGCTCAGCAGAGGTTAAACTGATAAACTGTTTTTCACCAAGAGTTTGAAGCTAATCTTGAGTTAACACAATGCTCGAGTGACATTTATAACATGTGAACTCTGAGTTAATTAACCCTGCGTTTAAGAACTTATCTGCAAGTATCTTCTGCAAGTGGGCCTAAGAGAAGATATTTTAAGCATCCTTTTACTTAGTATCAACAATTAAACAGTCCTCAGTACTTGAAAAAGCGGAAAGTCTCAGAAAGTCTTTCAAAACCTAAGCTCACTTTAAAGTTCTTTGGTTCACCAAAGAATTCCTTGAAAATTTTTACTTGGACCAATTTTCCTGATTACTTGTTCGGAGCCGGTAATTTTGTGTCGGAAATTCGGGAGTTAAATTCTAAACGTGACGAAATTCGCTCAAGCCGCTCGCTTCGCTCATTTCGCTCATATTTGGTAGGCTTTGAACGCGTTTGGCGAAATTGGGAAGAGCGGTTTTAGCGACTTTGGAGTTTTAGAACTTTCAGTCGGAATTTCGTACCTGCTTTTGCGAGTGTGAATTAAGTTAATTTGCGGGTACTGCAATATTTATTTTGTAATGTACGTGCGTATTTATTTATTTGCTTGCAAATACAAACTTATACTTAACCAAGTTCTAATGTAAATTAGGTTTGTTAAATTCATAAATTTCATCAAATTCTTTAGTAAATTAGATTCAAATATCAAATTGTATAAAGTTTTCTAGTAAATTTCATGAAATTAATTCTAAATTTTTCAATTTTATTATGGAAACTGACGTGGTTTTCACCTCAGGTTTTCACACATTATGATTTAAAACACGGGAAATTACTCACGTACGATTCAGTCGATTATTCCGACTATAGTTTCAACCGCATTCGGCGGTCTTCATCAGGGCGAGTGCGCGAACGCGGCTGCGTCTCGCATAGCACTCCTAAATTTTTCAAATAAATAGTACATATTCCTTGACTTACTTCGAGCGGAAATACATTAAAGATTAGTTAGAGTAACAATTTGAAGATAAATTTCCATAAAGTAGCGCCTGATTCAATCAACTATCAAATTCTAACGTATTTTCCTCCAAATATTCGCCGCAACATTTTTCAAAGATCTTTCGTTACTTATCCTAATTCCTTTTACAGCATCCAGACGTGATCCATTGCCTGGATCCGAGGGCACGTTTTCTCAATGAGATAACCTATACACGATCATCTCTTTTCTAATCCAAAGTACAACATCCACAGAGCCTAGGAGCAAAAAGCTCATATTTTCCGACTAAGCGAAAATGTACCATTAAGTACAGTCACTAATAAAAATAAAAAAAGTACTGAAAATTACTTACAAAAAAGGTTTTGTTCTATTTACAAAAAAGTGCCATTCTTCGAAACAGTTTAGTAATAAAAACACAGTCATCACTAGAAACATCTCTAAAAGTAGGTATATTCTCTTCTTCCCCAGACTGCGTGCACCTGCAACTGTACAAGGACTTGAAGGAGCGTCAGAAGAACGGCCAGACCAAGGCCTCACTGTCGCTGCAGCAGTACCTGGGCTACGAGTCGGGGTTCACGCTCGACAAGGAGTCCAACACGCTCGCCATACTGTGCGAGGACGTCGTGCCTGTGCTGGCGTTCGACACCAGGGAGATACTCATACAATGGAGAGTTAAGGTAAGATGATTGTTGCTTGCTAATTTCTTATGGACTAAAATTACTGATACTAGTTTTGTCCCACTAGTTCCGTCGCAGATACCTGATTGTCAGAATCAAGGCATCCGGCAAGTCATTGGTTGGTTGGTTGCAATGTCGCTCTCGGTGGAAGCCAGAAAAACATGATTCTTTTCCAGTTTTTCCGCCATTAAATCAAAATATTGAATTTTTCAAACAAATAACTTACAGAATATACGTCTACAGGTGCAGCACAACCTCGGCGGCAGTAAAGAGTTCGCCGCCGTGCTGATATCTGCTCCGTCGTCGACGAACATCCGCGCGGGCCCCGTGCGGCTGCACGCGTGCGGGCCGCGGCTTGCGCTGTGCGCCTCAAGGCCGCCTGAAGTGCTGGCGCTTTGGGACATCAAGCTGCTGAGGTAAGGGTCTGCTTGCATGATAGGTTGCGTTGTTGATGTGTAAATATATGTGGACAGTTGGAATAAGGCGAGCAGGGTGGAGCTGAAGCCCACCGCCCCAAAGAAACTGGGCCAACAATGGTCCAAAACTTTTTTTTTGTTTTCGTGTTTTAGTGTTCACCTAGATAAAATTACATACATATCGTCCCGCCTTTACCTCGAAGGGGCTGCAAGAGGTGTACAACACCAGCACTTCGCCGGACGATATTTAGTTTCAAATGTGACAGGGGGCGTGCCTGTCGCCGTACACCGGGCCCCAGTTATGTAGCAGATGACGTTAAATACGCACACAATATGTTCACACAATGAACAAATTGGTGCATGCTTTCGGCTGGGTCCGAACCCGCTTCCTCTGGCTTGAAAAGCGTGCCTTCTCCGACTAGGCTATCATCGCTCGTCTGGATAAAACAAAACAAATCAAAATCCTGGATCCACCACATTATGCTATTATTTATAATTTGCTATTATTATGCTATTATTTTATTACCACATTATAATATGGGCTATTTTTTTTAATCCAATATTAAATGCGATAAAAAGCGATGACAGCCTAGTTGGAGAAGGCCTGCCTCTCAAGCCAGAGGGAGCGGGTTCAAACCCAGCCGACGCGACGGCACGCACCAATTTGTTCATTGCGCGAACATATGCGCGTATTATATGTCATCTGCTACATGACTGGAGCTCGGTGTATGGCGTCAGGCTCGCCCCCTGTCACATTTGGGACTGAATATCGTCCGGCGCAGTGTGGGTGTTGTATTACACCTCTGTCAGCCCCCTCGGGGGAAAGGCGTGACGATATGTATAATATGGGCCCGTGTTGTTACTTTAGGACAACCTGTGCCGAATTAAATGATGATTAGACCCAAGCAACGAGTGCCAGCTAACATAAAAATATTAATTTCGGCCATGGCTAAACCTTTTCTAAGATCACAGACCAAATTTGGAACCTCTAAACCAATTGTGTACCCCACTAATTCCTACCTACCCAATCAAGTTAATGCACCCTAATTACACAAGCATCCGAGTGATTACACAATCACCCGGGTACCGCCGGCCCTAATCTGGATAATCCGGGTTTTTACGGGTACAGCCGTAATCACATCTACCTTGAAACTTTGGGGAACTCCGTAATCTCAACAGAACGTTGAAAAATAGCCTCGTTTTTCATCCGGGTGCAGAGCCGCCCATTTGCGCTACTGTGCCGGAGGCTCGGAGGCCACTACAGATAATGTTGACGATGTCAGATGAACGTCAGAAATGTCAGAATGACAGATGAAATTAAAATGAAATGGATAAATGGTTATTTACTGCAAACATAGGTAAAGTATACTGTATATACACACAAGAAAGTAAAGTTATGTAGTTAGGAAGATGATGGCAACACCCTTAATGAGAAAGAAGTATTTCGTAACATTCAGGTTAGTATCCAGGCTCTGACGTTGGGTTTGTCTTCACTGATCCCAGGATCAGATTGAATTAGCCACTGATACCGGTCTCCACCGTCATTGGTGGTTTTCCTTGTTACTAAACCAATAATGCGACCATTTTTAAAGCTTTCAGATTTAATATAGTGGGGTTGGTTTTGTATTTCATAAAAGTCAGTATCCCTAAAAACAATTACAAAATACGTAGTAAAACTGCAATAAAAAGGTTCTGCTTAGTTTTTTTTTTCTTATTTTTTATGTATGTGCTGTGAAAATGTAGTGCCAAAAAAAAAGACATAGATTTCAGAAAGTGATAGAGCGAGACGAGATATCGAGGATAGAGCAACGTGGAGGAGATAACAAGAAAAGTTTTCTACTACCGCCTAGCAGCAAGGCTAGCATGAGATATGGACAAATTGTCTTTCCACAGTGTCTATCCCGCGAAAAAGAGACAAACATAAACATTCTAGCTTTGTCACATTTATGCGGTGGATAAAAACAGAAGAACTACTTGTCCCCGGCCCGTGCTGCAGAGCTAGCATGAAACGTAGACAAATTGTCTTTAAACCCGCGAGAAAGAGACATACATATTCGTATCCTAATCATATGTAAGCGAAAGACTTTTGTCTCCGGCCCGTGCTTAGCCCACGTTAGATAAAGTACATAGTCGGGATATGGGAAAAGTGTAGTGGCTTCCGACCATAAGTGGAGATAGCTCTTACATTTGACCTAGTTAGAAATGACGTTTTAACTGGAACGCGTGGTTCCGCGAACTGTCAAAACAATCCTGGATTGTGTTTTTCTCGCGGATCGCCGAAACGGTTGTTGAAAAATTGAGAACTTTGTTTTTCAGTGAAGTTGTTCTTTTGCTTTACGAAATGATGTCGTTTGTGGGATTTTGTAGGTTTTATGGGATTTTTGGGGGTCTCATCGTGATTCCGGTTTTAGTGAGCTGTGTTTTTTCAGTTGATGGCTCTGAAATCTTGTTACTACCAATACACCTTCCTGAGTAACACAAATTTTATAAGGTTGTCACATTTCATAAATCTTCGAATATACAAAAGCACTATTTCTACTCAACATCTCTAAAGTAAAGTTACGTCTGTCTGTCTCTCTGTCTGTACATATGCTAACTTCTCCTAAACCAACGGATTTTGATGCGATTTCACCATAAATTAGATTATTTTTCACGGAAGCCTTTTTTATTTTTGTACTAGCTGCGCCCTGCGGTTTCACCCGCGGTTAAAAAGTATCCTATGTGTTATTCTAGACTATAATCTATCTCTGTGCCAAATTTCATCCAGATCTGTTCAGCCGTTCTGGCGTGAAAGAGTAACAAACATCCATCCATCCATCCATTCTTACAAACTTTCGCGTTTATAATATCGTACTCCTACGATTATTTTTCCCCAACGCAAAAACGACGGGGTGTGATAAGACGTGTGTGTATATGTGTGTGTGTGTGTGTGTGTGCGTGTGTGTGTGTGTGTGTGTGTGTGTGTGTGTGTGTGTGTGTGTGTATGTGTGTTTGAACGATTGAATCGATTTTGATTTTGATTTTCTTTGTTTGAAATGTGGATTAGTCAATACTTCCTCGTACAATACAATACAACTTTATTGCACAGCAAAAAGGGCAAATAAGGGCGATCTTGTCGCCTAAATAATAATATCTTCTTAGCTTGTTCTTTTTGTTCTTCTTCTAAATAATACTCGTGCGAAGCCGGGTGGCATAGATGAAAATATCTCATTAGTATTTCGTATCGATCACCGATGTTAAGCAATAGACGACATGGTCAGTCTTTGGATGGGTGACCGTGGGCAGCATTTCCAACTTAACAATATAATACAATACAAAAACTCTTAAATGACAACAAATACAAAATAAATCTAAACTAAACACTCAAAAAATAGTCGCAATGGGTGGTCTTATCGCATAATAACAACATTCGTCGAGTCTTGTGAGAGGCCCTCGGGCGGCCTAGAAACTCTAACATCAGAGCTCGCCAGAGCGGCTAATATAAACTTGCTTTCTTGCTACTAGTATTATTATTTTCATCAGTTTTTCGCCTTCCCAGCTCCGACGTAATTGGGAATCCCCGATGATTCCCAACTTTTTATTTTCTCTCTCTCAGTTCGTTAGTGGTAGAACAAAGCTGCTGTGTTCTGTGTCGAGTTTCCTTAAGGTTATTGAGTTGTGTCTTTCCTCTTGTGAAAATATCTCGTGTGCTTTTAAAATTTTGTTCGTTTTGATTTTGTGGTGTGAACAGTTGGACGTTGTTTTTTGTTTTTATATTTTAGTGTTTTTGTTTTGCTTTAAAATCTCTTTTGACAGTTGGCAGTCGCCATCTTGTCGTTAACGATTTATACATAAAGCTACGTAAAATAGTTACCTAAAATAGGTGAATTAAAAAAGTTGAAAAATTATTGACAATATTTTTTCATATTCGTTGTTTTAACCATGGCTAAGAACCACCTTGATCACAAGCTTTCAAACAGAGAAAACCACATTCAAATCGGTCCACTAATTTGGGGGTTATGATGACACAGACGTGGTATCATATCTTATATACTCACGTCAAACTTATAAAACACCCTGCTTTTTGTGTCGGAGGTGAAATACTCGTATAAAAAGGAGCAATTTGCAATTAGGTACCTACCTAACCTACGCACCAAATTAACAAACGAATTTTACGCATTTTAACAAAAAGAAAAAAATGTAACAGTCAGCATTTGTACAACGCTAATTATAATTATCAGCAATAACTGTTCCAAACTGTTCTAATTAACAAGGATCCTCGTTGAGATAAAATCGCTGTTTCAACAAAGGATGAAAAAACTCGAATCTTCCTCCATTTCCCTAAATCGTAAATTATAATGAAATCGCCAAAGGGCGCGAAAAATCCTCGAAAATTCTCATAAAAGGGAACTTTCTTGAGAAGTATCTTGGGAATGGACTTAGGGATGGATCGGAGGGCGAGAGTGACAGCTACAGTATAGCCCCAGGTATGCACTCAGAACTTCAAAAATGTCGATTTTATTGTTTTAGAATATTATTTAGTTTAAGTAAATGAATCACTGGCTAGTACTAATGATATACGTGTATGTCAATAATATTAAAAAATATTAATACGATTTAAAATCAATGCAAACCAAAAATTGTTCTAATTTATCCACGTAATTTATAACGTTTATAACGAGTATTTTGACGCACACATATATTATAAACATGATAAACGACAATAATCAATATGTAGAACATATCTAATGTACGTATTGTTTGTGAAAAATGTAAACGACATTTTATAGAAAAAATAATACAAGGGTAATTGTTTTTGAGCTTCCGACGCAAATACGACGGGTGTTATTAGTTCGACGTGTCTGTATGTGTGTGTGTCTGTCTGTGGTATCGTAGCTTCCGAACAGATGCACCGATTTCGATTTTGTATTTTTTTGTTTGAAAGGTGAATAGTGTCCTTGCTCATCGGTTTTTTTTAATTTTTAAATTATGTCGTATACCGGAAAAACAGTTCTAAGGAAACGTCTAAGTTTCCCCCTAAAATAAATACCTAGATCCGGCCCAGGCTGCCTGTAAGTAAATAAGACTTTTAATGAGTTAACTAACAGCTTATTAAAATGTTAAGAGATATCCTGTAATTGGCTCCACAAGCGAAATTAGGCTTGTTTCACATGCTTTCCTTTTAAATCCAGCTTTTATTTTGTAAGTTGTTTGCTAATAAAGCGATGATAGCCTAGTTAGGTAGGCCCGCCTCTCAAGCCAGAGGGAGCCAGAGGGAGCGAGTTCGATACCAGTCAACGGCACGCACCAATTTGTTCATTGTGTGAACATATGTGCATATTTAATGTCATCTGCTACATGACTGGAGCCCGGTGTTAGGCGGCAGGCTCGCCCTCTGTTACATTTGGGACTGAAAATCGTCCGGCGAAGTGTGGGCGTTGTATTCCTCCTCTGCTAGCCCCTTCGGGGGAAAGGCGGGCCTTCTTCAACTAAGGCTATCATCGCTTATTAGATGGTAATTAGATGGTAATGGGTAATGATGCCGAAAAAATATTTTTATTCGTCTTGAGGATGAAAAACTAGTTGCGCCCCGCGGTGTCAACCGCAGTTAAAAAGTAGCTATGAGCTAAAATCTATTTCCGTGTCAAATTTCATCTAGATCCGTTCAGCCGTTCTGGCGTAATTGAGTAACAAACATCCAATCATCCATCCAATCTTTTTATAATATTAGAAATAATAAATAAAATGAATTCGGGACATTTCCACGCACGGTCGCCTGACCCCAAACTAAGCAATGCTTGTACTATGGCTGACAGAGACTGATATACTTACATATACATATTTTTATACACAAATATAGATAGGTATTTAACACCCAGCCATAGATCAAACACAAATGTTCATCACATAAATGTTTGCTCTAGGTGGGACTCGAACCCACGCCCCTAGCTCAGTAAGGCAGGTTCACAACCAACTGAGCCACAGAGGCAGTCAAATGAATGAATTGTCTTGAATGTGTGTGTAGTGCTGTAATTGAATGTGTTTTAGTAAATTTAGTTCTATTCTATAATGTTTTCCCAAAGGCTTGTTAAACTGTCGTGTCTGTCTGTCTGTAAACATAGGAATACCCTCATTATCCCTATTATATCTGAAAGCAATTTGCAGAGTACAGTGGACACCGCGGCGGTATCGAGTGACGCCGGTGGAGTTATTAATTTGCTGTACGTCGAGGGGGTGCCGATTTGGGAATTTATGTTTGGGTTCTCGTTTAGTGATGACAGCAAGATATTGTTTTTAATTAATTATGGGGCAAAGAGATCAAAAATTGGAATAAAAGTAATGAGGACGAAAAAATTAAAGAAACCTGAAACCAGTTAAAATTAATTATGATTGAGATTTTTTTTACATAACGAGTAAGTACATTAAAATTAAAAAAAAAACCGACACTGATTTTCATCAAATACTCGTACATCATGTTACAAAACCCTGTTGTATAATTGAACGGCATGTACACACTCTTATAAGTAAGTATTAATGCAAAAATACCTAAATAAAATGCAAGTTAAAAATAGCAAGAGTTATGACAGGTTTTAGAACGCAAGTAAAAAAGGAAATTTTACAAAAATGTTAGCAAATCTGTATCATATGTTGGCGGCATTTATTCTGAGAAAGGAGCGGCACGACGCGAACAGTTTACAAATAAACCAACGCGATTAGTGGCTGCGTTCACGCTTTTAGGGACCCTATTCGGAGATTTGAAATTCTCATCTCACCTTCTTTCGTCCTTGTTGCTCTCATTTAAAGACGTCATAGGTGTGAGAGTGACCAAGATAAAATCTCATGTCATCTCACGCGTAGGAATAGCCCCCTAGGAGGCTAAAGCGCGATGTCTGTTTAAAATCTTTGTAGTCAATATTTAATTTAAACTAGCATAATTGAATCCTCCAGTCGATACAATTACAATGAAAATACAACAAGGTTTTTGGAACACCCATAGCTAAGAACACTCCCGACTAATTCATCTTTCAAACAAAAAAAAAACAATATCAAGATTCGTTCAGGAGCTACGATACCACAGACAGACACACACACTGCGCTGTAGGTTAAAAAACGTAACGCGACGTTATTAAAAAAATAGTAGAAATATTTTTAATTACAATGAGAAATATGCATCAGAATTCTTGCTACATTTGCGAAGATGGGTCTGAACAGTAGCGCACTTGTAGCGCCTCACTCAACTGCCGTCTTTGTACTTCTTCACTCTAGTAAACTTCAAGACTAGAGTGAATAAGTACTTTATAGGTCGTCGTGCTCCATCTTAGACCACAACGTCGCTTAACATCAGGCGAGTTGGTGGTCAAACGCCGACCTATTCTACATAAAATAAAATAAAACCTGTTGTTTCCTTCTATCTGATTAAACTAAGTCAAATGAGTAGGAGGCAGTCCAATTGAATCCAATTAATGCTCTCAGTAAACAAACCAAATTAATTGCAATACAATACATCACGAGCATTAGGGCCGGTTTCCACTTCCCATGTTCAGAACGCGATGCCAAAGATCAACAATGCATTCTTTGGTAAAAGTGTGTTGGGTATGGGCTCGAAAATATATAATCACTAGCTGCGCCCCGCGGTTTCACCTGCGGTTAAAAAGTATCCTATATGCTATTCTAGACTATAATCTATCTCTGTGCCAAATCTCATCCAGATCTGTTCAGCCGTTCTGGCGTGAAAGAGTAACAAACATCCATACATCCATTCTTACAAACTTTCGCTTTTATAATATTAGTAGGATTAGCTGTTGCCCGCAACTTCGATCGCGTTTATTCAGAAAATAGTATCTATGAACCTTCTTCGTGATATACTGCAACTTATTATCAAATTATGAATAAAAATCCGTTACCAAAGAGATCAGAGTCCAACATTATAAAAAAATACTGGCTGGTTTTGAGCGGAGTTTTAATTTTAGTGTGATGTTGTCTGACGCATTTGGTAAGCGGCGCGTATTTTTTTATTAGTTTTACAGAATTTCTAGTTGAATTTTTAATTCAATGGCTGAACATCATCAGGAGATGTTCAGCCATTCAATCAAACGACTAGTCAAAATGACTTGGATCGACAACGTTGACTACTTGCCTAGCCAAGTCATTTAAGATTAATACCAATAAAAACAACATAATAAAATTTAATTCCAGGCGCCGATCTCACATTACCATTAAATATGATATACGGTTTTCAACTTTACATGAAGCGGATAAGGTATACGTATGAGTGGGTAGAAAATCGTGGAATGACCCAGCCTTAAGCAAGTTGGCTGCAACACACAGTCACGCCTCTTCCCCATAGGGGTAGACAGGCAGAGACCATTTCTCTCAACTTGCTACGATCCTGGTACATATTTTTCGCTTTCTCCTCTTCCTTGAATATTTTCATACATACTCGTTATAGCTAATCCTACTAATATTATAAACGCGAAAGTTTGTAAGAATGGATAGATGGATGGATGGGTGGATGTTTGTTACTCTTTCACGCCAGAACGGCTGAACAGATCTGAATGAAATTTGGCACAGAGATAGATTATAGTCTAGAAGAGCACATAGGATACTTTTAACCGCGGGTGAAACTGCGGGGCGCAGCTAGTTACATATATGTATAGCTATAATATACGCTAATCAATTCGCCTCTCAGTATTGGTGGCAACACACTATTTGGGTCGCCGAGCCTACAAAAGGTAGGTAATTAAATCATGAATTTATTTGCCGTACCTAAGATAAAATACTCAGTGGACAACATAGAAATCGTGGTTACTGGATTGTCACGAGAATTTTATCATAATCAGTTGGAATTTCTATAAGCTTCACCTACCTACCTGTAACTATTGTTATTATGTAATAAAATCTTGAAAGTTAATCTTAACCTAATTCTAAGTGCTGTATTCAAATGTCACTTGGATCTGATGGTAAAAAGCGTGTTTTTAGGGTTCCGTACCCAAATAGTAAAACGGGACTCTATTACTAAGACTTCGCTGTCCATCCGTCTGTCACCAGGCTGTACCTCATGAACCGTGATAGTTAGACAGTTGACATTTCCACAGATGATGTATTTTTGTTGTCGCTATAACGCTAAAAAATAAAATAAATATATATATTTTTTTTTAATTTAAAAAATTACACTCCACGGACTCCGGGGACCGTGACTTTTTTTAACAAATATCTTAAATTATTATTTAAAGGAAATAAAGGTAGAGGGGGGTTAGTTATTAAGTCTTAATTTAAGGTTAGGTTAAAGGTTTTCAGATTTACTTAATGCATTGTGAGTACACCACGAGCAGACCAGCGACCCGCAAGCAGCACCCGATCACGAGTATGACGCATGTGTCAGCCATCGCTCTCCTCAACCATATTTGAGGGAAGAGAACGACCCGACACACGACGCCGCCGCAAGAAGGTGCCTTCGATAGTGAGCATGAATGCTCGAGATGATAAATATTTAAGGGGTCTCCCATACAGCAGACATATTTTTTTTTTACGTTTTTATAGATAATGGTACGGAACCCTTCGTGAAAAGCGAATCTGACTCGCACTCAGCCGGTTTTTAGCTACATCCCCATTACTACATTGCCTCGCAATAGTTAGACAATGTTTTGTCTTTTTCTTTCATTTACATTTTTAACTTGATCGAAAAAGACAAAACACTATTCCGAGGCTACACAACGTTTATTAGTAGAGAGGGTAGTGTATTTGTTAATGCCGACAGATTTACGGTACACATCGCCAATTCATGTTTTCATTCTCTAATTTTTTAATACAAATATTGAAGTACGATGACCTAAGAATACAAAACTCACCCTGTTTGCATTCTTAGCTCATAATCATTAAGAACTAGCTGCGCCCCGCGATTTCAACCGCGGTTAAAAAGTATCCTATGTGCTATTCTAGACTATAATTTATTTCTGTGCCAAATTTCATCCAGATTTGTTCAGCCGTTCTGGTGTGAAAGAGTAACAAACATCCATCCATCCATTCTTACAAACTTTCGTGTTTATAATATTAGTAGGATAGTAAGTAAGAATAAAATTGATGTAGGATGAGTTGAGGATAGAAATGGGTTGAGTTAAGTTTAAGTTTAAGAGAGAATGGGTTTATGAGGGATGATTATGGAACAACCCACACTTCATCTCAGCATAACTTACAGTGGACTACCAACCGATCCTATTTACCTAGTATAGTAGGAATTAATATTCGCAATATGTAATTAATTAATTTGATATATGAGTCATGTGCTTGCGGAGATTAATGTGGATTGAATGTAAACCTGCGATTTATACCTATTGAGATTTATCGGAACTGTTAATATTATAATGCGTAATTATATAATCCATAAACTATGCTTAATGAATAATTATTGTGTTGATATATTATGTAGTAAACATTAGGATAACTTCCGATGACATAAGGGGAGGAAATAATTTAGCAATTATGTTTTGTTGTAATGTATGTTTTATTTGGTAGCGTGGGGCGGGCTGCTTATTAAATATCGGATTTGTTTATATTAACTAAACCATACAGTAATCTATGGGGGCTGAGCTACCCACGTCCGTAGGAGTGTACTCTATTCTGATTCCCTATACACGTGGTCCCCGGGTAGTGCTAACCGGGTAGCAAACTCTGGTGGGAGGCTTCGGCCGTGGCTAGTTACCACCCACCGGACCAAGCCATGCCGTGAAATGACCTAGTCGTGTTTCGGGATGTAGTCCGGTGTAACCGTTCCGAAGACGGGTCTGAGCAATGGCGCAATTGTAGCGCCTAACTCAACTGCCGTCTTTGTAGGTCGTCGTGCTCCATCTTAGACCACAACGTCGCTTAACATCAGGCGAGTTGGTGGTCAAACGCCGACCTATTCTACATAAAAAATAAAAAAAAATGGCAGTAACTATCAAAAGTTCTGTGGCGCTAGTAATTGCAATAGTTAGCACATAGGTACGAGTTCACACTCTGAAATCTGTCCATGGACATTTTTCGTAACGAACGCCAGTAATATTATAATGAGAAAAAAAGTGAGTTTGTTCGTTTGTTTATTTGTTACGCTTTCAAGCCTTAATTACTCTACCAATCATCATGAAAGTTTGCATACACGTTGTCAGGGGTACAGAAAAGGATAAGGGGCACCTTTCATCCTGAAAAAATGTACAAGTCTTGTGGGACCGCGCGTTTATAAAACCGCAAGACGCAACTAGTACTAAATACCGTTGCCTAGTGCGTGATTTTTTTCTTTATCATTTTGGGCATTGCCGAAATCTATAGGCCTTTATAATAATTAATGTTAACAGTTTTGAACAGACAATCTGGATAGAAATATTGTCGCAAATAGTTATGACGAATTTCGTAAATGAGATCAAACGTTTTATGAAGATAACTAGCGTTTGAAACGAGAACGAATCAATTCGTTTCAATTTGCAACAAAAGTATGATAAATGAAAGCTCGTAGTGAATACCAACAAGTACCACTATCAAATTAATTAAAGCAAACAACGGGTACAGTCGACAACGAAAACCACTTTGTTTCATTGGTAAAAAAGATTTTGATGAAAAAGTTTGGTTGGTATAAAAATATTTCTGAAATGGATAAGTATTGCTGCTAATAGATGGTGCCTCGGTTTCGCTAAAAAACAGCTGAATAGATTTCACTTTACGTAGTATTTAAGATACATCACAAATGCGATGTTAATTAAGAAACTCTGTTTAAAATTGTTAACTGTTAAGATTCTTGACGTACACAACACACATGTTCTTCTTGAAATACACAGACAAAACAAAAATCCTCTGTTTGATTTTTGTCAGAGTTAAAGCAACAATGAAAATACTTGTCAAACATGCAGTAAATATAAAAAAAAACTAAACAACAAACTTTGAAAACGTTAAATTTAACGCATCCACATTCGTGTAAAAGTAACTGCGTATAGCTGACATTAAACGGCCGGCAATGTCGGATCCGGACCGTTTTCAATTTCCGGCGCCGATTTATTGATGAGAATAAATTTTTTTGACGATACATTTGTTTCGGAATGGTGCAGGAAATTAATGCGCATGTTTTTAGAGTAGAGCAAGCACACACATAAGAAAATAGAAATTTAACTGTTGCTGTTTAAATAAATTAGACAAATAGAGAAGAAAGATACATAATTATTAAGAAAAGAGACTCATAATTTATAGTTTATCAGAAAGTATGCCCTTAACTTTACGTAATAGTAAGATTGAATTTGAAAGCTATAGGTATGTGTACTTAGTATGTATTATAAGGAAATTACCTAACTTAAAAAAACAGGCGAAGTGCGAGTTAGACGAGGAAAGGTATAGTAAGTAAGTTTAAAATGATTAAAATTATTTAAATATGATGTAACTAAAAATGTATTCTTTTCGCAATTTTTCCTCTATCTGTGCTATAAGACGTGGCTTCGTACCAAATTTCAAGATTTTGAGTTCACGGGAAGTACGCTGTAGGTTTTGATTCTCTTACGAGTGTCGAAAATTTGCAGTATAAACAGCTGCATCTTTTGATTGCGTTGGCTTAGAAGTTTGATTTTGACACAGCTTCAAGGGACAGCAGAGCTGAGTATTTGGTATGAATTTTAGATTGAGACCTCCACGCGTATCTAAGAAAAAGGATCTTGACAGACAGACAGACGGACAACAGAGTGATCCTATAAGCCTTAATTATAAGGGTTCCGTTTATTCCCTTTGAGGAACGGAATCCTAAAAATAATCACAACAAAGATTTTTAAAAAATCAGGCTACTTATAAACTTTGACAAAATTAACTATGTAACACTTTTCTCCAAACCAGTACTTAACTTAATCCAACTAACAGCTCGCGCGAGCTCCACAATAACTTAACCAAACGAGCCAGGTTTAACTTAACGCAACTTAACTAATAGCTGTTGACTAAACAGGCTTTAACGGATTACTTAGTCAAGTAGTGACGCAACTTGCGTGGACTGAAGTTAACACCTTCACTGCGGAGGACCTTGACAGAATAATGCAATAAACTTAAATATCGTAGAGAAGCGAAATGACATTTTGTACATTTTACTACAAACCACAAGCCAATAAAATGTAATTTTACTGCTTAATGTTATTTTTGTTTACAAAAATACGACTCGAAATTAGATAAATAGTACATATATGTATTTACTTAGGAGTGAAAAATCATTTTTCAGATTTTAGTTCCCAAATTTACAGCTTATTTTTTTTAAATCATCACACAAATTAAATAAGCCAGCTCCTAGACATGACGAGCTGTTATGTTACTGATTGAAGAATTTACAGTGTAATGCATAGTTAGGAAAAAGCTACATAATTATGTAGATGTAAAACATAATTACTTCCTATTATTACAATGTAATTTGTAATACAATATTAATTACTCACTTAGTTTAGTACCAATCATGACAATGTTTACAGACTTTTTCAGTATTCACATCTAAGGAAATCTGACAAAATAGATAGAACAAAATACCCACGAATCTAAAAACCCATGGGTTTTTTGGCGGGAACTGAAAAGGTGTTGTCGTAATTTTATATTATTTTCAAAATCTTGTGATTCTTTTAGTGTTAAAGTGTACGTAATGGCGGATTATTAATTTTTTTTTCGGTTCATTAACGTGCACGAGTGTGGGAAATGATACAAACGTTGCGAAACGTGACTTTTCGTGTTCTCTATAGGACTTTACTTAAAGTTTCAGTAAAGTATCCGTCACGAATAAAGTAGCCACAAGTAAAGGGGAGAGATTCATCAATGTCATCATCACCTTATCATCATCACACCATCATCTGTAAAATACTATATTTACTTGACACGGGCAAATGCACAAGACGTGCGACGCCAAATTCCCCTGGATGGAGCTAAAAAAAAGCTATTTGCAAATTTTGTGAGTATTCCTTTTGACTTTGACAACTAACACTTCCAAAGCCGCCATGACTTCGACACGGTACCATTTAGGAGCGGCCTCGTCCGAGGTCCCGCCTCAGAGCCGCTAGAGTTATTGGGGATGGATCCCTTACATAAATATGCGAGGACCCACAAAGGAGTTAAGTTCGCCATATTTTATTCATTTATTCGTATCTCAGAGCTTTTGTGTACTCAAAGGGGTACGAAGATTCGGAATATACTCGTAGCTACAGAGATATGGTTCTAATCATAGGAACGTATGTAATTTTAAATCATACATGAAATTGGAATGAAGAATTGTAATCGGTTCAGTTATGAAAAACAAATAAATTAATAAATAGGTTGAATTTTGAACAAGCCAGTCGTCATTAGTAGCTTTCTCAAAATTATCCGACAAACATACGAAAATCTTGACTCCTTAAGGACAATCCATTCAGCTTAAAGGTATACTTTAAAACACACATCCTGAATGATATGACGATAAGATTTATTCATATTTTATGCTTTTAAAATGCCATGATAGCCTAGTTAGTTAAGGCCCGCCTCTAAAGCCAAAGGGAGCGGGTTCGAACCCAGCCAGATAACATACAATACGCACATTGTTCACACAATGAACAAATTGGTGCGTGCTGTCGACTGGGTTTGAACCCGCTCCCTTTGGCTTGAGAGGCATTCTCCAACTAGGCTAGGCATGTCAACTATGTAAGCACAGTAATCGTTCGTTTGATACCATAATAATCGTTTTCAATTGCGCCGACTTCTCTAATAGCTTTACTCTGTTCAAAACCTTCGTCATTGGTAATTTCTAGTGACGTACCTACCAAGTTAGTATCACGCACAGGAAATGTTTTTTAATTCATCTAATCCAGCACAACACTACTGTCCTTTGATATTGGCCCATCATAAAGGAAGGGGCCGGAAGATAATCTTGCTTCTAATGTCACTCGTTATTTGAGATCGGACGAGCTGATCGGCTGCGCCATTGTTGTGTATTGGGGCATCGATATCGATACTTATCGATAAAAAAGTAATACAATTACTCGCTTGCCTTTGAGATAACAACGCGCAAGAATGTTCTAGCCCCTCGTGTGTAAAGTGTGATGTTTGATTTTTTTTTTGACAGTGACATTCATTGACTATTAGCCGACGATGCTATTTGTGTAACGCTAACTTTATATAAGTAACATTATTAAAAGAAAAACAAAAAACCCGGCTGCAAAATATTGTACCCTATGTCACTTCCACTATCAAGACGATTCATATGACACCTCGCATGTCGAAATCCATCAAGCTGTTTAGGCTGTAGGGCGTGCCAAAGCACAATCCGAAATACATAACCCTCCTTGTTGCGCAGTCGGGTAAAAAATTAAACTGAGTACCTTAATATCTAGAACTCAGGATCTTAATATGTATGAGAACTCACAGAGGAAGAACTCGACCTGTTGATTATTAAATGAGTAAATAAATTTGGGACATTTTTCTCACACGGGCGCCTGACCCCAAACTAAGCAAGACTTGTACTATGGCTGCTACTATGTTACTCCGATTTTCATGGCGCTCATTTTCATACAAACATCCGGCTCTCGTTAAGGTTTTTTGAATTGTAAAAACTAAGCTTAGCACAAAGAGGTTATAATTTGGTCGCCCTATTAAGTCTGCTACATTACATTCCACATTCGAACGGCGGGCGGCGCGCCTCTAGTAAAACGGCTACGTGACATGTTTCAGAATTACTACGCCGATACTAACCGGCCGAATTGAAAATGTCTGATAACGGAAGGCACACAGGACTACGGCTTCATTTATTTTTACCTACTCTATTGGATGTCTGTGATTTTTACTTAATTCTGGATTTATGTGCGATACCGTGCTGAGCCAAAACCTCGAAAAAAAAATTACTAAAACTGAAGTCCGAAGTGAACGAAATGAGTCGACAAATATTTCGACGAAAACCGAAGAATTTCGTCGAATTAATGACGTTGGTAAAACTAATAAAAAAAAACTCTAAAACAATAATAAATATCTACTGAACGCTGTAATAGGCGTAATTTTCGGTTCTTTTTTTCTAATTTTACATATTTCCAATTTATTCTCCTTCGCATAATAATAGAAAGAGATCTGTGTTATTAGCATTTTTGCAGAATGAAAATTTTCAGTTCAGTGCGTTTTCATTTGCGATTTTCATCGACAAATAGTGCTGTCTGGTCGAATACTAGACTGTTTTCAGAAGACTCGATATTTTGTACGGTTCAACACGCCCGCCGCCGCCATGCCAACTGGAAATCGACGCATGTTCTTTTTAAAATTCGAATCCTTTTCAAATTCCAAATATTCCGTTCCCGCTTATTTGTCTGACATTTATATTTTTTTCTGTCTTTTTTTTTCTTTCTTTTAATGAGTGGAGCACGTGTCGCTATTATGCCAGGAAGTTGTGCGTTAGTTTTATGTGTTTTTAAAAACTTTTATATTACGAGGGAGCTTTTGTTCGCGGTCCGTTTTAGTTTTACGGCCGGAACGTGGTGGGTTTATTGTCGTGTATTGTGTTGTTTTAATTTGTGTCGTGTTAGCGAGTTGACGCGCTGTTGGCACATTTGTGATTTTAAAAAAGGTTTTAGTCAAAACTCTCACAGAAATGTTTGCCCATTTACATAAAAAAAAAACTTTAAGAAAATTGTATTCTTGTTGTTAAGTACTCTTAACTAGGTACTTAGTTCATTATTACCTACTCCTAACTATTTCACTTACTACATTTATATACCCAAGCAGTAACCCAAATTAGCAAATTTTCTTTGTAAGAATAATATCGTATGCCAATTCCATTCGAAAATAAATTTAAGTGGTCCCAAGAATAATTCAAAGACACAAAAGGGACGGAATATCTCAAAGACGACGTCTAATGCAGCCTCTTTACTTGAGACCCTCGTAGGGCATGGAGAATTGACATAGGTATAGAGGTAGACTTTGGGTAGGTAGTCATTATTTATGTAAGGGTAGGCGAAGTACCTACTTTGATCGTGCTGAAGATTCTAAGGTCTAATAAATTAAAGAACACCCGACACCGATTTTCATCAACACCGATTTTCACCGAACATACCTTAGAACACTCCCGACGAATTTTCCTTTCAAACAAATAATAATAATAAATTCTGTATTTGCCAAAAGGTTACAAGCATCTTTCTTGTAACCCCTGCACTAGGAGAATCCTGTATCGCAGGGGCCACGTCTGGTACGAGTTACAAAGTGTTTAGATACGGTGCGGTGATTAGTTTAAAATTGTATAAATTTAAAACAAAATACAACACAAAATGAAAAAAGAAATCTCACTTTTAGCAAAAATTGTACAAGAGCGCGCGTGTGTGTGCGTGTGAAAGAGAGAGAGTGTTTGTGTGTGTGTATGTGTAGGGGAATGAGTGTAAATGAGTAGTGGAAAGAGATAACATGTAGAATTTTTCAGTTATTAATTTTTCTCAACCAACATTTCCAGCCAGATTTACCGTTATAAGAGAATACATAAACACAAGATGGTAAAAGACGTTTAGAACCGACTTGTAAGGCATTCGCGAAATTCGCCACCGGCGTCCTGGCCACTGGAGAGCCAGTCGCCGGCGACCGCTAGATATTGCCAGACGCGAGCCACGACCATCTTCAGCTAAATGAAATTCCAGAGGTCGAAATCTACCAAGCCAAGTTAGGAAAATCCAGAAACGTTTGTTGCAAAATATGCAAAAATTGATTTCGGTGGAAATCTTGGAAATACCAATATCTACGTCGTCATTGCTTTTGGTCTAAACCAAACTTACGTGTTAGAAAGTTGTGTGTATTATGAAGACAGTACCTAATAATTTAAATGCCGGAAAACATTGGAAATTGTTGCAAAACAAAAAAACAACAAAAATGTGTAAGTCATCGGTCATCGGTACTTCATATTTAACGCAAATGAGTCCTTTGAAATATTCTTAAAATAAAATACTTATTTGCTTTAAAACATACTTGCCTCTATGAGATGCATGCAACATCTGCATGAAATTAAAAACTAAAATGTATTTTTTAGTTGGCTCTAATTTATAAAGAGGTTAAAGTTCGTATGTAGGGGTAATCCCCAGAACTAGAGTTTCGATTTTGTCAAATCCTTTCTGAAAGCTTCACTATCACTCAGTGCCTTATGCTATGAAAGTGAGCGAATTCGCGGGCAATATACTCTATTGTCTACTAGATTTCATCATCCGAACATTGACTTTCTTCGACTGCACCGTACTGCAATCCGTACACCTTACCTTGGTGTGGCTTCTAAGTTCAACACGCACGCTGCCTTGTGGTTGTGTACCGAGCGAGAAAACAGCGGTTTAGCACTGCAATAGTTTGGTTAAACGACATAACGAGTGTTGCAGCGAATCAAGTAGTCGGTAGTCAGTAGGCCCCACTCAAGTTGCGCGACGTTTTTTTGTTCTGAACAGCTTCTTTAGATATCTCAATGGCTAATAATATACGCGCGTAGTGGAGTTGACCATCACACGGCCAGCGCTCCCACAAATTCTTTCCTGAAGATAACTGAGCTCCGAACCTAGTCAAAACTACGTAGAAATCTACCGGCTGCTTTTAACTTCGAATCCAAATATTATTTCATGGCTCAAAGGAAAATGTTCTCTATCTTTTACGCAGGTACATTGCCGCTGCACTGATGTAATAGACTGCCATTTTGAAAGAGTTTCCGATATTCTTTCTGTTTTACGGCGTAATGTTGTTGGAATTTTAATTTATGGATAGCTAGAATCATGGTCAGTTTTCAATTTTAAAATATGTAGCTTTATTAACATTTGAAGTAACAAATTATGTACCTCGTATCCAACTTATATCCATTAACTCCTAACGTTGTTATTGTCCTTAGTTATTGTTAACATTAACTCAATTCAAAAATTTTCAAAGATTGGTTAATAACTAACCCCCTTAGCAGTAAACTTCTCTCTATTTTTACATCTTTAAACTCGATCGCAAAAGAGAAAACACTGTAAAAATATTACGAGGCTATACAACGTTTATTGCTAAGGAGGTTAATCTCCTTGTCTTGCTTCTAACATCTGTATAAACGCCTCATCAGATGGCTATTACAACAACTTACCCCATTACTATCTAATTGAAGATTCTAATCATAGTTTTGTTTACAAATACCCAATTCAGCTACAACAGTAGATTGCGCCCGCCCGTATGTACTCAATTATCTTAATTGGTAATTAATCCTTAATTAATATTTAATTTGGAGCGATGACACGCGATGGCGTATGATGGATGATTATATTTTCTATTAATGCATGGGGGAGAGAACAATGAGCAATTACAATCATAGAAATGGGTGGTTTAGATGAAAATTGCTGCGCCCTGCTGGTTTTGGGATATTACACTTTTGTCCTGAATTTGAGGCCGGCCGTTACGTTATGATTACGTACTGATAAGATGCTTATGTACTTGACAGATAATTACGATTGAAAGTAATTGAAATGAGATGGTTGCATTTTAATATGATTTCAGCAAAGTTGCCCACTCGAATCATAGTTAGAAATTCGAAACAAACAACTTGTAGAAAGCAAGAAACGGAATGGCAGTTAAGAGAGTATACACATCGTTATTTCAGTTTAGTGCTCTTGCTGTTTGATGTACTCTGAGATCGTACAGATTCGAAGAACAAGTAAAACTACCAAGAAATAATATGAAAAGTTACAGTTTCATCTCTTTAATATTTGATGACTGAGCTGTATCGTTTTCTTTAGGTCCTTTTAACACCGTTTTTGTTGTGACTCTTAAATTTGATATGTAGTAATTTTTTATGTTTTTAGTTTCTGCTCCTCCGACAGTAGACGAAAACCTTATTCAGAAAAACACAGAGTTCTAATTCTTCTTCTTCTTTTATATCCAGGCGTTACGGCGTGGTGGACAAGCGATTCTGCGTGGAGGGAGGCTCGCGCTGCGGCAAAGGCGAGGGACTGTTTGTCTTCGCAGCTGAAGGAGGGAGGGAACTGACCGAACTGCTGAATGTTTACAGTCATGACGCGCACTCGAGGCTGAGCATCGCTTCTAGAAGTGGCTCAGGTGAGGGGCTGATTTAAAACAATTTTTTGACAAGTGCCTACCAATCATTCATGATTGGTAGGTGGTGAAGTTTGAATATTGTATATTGAATTTGACTGCCTCGGTGGCTCAGTTGGTAGGGGCCTAGGCCAAACATTTATGTGACAAACATTTGTGTCTGGGTGTTAATATCTATTTATTAAGTATGTATTTTTAAAATGTATTTTATGTGTATATAAGTCTCTATCAGCCATAGTACCAGTTTTGCTTAGTTTGGGGCCAGACGACCGTGTGTGAAAATGTCCCGAATTTATTTATTGAATCTCTGTTCCAGTGCTAGAGAAGCGTTTCTCGGACACGAGTTCCATGGACGAGTGCTTCCACCCGTCGCTGCGCTCGTCGTCCCCGTGCTGGCCGGGCTCGCAGACCATGCACTGCCTGTCCGAGCTGGACTGCAGCCTGGACGAGGACAAGTTCCGCCGCCCCACCTCGCTGCCGCGGTGCGCCAGCTGCGTCGGGAAGATCAGCCACTTGACCAGGTGAGGAGCTAGCACTGTTTGTCGTCATTACAGGGCTGGAGCTGGGCGGCTAATTTAGGACAAAAATCATGCGCAAATAATCTTCCAATGTTTTTGCAGAATAGCCTACTGGAGGCAAATGTATATACTCGTATATGTAAATGTGGAAGCCAATCTGTAATGGCGCAAAACACAGCACTGGACACCGCTCCGGTATGCGGTGATGCAGATTTTAAATTAGACTAAAATCTCGATTTGTATACAAAAACCGTAGACACCGCACACCAGGTCATTACACTGACACCGCGTCTCCGTGCGGAGAAGTGCCATCAGCATTTCCGTCGCTCCGCACACCGCTGTAGGATGCTGCGGCAGTGTTATTTCCGCCTAAATCCTCCAGTGCATTATCATCATCTTAACCGGAGAACGTCCACTTGACAAAGGCTTCCCCCAATGATCTCCACGATAGCCGGTCTTGCACTACCCGCATACTGCAGACGCTTCCGGCGACTCATCAGATCACCTTGTCTATGATCAAATCAGATTCTTATCTGCCACCTCATTGATAGACAGGTTAACCGTTCGTTGGGAATATATCAGTTATCTGTCGTCGTTGATGGGAGATATAGAGATCATTGGGAGAGGCCTTTGTCCAGCAGCGGACGTCTTCCGTTTCAGTGGATGTATCAGTTACTTGACTTAAAGTTTGGGGTGGACTGACAGTTGCATGCTGACTACTGCCAGCCTTGCAGATGCACTGTTGATGTTAACCACAGTCCTGCATAACTTAATACGAAAACGAAGACAAAATTAAAACAAAATTAGTCAAATCAACATTTTCCAAGTTACCTTTTTCTAAGTAACCTACACAAAAAGTCAAACATTCATTTAGTTCAAAACGGTCATTAACTCTCAATCAAGTCTAACAAAAAATCTGACAGCTAATTACCAAATGTAACCTTCTAAAGTTGGTTAACCCCGATCGTCAAGAGAGCCTGCAGAAAACAGCAGACGCTCCATTCATGGGTGGTTCCACACCGGTGACCGCGGAAGGTGCTAATGCTCATTTTCAAGTTGCCTTGACACCAAACTGCTGTGAGGTGTGTAGCACGCACATTATTATAAACCTACTATGTAACTAAACAACATGTAAGAAAATTAAGAATGAAGAAGTGCTATTTCTGCAACCTATTAAAAAGTTCACTACCAACTACGATAGATCGCTTTGAGCGATAAGGCCGCCCGCAGTTTTTTTTTCTGTCATGTCATCCCTTCTCTTTGTATGTGTACAATATTTTAAGCCCTGATGCAAAAAGAGACGTGTGAATCTGTCTGGATCTGTATGTCTGTCTGGTGCTATCGTAACTCCGAAACGTGTGGACCAATTTTGATGCGGCTTCCTCTGTTTGAAAGCTGATGTGATCGAGCTTTGTTATTGGTTATTTTTTAATTTACAATCTATTGTACCTTGACCATTGTCCACCCATTTCCAGGTCTTCAACCATGGGCACGCCAGGCTCCATGATGTCCCCGGTGTGGACGATGGACAACATCCTGGAGAAGCGCTCCGACTCCGACCGAGCCTCCATCTACTCCAGGTCCAGCGGCAGCGCTTCAGAGTACAGGTCCGTGACAATTTGACAAAAGGGACGGTCCGCAGGTGCATATCCACCAGAGAAAAATTTACAACTTTTTGTGGAGTTGGCAAAAATAAATGTGTCAACACAAGGCAAGGGAAACACGTGTTTACAACACATAGGGGGGGGGGGGGGGGTTGGTTACGATTTTTTAATGTTTTGTTTGCAAAAAACGATTCAAAACTATGAATTACTACGTTAAACTAGAGTAGGAGTGAAGATGTCTTAGAATAGAGTAGTATAGAGTACAGATGTTGACCGACAGGGAGGGGAAGGGGGTTCAAAATTGTAAGAAATGGTCACGTAGTATGGGTACGTTCCCTAAGACGAGCATGCGCGCCGCGACATAACCTTTTGATCCATTTTGGTCGTGTAAGAACGTGACAAGGCTACTTGTAAATATACGTCTGTCTCAATAAAAAGAGTCTACAAAAATTTTGTCGCGGTTTGCTTGCTAGGCCTGTAAAGTGTAGGGCTATTTTGTCACGTGTGATATTATCTTGATCATTATTTCTCTCGTTTGAAAAGCCATAAGAGTGACCTTTCTGTTGGTCGGAATGGTTAAACATCTTTTTTTTATTTAAAAAAAAAATCTCCGTCTAAAAAAAAGATAACAAAACTTAAATAAGTTTAAAATGACCGTTAAATTATTAGCTAAATAATTATCCTATAACATATTTCAATTATAATACCCAGTATACATATACTTTTTAAATTACTACTAATTTACTTTTTAAAAACTAATTGTGAGAGCGAGACAGCAATAACGCCCGCTAAAGGCTCTTTATGCTAATTCTAAAAAAAACTAATTAACGACGTAATATTACATTCATCTATCTATTCTCCATCCTTATATTTATCTACACTACAGAGTTAAATACCTAAAACCTCTTAAGGGTTCATTGTACTCATAAATATAAACAACTTTTACTATGAAGATAATCCTGAAATGTGAAAAAAACCACCTGCTCCATACAAAAAGTTCATTGGCCTGAGACAAAATGTATGGAACAGCTGATTTTTTTTTCGCGATTTCAGAGTTCGCCCTATAGTAAAAGTTGTTCGTATTGATGAGTACAATTGAACCCTCATGAGGTTTTTTGTGAGTTACCTATAACCTCTCCATCTTAAGGTTGCCTGGAAGACATTGCTTTTAGTGATAAGGCTGCCAGTTGTTACACTATATAATAAGTTTTATTATAATTTTTCTCTTGTTGTTTTGTTATTTATGGTGTGAACAATTAAGAGTTTATCTATCTATCTTTCTATCTACACCTGTATATCAGTCCATGCCAGCAACCTTGGTCTATCGTGTATGCTAAAGCCAGTTGTACCGTGCAGCGTCCCGCGCAGCCAGTGCGCGGAGGCGAGCGGCCCGCTGGTGCCGGCCAAGCAGGGCTGCGCGTGCTGGCACCAGAAGCCGTGCTGCTGCAGGAAGAAGGCCTACAGCGGGCCCTACGAGAACTACGACGTGCCAAAGACGCCTATGCCTTTAATACAGGTACGTTGCTTCAATTTTATTTAGTAAAAACCGGCAAATTTCTCAGATCCGTTCAGCCATTCTAAATAGCTATTCACAATTATTCGGAAACGTTTCCGATCGGATCTTACAGATTTCTAACTCCGATTGTTCTAATCTCAATCTACCTTTGTACATTTTGGAATAGGTCGTCGAGTATAAATCCGATCGGAAGAATCAAGTTTAAAAACTTGTGAATACGGGCTGAGATTAGAATAATTTGAGTTTTAAATTTTTGGAATCCGAACGGAAACGTTTCCGAATTATTGTGAATACCTATACTGGTGTTATTGACTAAGAAACGGCCATCCATACATCCATCTCAACTTTTGCACTCATAATCTTTATCTTAGTGTGTTTCAAAGTCTGACCCCCTTACAAATAAATGCTGTATAGCCTCGGAATAGTTATACTAAACAATGTTTTGTCTCTTTCGATCGAGTTCGAGTTTTAAAATAAAAAAGAGCCAAACCACCGTATATTTTCTGAGGCTGTACAACGTTTATTGCCAAGGGGGATAGTGCTTTGTCTCTTTCAATCAAGCTTAAATTTAAAAAAAGAAAAGAAAAATATACCAAACAATGTTTATTACGAAAGAGGTACGTTACAGCGTTCAGATCATAAGTTACAATCGTTACAGATTTTTGGTTGAAATAACTTAAAGTTTGGCATATATTGTATTAGTCCAACTTTTTAAGTACCTACCTACTTGACATATTGGGAGGCAAATGTCAATTTCAGATCTTTATAAACAATACAATTGTGAGGAAAAAAACATTCCTCAAACTTCAAAGCTCTTCCAAAGAGACAGTTGTAACCTTTTCACCTAACCTACAGGTAGTTAGGATAGTCAGTCATATTGAACCTTTATATTGCTTGAGACATATAAAAATTTCTAATCAATCCCACTTCTAATTTTCCAGGAGCACCCAGTCGACGTCCACACAGACGCCGCAAGCTTATACGACACACCAAAGAAACTGAAATGTCTCATCAACGGTCAAGCCTGTTGCTGTGCGACCGACAACCTAAACCGAACGACCGACAGCCAAAACCAAACAGTCGACAATCACGACCGAACGGCCGACAATCACAACCGTACGGTTGACAATCACGACCGAACGGTTGACAATCACGACCGAACGGTCGAAAATCACGACCGAACGGTCGAAAACAACGAACCAAACGCAAACTACGTCAACGTAGCCCCCGTTACCAAAAACCAAGAAATAGATTACGGCAACTACGCCAACATAGACTTAACTACCGCTTTAGAGAAATTCGAGAGCTCCTTACAAATTTTAAGAAGCGCTGGCTTCAGTCAAGAGGAACTTGAAGCTCTGGAAGACATACCTGAAAACGACGACGACGTCTCAACGGCAACAACTAACACCGTCCATCCTTCCACCGAATGCTGTCACATAGAAAGCATTTCAAGTTGCAACAAGAACAGTGACAACATAAGTCGAATCAGCCATTTCTCAGACCCCCTACACTCTGACACCGACAACACTTTTAGCACTCGACGCTCCAGCTCAGCAGACTTCACCAAAAGACTTGACGATGATCTCTCCATCAACAGCCAAATCTGCTTCACACCAACCGTCCTAAGAAAGGCTATAAAAAGTGAGAGGATAAACGAAAGGCCTCTCCTCATAGTTGAGGATAAGGATTTCAAGATTCCAGAGCCTAAAAACGAGACTCTAGTAACAAAATTCAGAGATGCCGTCAAGATACGAAGATCTTCAAGCGTTCCGAGTAAATCGGACAAAAACAGAGATTCCTCCAGCTCGAATGATTCTGGCGTATCGACCGGGTCTTTGAAGCATCATAAAGGAGATTTCGACTTCGAAATGCCGATAACGAGTGCAAAATCAATAAAGAAGCATTTTAAGAATAAGCAGATGAGGCAGTCAATGGCGCCGATGCACATAACTAAGTCAAATTCGTCGGATCCGTTGAAAAACTTGACGTTTCAGTTCGAGGAAGTCGCGGCGATGACCAAATCGAACTCCTGTGATGCAGACACGCTCACCAGGCGGAAAAAGGGAAACGGTAAAAAATTATTTTTCATCTTATAAAGCTTTTTGACCCATTTGCCAGATTTTGGACGTTATCTCTTTTGTACATTTTAACATTTTTGAAGTTATAAAATGGCTAAATATATTTACGAAAAATGGTTTTCGGTGAAGTGGGGTAATGGTGTAAATAATAATTATGAGTATTACAAAGATTCAGTAAGGGTATTATTTCGCTTCAAACATTGTACCTTATTTTTGCTCTAACGCATTTCATTAGATCGGAAATACACTAGACTAGAGGTTTGTTAAAGAAACCGTTTTGAAGATGAACTTCCGCAAAGTAACGCCAGACTTAACATATCGTCACGTCTTCCCCCAAAGGCAGAGGTGTACAACACCCACACTTCGCCGAACGATATTCAGTCCGAAATGTGAGAGGCGAGCCTGTCGCCACACACCGGGCTCCAGTTATCTAGCAGATTAAGTTAACCAATAAAAATATTTTCCATCTCCCAACAGAGACCGACTCCCGCGCCCGGCACAGCCAACTGACGACCAAGAGCACGTCAAGCGGCGCGTCCGACACGTCCGACTACATGGAGTCCCTCTCCGTGTCCTCGCTCAGCTCCGGCGGCGCGGCGGGCGCGGGGGGCGCGGGGGCGGGGGGCGCCGGGGACCGCGCCGCCGCGCGCCCGCGCTCGGGCAAGGAGTACGCCAGCATCGACCGCAGCGCGCTCGCTGAACACTCATAACCCGGCTACTACTTTACGCACACCATATGTGCTGAAGGAACCACGTGCAAAGTCAAAGTCAAAGTCAAAATGAAGTGTGAAAGAACCTCGTGCAAAGTCAAAGTCAAAATGTCTTTATTCAATTCGGGTATCAAAGATACACTTATGAACGTCAAAGTTTTTTAATAGACTCGACCGCCTCGTTCGGATAAAGAGCCTCTACTCGGAAGAACTGGCAAGGGCGAAAAGCAACTCCATGCGGCATGAGTAAGGTCGATCTTGTTTTATTTTTGAAATTCAAGGTCATGATAAGCAACGCTGCATTGCGTCAAGGTCGTTTTTTGGAATTTCGATTGTCGGTCACACAATTCAGCGTTTTTAATATAATGTTAATAGTTGAAACGCGTTTCAACTATTAACATTAAAAACGCTGAATTGATAGCAATAACGCCGATTAAACGCTCTTAACTACTTATTGTAAATACAGAGTTAAGGGTCTAATAGCCGAGTTAGAGAAGGCCCGCCTCTCAAGCCAGAGGGAGCGGGTTCAAACCCAGCCAACGGCACGCACCAATTTGTTCATTGTGTAAACATATGTGCGTATTGTATGTCATCTGCTACATGACTGGAGCCCGGTGTGGTGACAGACTCGCTCAGGTCTCATTTGGGACTGAATATTGTCCGGCGAAGTGTGGGTGTTGTATTATACATCTGCCAGCCCCTTTGGAGGAAAGGCGTGACGATGTTTAATGTAAATACAGGGTTATTCATAAATGGTGTATTAAGCGGAGAGGGGGTCATTGTACCCATCGTTTTGAACAATTTTTACCATTTAGCGTGAAATCGAGAAAAAAATAACAGCTGTTCCATACTGTTAACATAATAATGTCAACGATTCAACTTTTTGTATGGAACAGCAAATTTTTTTCGTTCATTTTTGTGTGCAACTTTTACTGAGAAGGTCAAGCCTAAAAACGTGAAAAAAAAACAGCTGTTCCATGTAAAATGTCAAATGGAAATGTAAATGTCATACTCCATGTCAGTTAGTTGATCGTTGACAAAATGTTTGGAACAGCTGTATTTTTTTTCTTGATTTCAGGGTTGGCCCCATAGTAAAAGTTGTTCATAATGATGAGTACTATGACCCCCTTTCGGCTTAGTACACCTTTTCCTGATAACCCTGTATAATGTATTTAAAAATATAAAAAGTTAGTCTGTCTCACGAATATCAGAAATCGGAATGTATTGTTGACTCCAATAGATACATGTTACAGTTCAATATTTAATTGTTTATTAATGACAAAACAATAATTACTATCGCAAATCTGTCTATATCTCTCAGATGTGGACTTAATTATAAACGCAGCTCAAAAACAGTAAAGTAACTTCGCGTTGGCTTAAGATTTTCTATTGCCATTCTTAAGTGAGACGATGAAAACGTAGCAAGATTCAATGCTGATGTCTGTCTGACTGTTACCCATACAAAAATAATAAGCGTACAATAATAATTAACCCCGTTAATCACCTAAAACGATTTTATATCAGTTAAATACAAAGGTTTCTCGGACTGCCTCGGTGGCTCACTAGGTAGTGAACCTGCCTTCTGAGCTTGAGGGCGTGGGTACGATTCCCATCTAGGGCATTCATGTGATGAACATTTGTGTTTGTCCTATGTCTGGGTGTTAATACGAGTATCTATTCAAAGTTAAAGTCAAAATGTTTTTATTCAATTTGGGTATCAAAGATACATTTATGAACGTCAAAGCTTTTTTTTAAATAGACTCGACCGCCCTGTTCGGATAATGAGCCACTACTCAGAAGAACAGGCAAGAAACTGAGGGGCATTTTATTTATGTATGTATTAAAAAATATATTTGCATCTATATAGTCTGTGGCAGTCATAGTACAAAGCTTTGCTTAGTTTGGGGTCAGACGACCGTGTCTGAAAATGTCCCGAATTTATTTATTTATTTAAGAGTTCAGAAAATTAGCTTTAATTTTTTTTAATTTTTCCTCCTAGCCGTCGAAATGTCATATTAAACCGTAAGGTGAGGCGGTTTAAGGGTTGATTGACTGTGATCTTCATTTTAACTTTTCGCATAAGTGAATCACAAAATTTATTTTAAATTTTGAAAAACAATTAAATCGATGTAAACTATGAAAGTAAACCCATAAATGTTTATTTTACACAACCATACATTAACTATTGTTATACCTTTCTTACCGTCCTGACTGACTCTAGTTTTATTTTCCATTTAAGGGAATTTGGCCCGCACACTGCTTAAACCTGTAATTTTTTAAATGTACATATATTGACATTGCCATTGAATTATTGTTTTAATTTTTTATGGCTCCGCGCCTCTTGTGTAAATATAAGTGTCTGTAGTGTAAAAGTGACACTATAAAGTTTAAGTATATTTTACAAACAATTAAAAGCCTAAATCTAGACCCAGTCATATCAGTCCAGTACATTCAAAGTCAAGCTGAAGCTTTGAAAGGTGTAAGATAAAACCGGCCAAGTGCGAGTCAGACTCGCGCACGAAATTTTCCTTACCATTAAAACGGCAAATAAATCATGTCTGTTGTATGTAAATATTTATTTTATAGTGGCAACAGAAATACATCATCTGTGTCAAATCTGTGTATCAAAATGTCAACTGTCTAACTATCACGGTTCTTGACAAACAGCCTAGTGACAGACGGACAGACAGACAGATGGACGGACAGCGAAGTCTTAGTAATTAGGGCCCCGTTTTACCCTTTAGATACGGAACCCTAAAAACAACAGAAGGACTCGTCAGGTTCTTGCATTATTTTTACCTCGGGTGTACCTACACTAATTGTTTAGCCCGAGATCGTGTAGTCCAGCGCCATTACCGTGAGTTTTGACAGATACAATAACTTTTTCGTTGTCGTCTGGCTCCATACATTTCAATAAAGGGCACCTGGTGGAAACATTAGGAACTAGGTTGTATGTATGAAGCCAAACGAAAACTCTGACTATTTAAAAAGTTGCGCGCATCTTACTGCATGTATAATAGCGCGTGCCTTTGGTTTTTATTTAATAATGACGACCCGCTCCGGCTTCGCACGGTGCCTATAAAAGGGTTCGAATCTTTTTGAAAGTAAGCTGACATATCTATACGACGCACACAGTGATTTTCATAGTTCTCGTATCGCGATCTTTACATCCAAATGTCACGTTCTCGAGATATTTGAATTTGAAAAAAAAATGGCGGCGGGTGGATATGCCACAAAGTTTCGAAGCCATTTTCCGTAAAAAAATATGTAAATGATTGTAAAAACGCATCAAATCCGTTGTTTGGCTTAGGACTCAGCGGATATACAGACAGAAAGAGGGACAGACGCGGAAAACGACTTTGTTTAATACTATGTAGAGATTTGGGTATATTGTAGAGTAGAGAGAATATTTTCTACAAAAAAGTTAGTTCCTAAAACTGAAGGATTTCTTTCGTGAGACAAGAGCAACATATTTTATGTAATGTACTTAGTGTATAGTTATGTAAAGCTTTCTTTGTACTTACGTATATAATAAAGAATAGAATGACAATACTGGTTTTATTTATAGCTTAAACTATTTTTTTTAACTGACATCAAGTAACCTACAATACAATAACGCTAAATTATTTAGAAAAAGAGCATAACAATTGTACGAGAATCAGTAGAGGAATGCGATCTGTAGGTAGAGGAGAACAGACTTCGGACGTCGGCGGTCGGAGGGCTATAGCTCGCAAACCCACTAGTACTAGAACTAGTAATAGACCCGTGCACAATGACGGTGTCAAAAGGAGGAAGACGAGTGATGTTCTAACATAGCAGTCACCATACTTGGTCTTCGGTCGCCTCGGTCCGGCTGGGCGTCGCACTAATTATTATTATTATTAAACCCATTTATTTCCAACAACCTTAAATAACAATTTCACATTGATTAAATAAAGATATAGTTACATTAATATGACAGCTTTTTTTAAATATGAATATCTGTATTATTTGATGCTGGAACCCCAGACTGGGTATAGGTCTCTTCCAGTTTACTCCAACTCTCTCTCACTAATACATGGTTCTAAAACTCCATGACTGCAGCGCCAAGGCAAACAGATGACGAGAATAAGGTCCAAAAGTCAAATGTTTTTATTCAATTTGGGTATCAAAGATACACTTATGAACTTTAAAGCTTTTTTTAATACACTCGACCGCCTTGTTCGGATAAAGAGCCTTCACTCGGAAGAACAGGCAAGAGGACTGAGGAGCATTATTTTTTCAAAGCAAAAAAGGTCAGGCGCTTTAAAATTCGCTCTAGAACACAAGCGTTCACGACAATGTTCCAAGCGCGACTAAAGTACAAGTGTGTCAGCAGACACAATGTATACCAGAGTAGCACCATCATACGTATTCACAATCATTCGGAAACGTTTCCGTCCGGATTCTAAATATTTTAAACTCAAATTATTCGAATCTCAGTCTGTATTCATAAGTTTTAAACGTGATTCATTATTCCGATCGGATATATACTCGATTCCCTATTCCAAAATGTTATACATTGCTGCCACTGTGATGCTGCTTCCGAGTAGGGCGGCAGTGTTGTGCACGAACACGTGGTGATGCGCTGTTGAGACTGAGTTTCGAACAATTTGAGATTGAAATTTGTGGGATCCGATCGGAAACGTTTCCAAATGATTGTGAATAGCACCGCAGGAGCCCTATTCTTACCAGTTGAGATATTTTATTATCATTGTCTCACTTCGGAGTGAGAGTGACCTCTCACGAAAATCTCACGCGTTAAGAATAGGGGGCCAGCCCTCGTGTATCAAGTAATAAAGTAATAAAATGTATCACTCGTCTTCTCCTCTTGAAACCGGCATGTACCCCGTGTACAAAATACAAATACAAAATTTAATCTAAAAATTCCTTTAAATTTAAATGGTTTCAAATTTAATCTAAATTAAGTAACTTTAAATATTTCATTTCATTCTTTCTCTCTCTTTTGTTTTTTATTTTAATTTTCAAACATGTGATTATTACCTATTATAGTTTATTTTATATTTTCTTTTTATCTGCACTAATTATGTACCTACATGATTTGGAGTATGGTCCAGCTCTGGCCTTTTCCTCTATTTACTACTTTGTATTTGACTGTACTCTGTTTAAATTAATAAAAAATTAAAATATAATCATAACATTAAAAGTAAACTCTTAGGAAGGCGAGCCAATGCCCTTGAAGCGGATTTTCGGAAACATTACCGGAGATGAATCTTGATCTTGAAATTCAGGGTTGCTTACACACCGGTATTTCCACGTGGGTAGGTATGTGCAGCTCGGGTTATTCTTAAAATTACCTCATATTTTATTTGGAATTTAATATTTGTAAATACAGTAACGTCAGTAAGTGCTACTTTGGGAGGTCGACAGGAAAACTGAAGAGTTTGGCAAAGGACTGAAACTTTCACGTTTACGTTTATGATTATAACATATATGTTATAATCATAAATATCGTATATATATGTTTATGATTATAACATATATGTTATAATCATAAACGTAAACGTCCGTAACGTTTGTTTTCCTATAGGAAAACAAATCCAGCCCGCACCAGACTACATATCTGAAGAGCTGAGTAGCGGCACCACCATCATATAAATGTTAAAATCCTGAAAAATGCCGCAGATAAAATTAGTTCCCTCATTTGGTCAGCGTAAAGACAAGTTTGTTACAGTACCCGTGCCAAATGACCGGTGCTTGCCTCATAGTGAGTCAAGTTGTATGTATGAAACTTACGTATGTACCTATATACAGGGTTATCAGGAAAGGATGTACTAAGCCAAGAGGGACAATATATAGTCGTTTATTTTAAAAGGGGGTCATTGAACTTATTACAGTTCTTTTACTAAAAAAACACAAAAAAGCTATACATTTTGTTGTCGATCAAAGAACTTTTTACATGAAACACCTGATATTTTTTCGCGATTACAGGGTTAGCTCCTTAGTAAAAGTTGTTCATGATAGTAATTAGAATGTCCCCCTTTCGGCTTAGTACACCCTTTCCTAATAACCCTGTATAGTATCTATAGGTAATAACTTGCTCGGAGTGCTCGGCTTATCCAAAGACCTCGCTCCACTTCGTTAAGTGTAGATGACGCGAAATGCCATCATCTCGGGATTTTACCAGGTGTTACCAAGAACCTGCCAGTATTTTGCAGATGGGCGGGATTTACCTATCTATAACGACTTTTGTCCACTTTCACTTTTTAATTGACTAACGACCTGCCTCGGCTTCGCACCTAAACCTTCCGTGAAAAATTATCTAACTGATTCAGAAAACCATATCAAAATCTGTTGCGTTTATGAGGAGTTAGCGGATAGACCAACGCGGATAGCGACTTTGTTTTTTTACTATGGAGAGAGATAGAGAGAGGAGATTCTTCTCTTCTCTAAATACATAAAGAGGAAAACACGAAGATATAAGAAATACATAAATAAACTCCTAATTAACTACCTACACCAAAAATTAGTCTCAAAAGGATAATACGAGTAACTCAAAACATTTTCTTTGTCTACAATTCTACATTGCATCTGGATGCAACCAATCAGACGCTACACACTTATCATATTTTGTAGATGTTACTAGGCTATTGATGATGATTTATCTGTCTGATTTTTCTATACTGTTTTGTAAGGTTTTAAAATCCTCTTTCACCTTGCTCCTAAGAAGAATCCTAACTAATACATGCAAAAGTGAGTTCGTATTGTTGTTACGCTTAACTAATCATCTTAAAATATTGCATACAAGTTTGTCAGGCGTACAGAAAAGGACGTTGGATACTTTTTAGCAAGAAAAAAATAACGGTGCCTTTTGGGCCGCGGGTGAAACCGCGGGGCGCAGCTAGTTATAGATTAGCTAGCTGGAACGGAAAGTAAATTACAATAAAATACTAACTACCAAAAATAAAAAGACAATATCCTGCTATCAACTATCAGTCGCTGATGTCGCTATCATACAACCATCCTACCACAGTGTATGTGCCAGTCACTGCAGCAGAGGATTACGTATAACCTGCGCGGGCGCATACTGCGGCTCAGTGCGGTTGCAACATTCATCCACAATGGACGCTAGGGCTGTGCTCGTCTGTGCCTTCTTGTGCGTGTATTTTGACGAAGTTTTCGGTGAGTTTTGTAACTTATTTTTAAGATAAGATAGATGAGCAGGTCATTCGCGTGATGGTAAGCTCATGGTAGTGGTAACTGAAGCTCTGCTCAATTTTTGTGTCTAAATTTATGGTTGCACTAGTGCTCTACGCTACCTATGATTTTAAATACAAATTAAAAGTTATTCATTCGTTAAACTTATTACTTTGAAGGTAATTGACGTGAATAAAAATAGTGATCTATTTATTTTTAAAGAGGTTACGTCCGTTCTCTTGTGGGAGCAGCTGGGTTGGATTTGGTCTAGTAGTTTATAGTCTCCCTGACGTTTGGTCGTTGGTTGGTTTTGACAGATTACTAGGGCCGTCTACAGCCTATTTGGTGTCAAATTTGATATGCCAATTTCCTTCACATCCTCATCTTTTGCCCTTGGCGCCGCTGATGCTGCCTGGGTAGAGTCGGTTCCACAATTTACCGAATGTAACTTCGATTCGCCTCGTTATAAAGTAGGTGACTAGCATTCTACTAGTTTTTTAATCTACTACTTTTCGGATAGCGTGTACACTGTACAACTGTACGTGTAACAAATATTAAAGTATAAATTTATGGGTTAAACATTGTTTGTATAGTTTTTAATTTTTATTGTTATTTTTCGTTTTATATTTGTTTTTTTAAAGACTTACTTGTTTTTTGCTCACAAATAAAAATTGTCTATTGTCTATTGGTTACAATGGTTTTTCTAAGCTTTTAGTGGAATTAAGCACTGGCACTAGGTCTAGCAACACAGCTTACGACTAGCAATAATTATGTTTAAATAATTATAACTAAAAAGAGGTTGTTTTAGTTAATTTGCAACTGTTAAAAGTTGGTAGAGTGGTCGCGGTGATGAAATTGAATGACTTTCATATTACCCAATAACCGGCCGAGTTGCATTGTTACAAATGCGGTTACAAACAAAATGTTGGTCTTGTATGGTGCTGGTCGAGTTTTGGTAAAACTCATTGATTGCATTAAGCTGTGTTAGAAAAAGGTAATACGAAAAGTGCTTATGCAGAGTGTGTGTTCCCTGACACTTATAATCTGGGTGTCTTGAAGTCTCGAGTGAATCGGTTTCTGCTAGGCAAGCGTGCTCCATCGTAGGCCGCATCACATGGCATGTTGGCGGCCAAACGCAAGCCTATTAAGCAATAAAAACAGGTCTCTAAAATGTCAATCAACTTGCACACTGCAGCAAAGCATCGATAGACAAAGAATACAAGTAAATACTTATCATTATTTTAAAAATTTGACTGCGAAACCTAGCTCTATACTCGCTCGCGAGCTATACACTCGCTCAATAGAGATGAGTCTAACAACGTATAATTAATCAAAATCAGTTCAACCGTTTAGTAGTTACGAGGAAACATAGAGACAGACACATGTACATACATAGATAGCCACATAATTGAGCGAGATTTTATATTTTACATAATTCCTTCACACGTACAAACAGGTTAAACACATATATAGATATATATATAGCCCTCCTTGTTTGGCTTCCCTTCCTTTTTCATTCTAGTTTTTGGTTAAAATAATAACATATTTTTAATTGATGAGTTCACATTAACAATGCTCCTAGCATTGTAATTATTTTATGTTTATTTGCAAAAGTAGTATGAATTTAACTGTATTGATCAATAATATTTGACCGAGCGAGCGATGCATCTCTGCTTCAGCTTTGGAAAAAATGCTTTCGTATGTCTGTCCGTCCTGCGGGCGTCTGACCGGCGGCTGTTCTCTCCTCTACTGTACAGGTCGCATTTCTGGGTTGTTTCACTTTTCGCCCTCACTGGGGGCCAAGAAGAATAGAACTTCCTCTTCTCCTCCACTTTTCACTAGTGGAGGCAAGGGAAAACATCTCAACCAATCTTCAGGAAACTTTGTTAGCAGGTTCGATTATTACATAGTTTTTCCTTTGGTCATTCAGCTTTTTTTTTTTTTTTTTTTTTTTTTTTTTTTTTATTAAACAACATTATTAAACAACAAGTATTTCAAAATGGCGGAAATATAGAACCCGCGATGTCTTCAGCTGACAGAACCACTGACTTATTCTATTCTTTATTCTTTACAAAAGAAGTTATGTAAGCTGTGCTTAATTAATACTAGCTGCGCCCCGCGGTTTCCTACCCGCAGTTAAAAAGTATTCTATGTGTTATTCTAAACTATAATCTATCTCTGTGCCAAATTTCATCCAGATCTGTTCAGCCGTTCTGGCGTGAAAGAGTAACAAACATCCATCCATCCATCCATTCTTACAAACTTTCGCGTTTATAATATTAGTAGGATTATTTAATATTGTAATCGCATTTTAATAATTAAGTCACGGTTTGATGGCAGATACTCGTGGCAGGTATTCAGCAGCAGCAAATGCTTAGCAGCGAATTTCTTTCGTGAACAGGCTATACAGTATACAGGCAGTTTCTATAAACGACGAACATATTGTAGGTCTTCTGGGATATCATTGTCCCTTGCTTATCATTACGACCAATTTTTACTACAGAGCCAACTCTGAAATTGCGAAAAAAAAAAAACAGTTGTTCCATTTAAAGAGTTCATTGATCACCAAGACAAAATGTATGGAACATCGCAGCTCTACAGTGTAATTTTAATTTCAGGGTTGACCTCAAAGTAAATAAATAATAAATAAAATCGGGACACGGTCGCCTGATCCCAAACTAAGCAAAGCTTGTACTATGGCTGCCAGAGCATAGAACAAACACAAATGTTGGTCATAATTTGATTGCCTCGATGGCTCAGTTGTTAATGATCCTGCTTTCTGAGCTTGGAGTCGTGTGTTCGATTCCCACCTAGGGCAAACATTCATGTGATGAACATTTGTGTATGAATTTAAAAAAATAATATGTATGTATATCAGTCTTTGGCAGCCACAGTTCAAGCTTGCTGCAGTAATTTGGGGTCAGGCGACCGGTGTGCAAGGGTCCCGAATATTTATTTATAAATACTTAGCTATGAAATCCTACAACGGTGTCCAAGAATTTGACCATCGCTTAAGAATACACCCGATATAAAAGATACACAAGTAATTTAATCGCCACTAAATATCGCTCATGGAAACGGCACCTAAGTAATATAAACAATGTTTCTTTGTGGGTTTCCCGTTGCAATCATCTTACTCATGCTAAGCAATATTTTATGACAACTTAGATTAATCTACTCCATGTAAATGATTACTTGAGAACAATAAGTTATGTGTAGGTTAGTTTTTGCTTGAATTTATTTAAGTTATCGCAAGCTGTGAGCTCATGTCGTAGGAAGGATCGTGGTTATACATTCTTATGAATAATAAATGGTTGATCTTTTATATTAATACAGCATTTACGTTTACCTACGTCCTATAAATACAGGGTGTAATCAAGAGAAAAGAGATTTCATACTATTATTTTATTTCAATTTTATTCGGAAAATGTACAATAATAAATAACAAGAATTTCACACATTAAATAATTAGACACCATTTAGCAGTTTTCGCAAATAGATTTTTTTTTTTTGTGATGCTCATGAAAATATAACGATTTTGACATTATTACATTAAGAAATAAAATATTAGACAGTCAGGGAGACACACCAAAACAGTTTTTAGTTATGTTCTGTCTAATTGTATTCAAGGATATATTGAACGGGTCAAAGTCGGGAAAGTCTACTAGTGTGTTTACCTACGGAGTTAGATGCTCTATCTAAAGACTAACCCTCTGACTGGTAAACACCGTAGAGCTTCGAAATAGTTGTTCAGTATTGTATCTTTATCTTTCTTTAAATTTTTAACTCGATCGAAAAAGTCAAAACACTGTGTAGCTATTCCGAAAGTTTTTAACGTTTATTGCTAATGGTTACTACTCGTGGTGTACTCACAATGCAATAAGTGAAAACCTTTAACCTAACCTTAGATTAAGACTTAATAACTAACCCCCCTCTACCTGTATTCCCCTTAAATAATAATTTAAGATTTATGTTAAGAAAAGTCACGGTCCCTGGAGTCCGTGGAGTGTAATTTTTAAATATAAATTTAAAAAAAACTTTTATTATTTTTAAGTCAATCAATATTGTCAAGTGCTGACCACATTAGTTTTGCCTGTTTGTTTTCAAAGTCTAATTTTTCTGTCTAATTTTTCCTGTCAAATCTTATATTTCAAAATACATAACACAATTTTTTACAAAAAAAAAGAAGTTTATTTTCATAGTAAAACATATAAAAATCAACATATTTATAAATAATAGTAAAATATAACAGTAATACAGACATTGATGTTGAAGGATCAGGATCACTTTTTTCACGTTGGAGGTTGCATGACAACCTTAAACATCCTGTGTACCGTATTGTTTTATGACATTGCAAAGATATCTTTAGCTTTTATTATTTGCACTTCAAATAACTAACGAGCTGCTTCCTCTTCATACCAGTTTCAGATATTACATCCTCATAATAAAAACGATAAGAACACAAATAAAATGTATCGTTTATGTGAATTTTTAACTTGCAATTAAAAACGTTAACCTCCTGCATTGCGCAATCGGGTAATAAAGAATTTACGGTTTGGTATTTGGTGCATGTTTGTAAGTTTTCTAAGGTTTTTCTTATTGATTAATTTTGTAATATCCGAAATACCATACCATAAGAATGGTTTGATGAATCCTACTAATATTATAAACGCGAAAGTTTGTATGTATGGATGGATGGATGGATGGATGTTTGTTACTCTTTCACGCCAAAACGGCTGAACAGATCTGGATGAAATTTGGCACAGAGATAGATTATAGTGTAGAATAGCACATAGGATACTTTTTAACCGCGGGTGAAACCCCGGGGCGCAGCTAGTACTACATATTTTGATCGAAATCCAATTATGCGTCTAGACAAGGCATCCGCCAAGCCTCAGGGGTGGTCAAGAGAGATGTTATCAGTTTTTTAAACAAGTCAGTTAGACAACAGTAACTAATTAATAAAGACTGGCATTACCGCGGTTTCACTGAAAGTATTCGATGTAATCTTGTACCTACTACCATTCACTGCAAATCGGTACAGTCTGCTGCACAGGTCTGTATCTTTACATCTGCACATACACACGCGCTCACACATAATAAACGTAGTATTGCTTCGAAATAGTTTTACTGGGTTTTGTATTTGTCTTTCTTTTAGATATAAGAACTTGATTGAAAAAGACAGAACACTGTAGGTACTTATAACTATTCCGAGGTTATACAACGTTTATTGCTAATGGGGAGTGTATCCTTAAACGACGGACTTAATTCTAGGACATTATAGTATTCCTATTATGACAATAATGAATACTACTAGTCATATTGAAATCGAAGAAAAAAAAACAGCTATTTCACACATTTTGTCGACAATCATAGAACTTTTTGTATGGAAACAGCTGATTTTTTTTACGCGATTTCAGGGTTGGTTACGTGATATACCTGGGAAAAAGTTGGATAAAATGATGAGTTTAATATTATCCTGCAGCTTCTTTTTTTATGAGTAAATTTCAATTCAAATCATAGCGCATAATTAAAAATAATTAATATCCTAGCAAAAAAAGATTGACAACCAATTTGTATCTAATGCTTACAATACAACGGTTTTTTTTAACAAGTAAACCATAAAGAGATTCTGATAAAATTTTTGGCAAACACTAGAGCGACAGGAACATCTTTCTAATTCTCTAACTAAATGATTGCATGTAATTTTTGCGATGAACTGTACATTGTTAGTAAACAGCATGTCAAGTGATACTTCTGTGCCACTGAACAGTGAGTTCGCAGAACTTGCTATTCCGCGGTTCAGAAGCTATTATGTTACTACTCACTTCCTTTTAAAATGCTTTTACAAGGACACTTACCTATTTTTATAAGGACCCGCATATCAATCTGGCTTTGCACGAGTCCTTGAAACGACGTTTATCATCATCAGTCTACGTCCGTCCACTGATCCTTTCTCCCAAAACTCTCCAATGTGTTAAATTCCCAAATTGTATACTCTAGCTAGTCTCTAGCAATTATTGCTTTGCAAGACAACTGAAACATCCACCGATTTCTAACCGATTCCTAAGGTTGCCTGGAAGAGATCGCTTTTAGTGATAAGGCCGCCAGTTGTTACACTATTTAATAAGTTTTATCATAATTTTTCTCTTGTTATTTTTGTTATCTGTGGTGTGAACAATAAAGAGTTTATCTATCTATCTATCGATTAAATTCGGGTGTTTCAGCTGTATTGTGTTTCGGTTGAATGGCTGAGAGCCAGTTCTAGGCACCAATTTAGGTTTTGGGGGGCCAAGATACCAATGTGTGTCTTTTGACATAAAGTTGATATTGAAGCCAATATGTCACGTAGGAAAAGCTTTTATATTGACCAAATTATACAAGTCAAACTTGGGCTTAAATAAAAAAAAAAGGATAAGTAGGTAACCGGCCTTAATCTAATTACCATCAATGTCGATTCCAGGTCAAGTAGGTTCCCTGTGCCGGCCCAACGAGCGGCTGCTCTCTTGCGGCTGCCCGAAGACCTGCCGCGACCCGGTCCCCAACTGCAAGGGAGTCTGCAAGGAGGGATGCTTCTGTGAGGAGGGGGAGGTCAGGAACGACAAGGGAATTTGCGTGAAGCTGGCTGATTGTCCTCCTATACGTGAGTGTACTTCTTTTTAATCAGGGACTCTTGTCTATACTTACTACAACGTGGTTTTATGGGCAAGGAACTTCTTGACATCGTTTCCAAGGAATTTTTAGGTAGCTCGCTATGAATAATTTGTATCTAAGCAATTCATCAATAAATGTTTTTGACATTTGTGCTGTTTTATTAGATAAATAATAAATGTTTTCACACTTTTTTATTGAAGTCGTATTTGGAACACACTGGGACCACAAATATCTTGCAAAAAGTTAAAAGTTGGTTTCCTAAAGTACATAATAAAACAACCGCATAATTGGCACGTTTCGATTGGATTGAAAGCTTCATCTTTTAATATTCTCCATTCCAGCATCACCGTACAAGCTCGAAACCTCCGAGCCCCGCCTCCACGGCGGCTCCTGTCCTGAAGACGAGGAGTACCGGTTCTGCGAGCCCTGCAACCGTTCCTGCGACAACATCAACCCGATCTGCCCAGCGCAGTGCGCTAAGGGATGCTTCTGTAAAGGAGACCTGCTCAGGGACAAGGATGGCAAATGCGTCGAGTATGCCAAGTGTTCCAACGTCATCGAATATATAAAAGAGAGGGAAAGTAAGTATTTAAGTTTCTTACCTTATAGCATTATAGTTCAGCATGAGTTTTTTACAACGAAGCCGAAAATTAGATTGCTGCTTCTCAAAAACGGAGATTGCAAGACGGTCATTTATAAACAATGACGTATTTCAACAGTCTAATTTGTCAAGAGACGATCTTAAACTAACTGCACATGACTCAGCTGAAGGTCAGCGAAGCCTAATTTGTTTATTTAATTTTGGACATTCATAAAGTTGGTTTAACCTTGCACTGTTTCACTGAATCATTGTCTGCTTAACGATTCGCATACGCAGAACGAACCAAGGTCAAGTTTACGGACCTGTTGTTAATTAGCGGCAAAGATAATAATTCGCTAGAGACTGATTAAGAATTTAGAAGAATTGCAAAAGATTTTGGTTCCTAAGGATACGAAAATGAGAGCCATGCGACGATAGTGTTGGAAACAAGTTTTCTCAAATTCCGCCCTCACTTGGGATACATAGACATAGAGTAAATAAAAATTATGGTGTTATTTTGGAAATTGGTTATCTGTTACTTTCCTAGTCTGCCTTCGTGCTGCTGAGAGGTATTTCCTTTCATTTTATTCAATGGGGCTGACGCTAAACTAGCCAAGTGAGTTGTATGCTGAGGTAGTATGACTAATAAGGCTTCATCTGTTATCATCGGCGTGACATTGACTTATTGTGCTTGAACTGGGAATGTGTAATCTATCACTGATTGCACAGTTGTATAAGGTTCTGTTTCCACAGGCTAGTTTACCGCTTTCATTAGGCAGTCAACAAACGCCTAATTCAGTTGACATACCTCTGTAATATTTTACTGTTTGATATGCGTCCTGCAGAATTGATTGACTAAGAGATTGGAGAATACACCGGATATGTATGACATTTACTTCAAATATCATGACCTACACGTATCTCGACGATGATCTCGACTTTGATAGCATTCATTTCAAGTTCCACACATGCACCACACACTTTTGGGCAGACTGGGGCAGATGCATTCACAGTTGATTTACTATTATATAACGTTACTAGCTGTCACCCCGCGACTTCGTTCGCGTTTTGAGCTATCCTATCTCTCAAGTTGCATCGAACTGCACATGGTGTGCGAATTTTATTATAATCGGTTAAGTGGTTTAGGAGTTCATTGAGGACAAACATTGTGACACGAGATTTATATATATTAAGATTAATTAATAATGTGACAGTGAAGAAATTATCTTCCTAAACTGCCAAACCAGTTTGATAGTGCAGTAAGAATACTCCAAGCGTAATTATTATTTATTTATTTATTCCTGTGCTCTAAATTCCCATTTTTAAATTCCAGAAGGCGCCTTCGCTCCTATCCCTTACCGCTTCTCGTGCGGTCACAACCAGCAATACAGCGAGTGCCAGAAATGCACACAATCCTGCAGCGACCCTGCCCCCGTCTGCGGCAAGTGTAGGGCCGGGTGCTTCTGTAAGGAAGGCTTCGTGAAGGGACCGGATGGGAAGTGTGTGAAGAGGGAAGAGTGTCCCAAAGGTTTGTAGGTCGTTAGGTTCAGTGCGGATCCAGGGTTGTGATTTAGAAGGGACTTGACACGAGTAGGGTTTGCCAAGGTAAAAACTAAAACAGTAAAAAGAAAACATTACTTTAGATCCTACAACCTGACAATTTTATAGGTTGTACTAAGAAATAGGATAATCTCTAAGGTTAATTAGGAAGTAAATAAAATTGTTGCCATTTCCTTCCACCGCATGTCTGTCTTGGTCAATTTTAAAAGATATGGTCTTAAACTCGGACTATATGATCAAAAGATGAATGACTTACGATGATCAACACAGCTCTCCTTGCCAAATCAACGAGGTAAATAAGACAATTCTAGTATAAAAATTAGGGCTGCCAAATATGGTTGTGAAAGAACATTATTCTTGATAGCATTGACTGTGAATAATTAGTTTTAAGTTTTTACCAGTACTTGTGTAGATGAAAGGCTGGTGTTGTTTAAACGGTGACAACGAAAAAGATTGTGATGTTTTGATCTCTGTCACAAAGTACATTTTAGAGGAATTATAGTTCTTTTATTTTTGCACGTTTTTAAAAGTTCTCTTTTACTTAATTTCACTTAAAATTTTGTGTTTCTTTAATCACACTTTTCTATTATCGTTATTTCTTTACATACCTACTACCTAATCGTTGAGTACTTATTAGTTTCTAAGTTTTTATTGTAATATTGCACCTTAGATATTTATTTATTCAATAAAATAAAATAAAAACTGTGGAATCATTTCTTTGGCTCATTTCGTTCCTACCCTTTTCCTGTTCATTGAATCTCGTATCTCACTCTAGCATTAGATAGAATGTGCATACCTATACTTCTCGAGTATAATACGTATGTAAGTTTTCTTGCTATTTCATTTTAACAAGGATTATTTTTAAACTATTATTTAAGTATACTTTTATGATTTCTCGCAAAAAATATGCCCTATCATTGAAGTTCACAGAATTGAAATACAAAAGAATCTCGGTTTACCTCAGGGCAGTGTCCTGGGGCCTTCATTAAAAATCGTATTCACATCTTGATGCGAAAAATGAACAGAAAGGCGTCAGTTTATAAATTACACGTATTTTTGATTTTTATGTTAAACGTGAACGAACTTTCGATATTTATCTACATTTTCCTCAACGTTTAAACAAGGTTGAAGTCTAAAAAATATAGTTTGCACAACACTTCAGTTGTATTTAGCTTCATGGTTAATCGATTTTCAAGTTTGTTATTCTTATTTCTGTATGCTGGTAAATATGCATAACGAAATTAACATCCTTGGGCATTCTTCTGTCTCTTATGACTATTAACTACTTACCTACTTCATATTAGTTGTTTGCTAAAAATCTATAATTAAAAAACATAACATAACATATCGTCACGTCTTTCCCCCGAAGGGGCTGGCAGAGGTGTGCAACACCCACACTTCGCCGGACGATATTCAGTCCCAAATATGGCAGGGGGCGAGCCTGTCGCCATACACCGAGCTCCAGTTGTGTATAACCAGATGACATTAAACGCACTTATGAACAAATTGGTACGTGCCTTCGGCTGAGTCCGAACCCGCTCTCTCTGGCTTGAGAGGCGGGCCTTATAATTAAAAAAAACGTATTAAGTACCCAATCGGTACTTAATGAGTACATTTTTTACTAGTAGGTATCAAAATGCATTTACCTACAAAGCATATATCCAAGCACGCTATGATTAGTATACATAGGTAAGCAGTGTTATTTGACAATAATATTCAATTTGAATTTTACACATTGCCAGAGTGATTAAAATACGATCTCAGGGGGTTGGAATGCGAATGGAAATGGAAGATACCTTCTAGGTAAACTTATTATAAGAGCAAAACATTTCTATAATAACGATGACGACTACCGGACCCATTTTCTCACTTTTGCAGAGGAAGCTTTCCGGTCTGCTCTGAAAGCAAATGGGTCCGTACATCAGTGTAGTATTGTATCGTCGGTATAAAAATCAGTGTGTTAAGGAAGAGGGGAACAATGGAATATAAAATCTTTAAAAAAATATATCAAATCCTTGGATAATAAAAAGTGGGGATGTAAAAAAAAAACAATATTCAATTAAAAATCTGAATCCTGTTCTACAAATTCAAACTTTTCAACTACCTTCAGTCATCATCATCATTATCCACAATCATTTTATCCTTTTGCTGGCTATAGGGTATCTGAGTGTGTCATTTGCCATGGTCCTGCGATTATCGGGCCCAGGTTTGACCCAGCCTCCAACCACCATCAGGGCTCGTACTGTAACATCTTATTACGATGATTTTTAGGTTTCGCTGACGCTGCGTATCGTATTGCCACGTAATAAGGTTCGTGGTCGTGCAGTGTCGGCGCCTAAACCTGAAAATCATCGCAAGATGTCACACTGTGGGCTCAGTAACCATCAACGGCCAACATCTTCCTTCAACAGAAGCGACGCTCCTGGTGAGCCGTTTCTACATGTCCATTGAAGACTGCTCCTCGAGCGAGGAGTACTTCTCGTGTGGCCTGTGCGAGCCTTCCTGCCGAGCGCCGAACCCGCACTGCCCCGCTGGCTGCACTCGCGGCTGCATGTGCCGCCCGCCACTCGTCAGACATGCGAACGGACTTTGTGTGTCGAGGGATGAGTGTCCACGTAAGTTGCGATGACTTGCATTCTATTTAGACATGGAGTTCTACTACAACGTAGAGAAGCTATCGTGAGGAAAGGTCATGCTCCCTTTTGTTGAGAGTAACTAAAGTTTGCTGCAGCGCCAAAACAATAATTGGTCATCCAACCACACAGTACATGCAGTTTTCTGATGTCCAAAAGGTCAGCGGTGTCTTCTCTGTACATGGTAATAGAACTCAACTATAGTTTTTAGACATTTTTGTTTCTAGTTTTTGTAGAGTAAGCTGAATGGCGGCGTTCGATGCAGCAAATAACGCGAAAGTTTGTGTTTGTAAAATTTTTCGCATATAGTCAGTTCTCGTAGTGTAGGTTTTATAGTATGGGCTTGATAAATGAATTCTGTTATTCTGTCCTAGGTAAGTATCTGCCAGCCCAGCTATGTAGGTTAGGCGTTACCTGCATGCCTAATGACAGATTTATAAAGTTGTTGCCACCTTGTGACACATTGGAAGTACGAATACCTCATTCATCTGATTTGACAAGCCCTTATGGACAGGACAATGTTTTCCCTTGACATTTGGAAGTTATTAACTTGACCTTGAAAATTATTAAAGAAAATACATAGACGAATATAATACTTTGTTTTGGGAGTCAGTTATTTAAAAGGAAAACCATGATGCGAGAAAGTATGTTTTATTGCCAGTTAGTATCGTAGTTTTCTGATTTTGGGTTTTAATGTTCTATATCGACCCCCAGAAGTCGACAACGATCTACAAGGGGTCCATGATATAAACACAAAGCAATAAGCAGGGGTCTGTACAAAACCGAAAAACATGGCAAGTGGTCTATGAGATAAAAAACTTTGAAGGACCACTGGTTTAGACGATACAAAATATTAATGATTCTGAGAAAGATTCATGAAATTAAATTCTTTTGAATGATCATCATTTTATGAAACAGACAGTTACATGCTATTTACGACTGGCAGGCATATTAATTAAAGTTTTGGTAATTTAACTATAGCTATTTTAACTTAAGTACCAAGTTATTTACGGAATTGACTGGATTTTAATGATTATTGTGGCGCCTTTGCCGTTCGAAGCCCTCCATTGAATCCCTTTCTCTTTGACCTAGGTAGGTACGTAGCAATTTATTTATAACGCCTACTCAATACTTTATAGCAAACCATTTAACAACCTGAGTTTGGTTGCCTGTCTTTCGTACTTTTACGATTAAACGCCTGTAATCTTCCAGTAATATCGTAATACGCCTCTTGATAAATTTGACAAGAATTAGGAATTAGGTAGGTACGCATTCTTAAGACGGACATGTCTTTCCTTACCTCCAAAAACTGATCGCTCAATCAAGGTAAAATTGCAGGTCGCAGTTTGCAATAAGTACGACTTAGGTAACATAAAGCCTATTTTTAGTCTTTAATCAGTACCTACTCCACCTTCTTCTTGTTGATCGTTACGCTCTAGACAGAGCGGTCATGATACTACCTCATAACAACAATCAGTAGGTATACTTACCAAATACCTACTACCAAAGACTCCTCAATCACTCTTTCCAGCCAATTGCTCAGAACCGAACGAAATGTACACGTGCCTGTTTGGGTGCGAGCGGCGCTGCTCGGCTGCAGCAGCTCCAAGGTGTCAAGTGCGCCGGCAGCCACTGCGGTGCGTGCTGGGGTGCTTCTGCCGCCGGGGGCTGTTCCGGGACGGGGGGAGATGCGTCACGAAGGATCAGTGCTTTAGTAATAGGAAGATTGTTGTTCCTAGTAGAGCGAATTGATGTTGTTAATACTGCTCACTACTTACTCCCATTGTGGTAGTTTTTCTGTTTTCCCAGAAAATGATTGTGAAGTTCTTATTCAAAATGATTGTGAATATTTTCGTGCCATATTTATTAGGGAGAAATTTTGTAATGGTGCACTCAAGATATTTTAGACTTTGGAACTCAAATATGGTAATACAATAAACACGTACGTTTTAATTTACTACCTTTTTTTCCTTCTTACTCAAAGTTCACCAAAAGGAACTCTCCGGCGGGGAATCGAACCCCGGTCTCCCGCGTGACAGGCGGGGATACTGACCACTATACTACCGAAGATTTAGTGCTAGGAGTTGAAATTTTGCTATAGTTGGGTCTCTAACAAAATTGAATCATAAATATTCGTTCAAAAACGAGTTTTTGTCGTGCATACACTTTATTTCTAAATAAACCACAAAAAGAAACAAAGTACTACTGTTTATAGTCGTATTAATACGAGTATATATAAAGTACTGTAAGTAAACAAACTTACAGTAAGTACTGCTATTTTTCAGCAAAGAAGAAAACAAACACGGACCGGAATTTTTGAACGAAATGTCTCCTGTCAAATCAAATCAAAAAGCAAAGATTTTGTTTACTCGTGCATTTCTACATTTTAATGAAGAATTACCGCAAATCAAACGATTATAATGAGTGATAAACTCAAAGAACTACGAGAGAGATCCCAGAAGAGAAAGAAACTGCTTGCACAAACGGTTTGTTACATTGTTGGGTAATACATAACCTTGTTCTGTTTGTTTGGATTGGCTTGTTCCCCGGTTCAGAGAAAGTATTTTCTGAGTTTTCGATTAATTCAACTACAAAAGAAGTATGTACTTCCTCGAGTTCTATAAACTTTCATGTTGATCACACACTTGCAAACACAGATTATGAGAACGAAGGTCCTATAACTGAGCTAAAGAAGTACTAAACTGTTACATACTATGTTAATGGTGATAAATTGCGCCGCCTCAACGGGACAAGGTAGGTAAAACAATAATAAACTAATGAGTACCTACTTTCATCCTGTAGAAATCGCGGAAATTTGAGAATTTCAGGCCTACCAAGCAAAACTTTCAAATATGCTTTCATACTTTATAACATAATGGCATAACTTTCCAGCTAGGCGTATCGAGTGTGAGTGAGCTCAGGCATGCCCTCGGGGCCACATTAGATGTCCCGGCCAAGAAGCAGTCCAAATCGGGCAAGAATCGAGACCCACTACTCAAGAAAACTGACAAGGAGCAGCCCGACGAACTGGTTTACACTGACTCTTCTACTTTCTTGAAGGTTTGTAATTGAGACTTGTTTCTAAGTTAAAGAGATAGCAAGGTAACCACCAGAGTTAGATTTATCCAATAAAGATTTTGGAGTTGATTCAGCCTGTGGGGGTAACATTGTTTGTTCTTAGTAGTAAAAAAAAACTTTTATTGTTTAAAAAGTGTTTATTGTAATTCAGTCTCAAATATTTTTCAAAACTTTTTGTGATTGTTCACAAAAAAAAATGTTTACAAAAAAGTTTTCTTTTAAGATTAAGCTAGTTAAATTTAAAATGTAAGCCCTAATGTAAGTAAACATAGTTTTTAAGAACCTCATATTGCACACCCACAATAGGCAAACTGTTGAAACTCTGAACCACTGAATCAAGAACACTTTTTGTACACAGTTTATGCATTAAAAAATATTCTATTTGGATATGTCAGACTATACATATAGTAAAACAATGAATGGCATATTATTAACACTAGCAGAGCGAAGTTATTCTAAAGTAAAGGATTGAGCCTTTCCCTTAGTTTATAAATTCCACTTGCTTGTTACTTCTTCACATTCAAATGGATGGACAGGTTAGGATGAAATTTTAAGAATAGAGATAGCTCGTACCCTGAATTATCTTGGCTACTTTTAAACCACAAGTAACACTGCAGGATGCAGCTAGTAACAAAATAAAACATACTATACAAATTCTAATGGAGCAAAAAGTGTAAAAATTTGGCGCTGAGCTATGTATTCAATTAGCTATTAAATTTGTAATCACATTTCAGGGCACCCAGTCGTCAAATCCTCACAATGATTACTGCCAGCACTTTGTGGACACAGGCCAGCGGCCACAGAACTTCATCCGCGATGTGGGACTCGCCGACCGCTTCGAGGAGTACCCTAAGCTCCGGGAGCTGATCAAGTTGAAGGATGATCTCATCTCTGAGACTGCCACTCCACCTATGTATTTGAAATGCGACTTAAAGGTACAGGACTTTTTCAGTTTCCATGTCTGAAAAAAAGGCCAATTATTTTTAAAGGATTCTGTTAATCATTATTTTATATCGATAGAATATCCTTAGTCCAGTCTGAACATTCATAATGCATAAAAAAGTTTGATGGGATCTCAGTACGCCATCCTGTGATCCCATGACATCACAGAGATAGATTATAGTCTAGAATAGCACATAGGATACTTTTTAACCGCGGGTGAAACCGCGGGGCGCAGCTAGTTACTTATATTACTAGCTGCGCCCCGCAGTTTTACACGCTGTCCTACAGGAACCGTTAAAGTTTTTCAGAATAAAAAGTACCCTATGTCCTTTTCTATACCCCAGACAACAATGTATGCAAAATGAAGCGTAACAAATAAACGAACGAACACACTCAGATCAGTTATCAGATAAGTTAGGATTAGGATAGTCTTATTAAAAAGTGGTGAGGCATTGGTCCAGGCAATCCTCTATCTCCAGCAGCCCACTATTCCTAGCAACCTTTAATACCGTGTCGCAGACGTTCGACCTGAAGCAGCTGAACAACAAGTTCGACGTGATCGTGGTGGAGCCGCCGCTGGGCGCGGGCTGGCGCTGGCAGGACGTGCTGGCGCTGGAGCTGCACCACGTGGCGCAGCCGCGGAGCTTCGTCTTCCTCTGGTGCGGCTCCTCCGACGGTCAGTTGTAGCCACTCTGCGATCCGTGCCAATGGCGGACCTAGGATTTGGGCTTGGGAGGGGCGTGGCTCAGGTGAAAGGAAGCTTTAGTACGATTTTAGTACGGGTTCGACTTAGCTTTAGCAAGCTTAACAAATGCAAAAGTACAAAAAAAAAACATCTTCGACTACTGTTTAGTGTAAATCAAATACTGGGGGATTTCCCCTCCCCTGGATCCGCTGGTGTTCTGTACTTATAGTATCATTCAGAAAAGAATTTTATATTCATAGCATTTGAGATTTTGTTACGTTGCATGTACGGAACTTCATCGGTCAAAACATTTTAAACTCTCATTTTGTCTGTGGTCTGAACAAAATTGTCTATTTTAAATGCCAGTTTATCGATTGACTAGGATCCATACTTCCAGCACCAGTGATCTAAAGTAGAATTGATTACTGAGTCCTCCATTTCCCAGGGTTGGACATGGGTCGCGAGTGCCTCAAGAAGTGGGGCTTCCGGCGCTGCGAGGACATCTGCTGGATCAAGACCAACATTAAGAACCCCGGTCACTCAAAGAATCTGGAAACTAACGCCGTCTTCCAGAGGACTAAGGAACACTGCCTCATGGGCATTAAGGTAAGCTTACCTCATCATAGATTAATTTACTCAACTTCTAAAATAAGTGCCTCCCTTTCTGTATCGAACTCAAGTGCTTATAATATAACTGGCGCCAAAAAATAACTTTGCGGCCTTGCGTAACAACTGCATTATTTGTTATGCAAGGCTACAAAGTTGCTTTTTGGCGCGATTTACTTTTTTATTGCTGTCGTCGTGCTAGCCAGTGCGATTATTCTAAAAATGAGAGCAGCACACATTTTCATTGGACTGGCGATAAAAAAAAAATAGTTGGATTTCAAGTGATAAAGAAAATCTTTCCGAGCTTGTGAGGTGAAAATAATCATTATCCAAAAAAACATGGTCTAGCGTCACGGGAGTTGACACCCGACTACATGGCTCGTCATTGCCACCGTCTTTTGAACTTAAAGAATATAGTCTTTTGAATTTTGAATTACTTATTCGGGTCTTGCTTATGCATCGTTTGACGTCACTGTGTGCCACCCACGTGACCTTTTTTGTCTTGGAGCACTATACCGGGCAGATAATATTATTATACATAACATATAGTCACGCCTTTCCCCCGAAGGGGCTGGCAGAGGTGTTATACAACACCCACACTTCGTCGGACGGTAGTCAGTCCCAAATGTGACAGGGGTGACCCAGTCGCCATAGACCGGGCTCCAGTCAAGTAGCAAATGACATACAACTCACTTTCGTTACATAGTTAGTATTGGATAGTGGGATAACAAAAAGTGGTGAGGCATCGGTCCAGGCAACTAATAATCCCCAGGCACGTTGAATGCGTTACAGAGTACAGACGTACCATGAAAATAACAATAAAATAAAATAATTGTGGTCCCGCAGGGCACGGTCCGGCGCTCCGTGGACGGCGACTTCATCCACGCGAACGTGGACATCGACCTCATCATCTCGGAGGACCCGGAGTTCGGCTCCGCGGAGAAGCCCGTCGAGATCTTCCACATCATGGAGCATTTCTGTCTTGGGAGGAGGCGGTGAGTTCTATCTGGGGAGGAGGCAGTGAGTTCTGTCTGGGGAGGAGGCGGTGAGTTCTGTCTGGGGAGGAGGCGGTGAGTTCTGTCTCGGGAGGAGGCGGTGAGTTCTATCTGGGGAGGAGGCGGTGAGTTCTGTCTCGGGAGGAGGCGGTGAGTTCTATCTCGGGAGAAGGCGGTGAGTTCTATCTGGGGAGGAGGCGGTGAGTTCTGTCTCGGGAGGAGGCGGTGAGTTCTATCTGGGGAGGAGGCGGTGAGTTCTGTCTGAGGAAGCACCTGGAGGCATTATCCTTAGTCGATAAGTAAACTGACGTTTCACATAGCCTAAATCAATGATTTGAAACATCAGTTTACCGATCAACAAAGATCTGTTCTAGCACTCCTGTTCAGGCGAGCTTACTAACTTCATGTTGTTCAGTAGTCAGGTGTAAGCAGTGTGTCTGGTCGCAGGCTGCACCTGTTCGGTCGCGAGTCCACGATCCGCCCGGGCTGGGTGACGCTGGGCCACGAGCTCACCAACTCCAACTTCAACTCGGACCTCTACGCGGGATACTTCACGGAGGTACGTGTGCAATATTATTGGCCGAGAAAAACGAGGTCTGTAGAGTCTACTGGGATATTTTGGCATTTGTTTATTCGACGAAAACTTGAGCATCGCTGCGCGAATCTTCGTGAAATCTTGCAGGCAAGTAATTTCATTCAAGTTCATACAAATACAATTTCTAAGTTCAAATATGAGCGAAATCGGACGAGCTGTTATGGAGATATGCTAAGTCTCCGTTTGAGACGGATAGCTAGCTACACGGAAAAAAATGCCACTACAAAATTGCTTAGATCAAAAATAAGATTATTCTCAAAAATATTGTTTAAATATGAGACAATATTATCTTAATTTGAAACATTATTATAAATCCAAGAAATGCAGAAGTCTTACAATAAAAATAAATTATTCTCATAATTGATACTAAAACTAAGAATAACATACTTGATTCAATACTTTGTGGTATTAATTCAAGAACTATGAATGTTTTAACCAAAGAAAAGATTGAATTTTCCAATCAAGAGCAGTTTTTTTTCATTCAAAAATATTAGACACTTGATTTAAATCAAATTATTTAGTGTTCGTTGAAGACAACATTATTCTTTATGCTAGAAATAATTTATATGGAGATATTTATACCAAGAATTATAGTTTCTCGGTTAGGAAGCATATAGATTATCTTCTATTGAGAAAATTATTCTTCGGTAGAGATCTTTGAGACACTCAATTTCGAAACAGTGAATGTGTTGACCAAAGAAAAGATTGAATTTTCCAATCAAGAGCAGGTTTTTTTCATTCAAAAATATTAGATACTTGGTTTAAATCCAATTATTTAGTGTTCGTTGAAGACAACATTATTCTTTATGCTAGAAATAATTTATATGAAGATATTTATACCAAGAATTATAGTTTCTTTGTAAGGAAGCACAAAGATTATCTTCTATTTAGAAGATTATTCTTCGGTAGAGTATTTTGAGATACCTACTCAATTTCGAAACTGAAACACATTCAGTTTCGAAATTGAGTAGGTTTTAACACTAAACAAAGATAGGATTACACTTTCCATTCAAAAACATTTTTTAAAAGTACTTTACCATTCTTCACGATTAATTAAAAAAATATCAAAAAACTATTGGCACTAAAGTTGTAGATAATCTAATTTACAACCACTTAGGTTCTTAGTGTTATTGTTGCAAAGTTGAAAATGACTGAGATATTGAGCAAAAACCATTCCTTGACAAAAAATAAGATAACAGACAAGGTGACATATATGACTTAACAACTAACCGCCCGAAATTGGACGGTTATTGTTATCGTTATTTGTGACGTCATTTTAACCATTGCTAAAATGATGGAACCCATTACGGCCAGTTACTCTTTGGTTATCGTTTCGTTAAAATTACCTAGTTGGTGCAACTCACTCTTAGGGTTACGCCCACTAAAGATTCCGGCAATAAAAAATACTGTACTCGTAAAATTACTGACGGGAATTAATGCAAGGTCAAATGCTAACCGGACTAGGCCACAGAATAAATAATAGTACAAGTACAGAAAATTCACCCCGTGATAGCAAACATGCGAATTCAATCCTATTCACAACTTATCATACGCCTATAATACGAGATGTTTTTTTTACCATTTTTAACCCCCTCTTGGTGATACGTGGTGACGATTAAAGAGCAAAAAAGACACGTGTTAGGTATTTTAGTAGGTCGAGTCGAGGCGCGCGAGGACTTCGTTCGTTGCCAGGCAACAGTTAGTCAAAATCCCACTAGCTAGGTATAGGTAGGTACAAGCCGCTTTTCAGTTTAGAAATCGCGCGTTTGACGAAAAAATAAATACACGTAATATGTACGTGTAAAGCCCCTCTTCCTCTTTCTGGCCTCACGTGATTAATAAATAATAAATAAACGGCCCCTAAGTAGTTATTTTAAGCCTGTGACAATGCGATTAATAGGTACCTTAGCTGCTTTTATTCAGTAGGTAATGAAAGTTCATAAATTATTACTTACAAGCTGCGCCCCGCGATTTCACCCGCGGTTAAAAAATATCCTATGTGCTATTCTAGACTATAAGCTATCTCTATGTCAAATTTCATCCAGATCTGTTCAGCTGTTCTGGCGTGAAAGAGTAACAAACATCCATCCATCCATCCATTCTCACAAACTTTCGCGTTTATAATATTAGTAGGAAGTAGGATCTAGGTAAGTATAGTAATAAACGGTCAACGAACAATAATATAAATGGATCCCGTACGCGAAATTAATTGCATTTTGCTAAGTATACTTATTTATAATACCTAATCATGTTATTTAATTGTTAAAAGCTGGAAACACATAATATATTGTATATCGTATACCTACCAGAAAGTTAAATGGTTCGTGCCATGTGAGACAAGGGTTAGTCTTTGTACCTACTGATGTATTTAGCATTTATTAATTTGATTGAACTAAGTAGGTATATAAACATATTCAAAAATAATGGTTCTTAAATTCAAGAAAATTATTCTTGGCTCATACACTTGATATTGCCACATTATAAAATTACACCAATATTTGGCAGTTTCACATAAACGCATAGGCGGCCAAACGCATCGAGATTGAACGTGTAGGTACGGACCGCCATAGAAACTACTTCTAAAATATTAATGCTACTGAATTCAGTGAAGTGTTCTATTCAATTCAATTCAATTTATTTATTCGAACCATAGGATATTTCAAACACTTGGTAACGTCACTGTTTACAATGGTGTAATAGCATTTAGTAAGTTAGGATATCGTTAGGATACTAAATTCAGAAGCAAGGGTGGTTTCTGATTGACTGAATCATTTAGAAACTTTTGAATTTTGAACTTGCTTCTAAATTTGCTTCTGAATTTAATCTACTAAATTTAGCCAAGTGTAATATGATATGATGATGATGAGATGAATATGATAATACCTGAATTTAATCTACTAAATTTAGCTAAGTGTAAACCTACTAGAAACTAAAACAAGTGCGAGTCCGACTCGCGCACCAAGGGTTCCGTACATACCTACTAATAATAATTATAGTCAACAAGAAATATTAAAATCAGTAAAAGTTAGTTAGTTTAGAAAACAATTTTAATTTGTAGTTGATATGTATGGTCTTCAATACGATCGAACTACAAACTAACTTTGTATTGGTTTTTTTTCGTCAAATATTTATAAATTCGCAATTTTTCATTTGGTTGTGTTATAAGACCTTGCTTCATGCCAAGTTTCATGATTCTAGGTCAACGGGAAGTACCCTGTAGGTTTTTGAGTTGAGCATTTTCCTTTGAAAATGCCAAAATTAGCAGCAAAAACAGCTGTATCTTTTGATTGGGTTGACATGGAGACCATGGACTTGAGTATGTCATATAAATTTCAGCTCCATACCTTCACGCGTTCTTGAGAAAAAGGGTCTTGACAGACAGACAGACAGACGAACAACGAAGTGATCCTATAAGGGTTCCGTTTTTTTCCTTTTGAGGTACGGAACGCTAAAAGCTGACTGGAAATGTGACCTATCTATGGCAGTGGAGGGTAATAATATTGTTATTCAAATGTGTGACCGCAGGTCAAACCGCGGGGCGCAGCTAGTATGCCATAAATGCACACAGGTTAGTATAGACCGAGTAGCTAGGTTTGGTTATGTTTCTTGCCACCCAACCCAAGGGCCTCTGACACAGCTTGACGATTGTTGTTATGCTCAGTTGTGAATGCTACCCGCGGTCATCTATACGAAGATTGACCGTGTCGTCCGTTGCTTAACATCCGTGATCAGTGGTTAGAGCACCTAGTAATAAATAATAGTAATTAATATATTAATAAATAATAGTAATTAATAGTAATTTTCAAGTAACTCTAAGTAATTTCAAGGAATTCTAAGTCATTTTCAAAATTAAGGTTCAAAAATACAAATTTTAATAAGTTGAGACGGACGGACGGGCAGAACAAATTTAACGGGTTCCTTGTAACCCAAAAAATTTAAGTAGGTTTTTTTACCATGGTTCCGGCGACTTTTTAGCGCTCTTTGCGGAATCAGTATTGGCAACACTGCGAATGAAGTTCGCTCGGTGGCCGCCGCCCAGGCTGCCATTACATCTAACAGGTTAACATCGTGTGTGCGCGCTAGTTATTATTTTACAATACAAGTGATTAATAAGAGGTTCTTTGACTGTATTTTAATTTGGATGAAAGTGATTGGGTCCTACGTAGTTCTTTATCATCTTTCGATAGTGAGTGTTCGTAGTTATTTAGTGACCAAGATATATGTAGCTACCTACTTAACCTAAGTTACATTAGGTAAAAAAACAAGGGATTACTACATTAATACAGTAATTAAGATCCCTATAACGGAGAAAATGGAAGAATTGCTCACCAGTTTGAATATTCCCCCGGACATCATTGAACAATTTAGTGGTAAGTAAGTAACTGTAGTCTTAACCCGAGAGACAGATGTTTTAACCTTGCTATGAAGATAATTTTATTGTTGGATTAAAACTTGTGATTCTTCGTTTCAGTTAATTGTATAACTCTCGACCAAGAAGTTAAAGGAGATCTTCTGAAAGAGTTGTGTTCGACTATAGGAACACGTATTAAATTAGAGAACAAAATCGAAGAATACTTGACATCGTTGATGACGGTATGTACAGTCAGCTTCGATTGAACTTCTGCATTTTGCATACACGGTGTCCGGGGTACAGAAAAGGACATGACTGCTTTTATCCCGGAGAAATTACCATTTCCTATGAAACTGCGGGTCGAACCCACCCCACCCCTGTAGTAGTGTAAGCTATCAATAAATTAAAATGCACTAATCAATTTTCTGTACTCGGAGTAAAACTGAGTAATACCTATTTATTAAAAATTCTGAAATATTTTAAGAAACTGAGTAGAGGAAGTGGCTCGCTTACTTCACTGTACCGATAAATTGGGGCACACCTATACTCATGTACTAAAAACACAAAGATAAAATTTTTATTTATTTTTCAGACCGAGAATATCACCATTACCACAGCTGACATATCGGATTTATGTGGATACGGACGTAGACCATATAGAAAAATCTGTTTCTGAACACACCTAGCTTACCAGAGTTTGACTGACCTGAAAACACTGCTCACGACATCTCCATGTGGAAAATCAATTTTGAAGTACTACGAAACCAACAACTAAAACAAAAACATGAAAATACTTCTGGATATATGTAATATTGTTTTCTAGTAAATTAAGTTGGCAGATTTATCAAAAGTATGTTCAATTATTTTAAATCTCATAAAATGGTGTATCGAGTGAGTAAGACCATGCCAAGACATTTATTTCTATTATTTTAAGAGAGTAGAAACAAAACTCGGCAATTTAGCTCGGCTAGTAGGTTTTTAACTTTGTGCCTAATCATTTTGTATGTTTTTCTTTGATAAATACATTACTTATTAATATATTTTTTGTTTGTTTTACCTGATCAATAGAGATTAATTTCTTGTATTTCAGTGAATTTATTAATTGCATAACATGTTTTGTATCTTAAAAAATGCTAATGTCAGTAATTGTTTCTGTATCTATATAACATACTCTAAAACATTTTCTGCCATTCAGGTGCACCACAGATGACGGCGTGGACCAGGCCAGGCCGGTCAATTTCACCGCGATCGATAGAACAAAGGGTATACTGCCAACCCACACGGTGACGCGGGCACTGGCGGCGCGACCAGCCACGGTCTTTTTGACCACGTGTGGGTTGGCAGTATACCCTTTGTTCTATCGATCGCGGTGAAATTGACCGGCCTGGCCTGGTCCACGTCGTCGTCTGCGGTGCGCCTAAGAATAGTATTAGTTTTATAATGAGAATTTGATTCTATCACTAAAACACAAGCTTACTTTGATACAAGAAATTATATTCTCAAAAAGAAAACCAAAAAACCCTTAGTTTAAGAATAATTTATTAAAACATCATCTCAATTCAATAATATAGGTCTTCTTCGATTGAAATAAAGTTGTTTTTGTAAGAAGACATGGTATTTTTAAAATAAAAATACGTTTCAACTCAAATCTAGAATTCATAGTTATTAATCTGAGAATAATATTAACTTGGAATCAAAATACATGACGGCTTATATCTAGAATTCATAGTTATTAATCTGAGAATAATATTGTTTTGAAATAAAAATACATGACACCTCAAATCTAGAATTCATAGTTATTAATCTGAGAATAATATTAATTTGAAACAAAAATACATGTTAACTCAAATCTAGAATTCATAGTTATTAATCTGAGAATAATATTAATTTGGAATAAAAATACATGCTACCTCAGATCTAGAATTCATAGTTATTAATCTGAGAATAATATTGATTTGAATTAAAAATACATGTCTTAATTTAAGACAGTCAATTTAAAACAATAATATGCTAATGTCAAGAATTCATTGTTTAGGCCATATATAAATCATTATTATTCTTGGCCAATAAATATTGTCTTAATAGGAGAATAGTTTTTTTTCTGTGTAGTACAGTAGCAGTGTGCCTCGAACGGAGACCTCGTGACTCCATGTCTCCACAACCCCTGGACTAATTTGGCTCTCAATCGAACTAAAAAACGGTATTTGAATGAACTACTTGTCTTTGAAAAATTTAAACATGAAGATTGGAATCAAGGGTGCTCAAATTGAAGCCAGACGAAAAATGACGATTGGTCCCGGTAGACTATTTATTTGTAATTTTTTCCCGTTTGCCATAATTATAGCTATGAAATAAATATGAGCTATAACATGTAACTATTGGTGTTAAAAACAAATGCCTTAACTACTGATGGTTAAATGATTTTTGATAATATAGGGTAATATTTGTTTACGTCGGGGTCACCAATTTAGGGTAATATTTGTTTGTGTTTGTGTGGGAGAGTATGTAGTGGAGCGACTACCCTATATGTATCACTCTCACTAATTATGTATTACTATTGCTGACTCCAAAATGTGGTAAATGAAAAACCTTTCACGATACGACTACTTTACTGCGATGTTGGCTTAGGACTAATACAATAGCGTGTGATTAAATCTATGCTTAACTATAGCTATAGGTACGTTACTCATAGATGGCGTATCGCGTTACACTTGTGGTGTGATGTAGGTAGGTAATGTAGGTATATAGCCCTACAATAATATAATTTTTGAAGGAATTTACTTAAGAGGGCCGCGACGCTCTGAAATTTCCATACAATCGCACTACTCAAATTTCTTGAAAACCATTTGTCAGATTATGATGAAATTTAGCATTTACAATTAAAATAATAATATCTTCGCCCCTTTGTTCTTGGTTTTTTTTAAAAACGCTCTCAAGCGAAAATAGAGCTATGAAAAATATCCGCATTTTAAGGGGTCACTTTTGACTGACTTATTCAATAGATAGACAAAGCAAACCATAAATTCCATTACATAGGGAGGTTGTCTACATCATTAGCTGTTAAATGAATCAATAATACAAGGGAAATTCTTAGTTATTTAAGAATGATTACAGAAGTGCAAAAGTCATAAAAAAAACTGAAATTGCACTGTCACTCTGTAGGTAACTTTAGAGGCTCTTCAGTATCATTACTCGCTCTCTTCGCTCGTCTCTTTCTTCTAAACGAAATGGCTATAGAATACCTTATGCCAATGCGAAGTTAGTCTAGGTCGCCTAGGTCGAAGTTAGTTAGATCGCCGGACTCTTAGTTTTTAAACCCCGGCGTAAAAACGACGGGGTGTTAAAAGTCTGACGTGTGTCTGTGGCATCGTAGCTGCCGAACCGATGAACCGATTTTGATTTTGTTTTTTTTTTTTGTTTGCAAGGTGAATTAGTTGGAAGTGTTCTTAGCTATGTATGATGAAAATCGGTATCGAGGGTTTTTTAAATAATAATAATAATAAATTTATTTGACACGAAAAAAATTTTGTACAGTGTTTGATAGCCCCTAGCTACCACGGTAGGATACCCTGTGTTGTGGTAGCTAGTACTCTTTCGGTTGTTTGCACTATATTTGTAATTTTACATCATTTGGACACTATAATAAACTTAATATAATTAACACATGAATTTATTAAATTATTACAATCGTAGTATGAAATTTTATAACGTTAGGAGTTAGATGGGTAAGAAAGTGTAATGTGTTAGAACCAATGTGAGTATGTGTGTATGTATGTATGTATGTATGTGTAATGGTATATATGTATGTATATGTATGTTAGTTCGCTGTTTTTAATAATTCCTCAGTTTCCTTATAACTCAAGCTACTCAAATAGTAAATAAATGTATACTTGTTTCTATGTTAAAGGGTCGAGAGAGCACGGGCTGCACGGAGCGCATCGAGGCGCTGCGGCCCAAGAGTCCGCCCAACACCAGCAAGGGCACCCGGGCGCGGGGGCGGGGGGGCTTCCGGGGCCGGGGGCGGGGGCGCGGGGGGCAGTAGCGGGGGGGGGGCGGGGGCGCGGGGGGCAGTAGCGGGGCGGGCGGGGCGACTATACTATGACGAGACTCTTTCTTCGATTGACCACGGGCGGTTACTAGGCCTACGAGGGACACTTTGATTGGCGGATGTTTACAAGAAAAAAATCAAGAGAGTATTCTGTTGACTGACGGAAAATTACAAGAAAAGGATCAAGACACTCTTGCTTTGATTGACGGACGTTTACAAGAAAATTATAATGGACTTTTCCTTAGATTGGCGGTTATTTGCAAGAAAAGTATCAAGAGACTATTACTTTGAATGATTTATGCTTACAAGAAAAGGATCAAGAGACTCTTGCTTTGATTGACGGACGTTTACAAGAAAATTATAATGGACTTTTCCTTAGATTGGCGGTTATTTACAAGTAAAGTATCAAGAAACTATTACTTTGAATGATTTATGCTTACAAGAAAAGGATCAAGAGACTCTTGCTTTGATTGACGGACTATTACAAGAAAAGTATCAAGAGACTATTACTTTGATTGATGTATATTTACAAGAAAAGGATCAAGAGACTCTTGCTTTGATTGACGAACTAAGACAGGAAAAGTATCAAGAGACTATTCCTTTGATTAATGTATGCCTACAAGAAAAGGATCAAGAGACTCTTGCTTTGATTGACGAACTATTACAAGAAAAATATCAAGATACTATTCCTTTGAATGATGGACAATTGCAAGAAATCTATACAGAATATATCTTTTATTGTGTTGATGATGTCTTTTGTTGTTTCCAAGAAAAGTATCAAGAGACGTTTCCTTTGATTGCAGACTAAAGTGGTCGGTCGGAAGATGAATTTTATAAAGTACCGTGAAAGCTAAAAGACATGAAGCAAACAGTATTGCGAGGTGTCGTTTAACTCAAGTTCAAGTTTGTGCCCATAAGTGTTTGGGGTACTATGGTGCGTGCCAAATAGATTGAGAAAGGAGTTCATTGATCTTTATACCAATCCGCCTTTTTTGTGGCCAATTGAAGTTATTTATTGCAAAGTATACTATATTTTTTTTGCGAAAAATTAAACTGATCTTACGGCTGAGAGGTCGATGAACTTTAGGCTCAATCCATCTGGCGCGCGCTATAATCTAGGTATATAGCTTTAGTACGCTTGAAATAACAATAGTTGCCCCTGGTTTTGCTCGCGTTTTGTCTCAGCTTCGAGAGAGTTGAGCCTAGTGTTGAAAGCCTACTTGGAAAGTTATTGTGATTTTAAATGTAACAGTTTCCAAAACAATTTAAACAGTATCTCCCTTACTAATAAACATTGTATAGGTCGGACTGGTTATAGTGTTGTCTCATTATTTCTTTTAAAAATTTAACTAAGTATATCGAAAAAGACAACATTATTTTGAATATCATCCGGCGAAGTATGGAAAAAGCGTGACTATTGTGTATAACTATTCCGAAGCTATACAGCGCTTATTGGTAAGGGGTTATGAAAGTATTCTATCCTATAAGCAAAATATTTTGTGTACTCATAATTTTACATGAATTGACTATGGATCTGATGGGTCTGTATAAAATAAAACAACCGAATTATATACATCAATATATTTTATTTTACATTAGTTGTCTTTAAATCAACTCGACTATTCCGAAGTTCCTCAAAATATAAAAAAGACAAAACAAAAAAAATAAGACATGAGATCTTTTAACTAAGATAAGAAAAATTTACATATTTTTATTAATTATTGTGGAACTAAGAACTTCTTACGATTTATTAAATGAAAACTATTTACTTTTGACGGAGGAGGTTTTGTCGTTTGTGTGCATCGCACCAAAGTATTAGAAATTTCGAATTTTTCTCATCAAAGAAACAGAATTAGATGTCGAGAACCCAAATAATATTAATTATACTGGCACCAAGAAATAAACATCGGGTTCCTAAAATATTCTGCTCCTGTATCAGAAAAAATAAGCTTCATTCACACGAACGTCGAACCGCGGATTGTTCTTGCCATTGAAAAGTGAACCCTTAACCACTACACACAGAGCTCAATTTCCATGAAAGACAAAAATTGACTCATGAAACAAATGACAATAGCGACATACTTTCAAATCTTTTCATAGCAAACGTTGCTGTATGTAGCACGACATAGTGCTCACATTTCAATGTAAGGTCTAGCCCAGACAATGCTCGTCGTAATGTAAACCAAGCCTCAACCGAGCACTCAAAGCGACAAAGTCTACTCCGCTAACAGAATCCAATTGACGGTGATTCTTCGCACGTGTCAACAACTATATTACATACTTTTGTTATCATTATCCAAGACATACATTCGTAAGAGTTGCTAACGCAGACCCCTTGGACACCCCTTGGGAACCGCCCAAGAAAAGTCACCAAGTTCGCCGAAGATTCGTCTAAGTTACGAAGGCAATTTTTGCTGTGCATAGACGCGCTGAGAAGCGTTTTGACAGCTGCAACAACATTATAAAACTCTGAACAACCTAAATAGAGATACTTCAAAACTGAGGGTTCCCGGTTTTCAAGTATCTCTGTTTCTGTTACAAAATAGTTAAGAGAACCCCAAAAGGTCTGCGTTACCAAAATACAGTGACATCCTTCAAGTATAATCGTCATAAGATCACATTTTTTAAGGCAAACAACAATCTTTAAAGCTAAACCTTTGATGAAGGGGAAGGAGGAGTAAAACCGATAACGAATTTTTCGTGCAAGATCAAAAACTAACATTCTGGAATGGGGTTATTTATAATACTAGCGTTCTTACTCAGAAACGTCCCATGAGCTTGTTAGGCAAATAGTGCTGTCTTGTTTGCACGCGTGATATTTCCCGTTAGCGAGAGTTTGATAGCACGACCTTACTTAAAAACTGCTTAAATTGGTGAACGTCATTCAGCTTTTGGGCAGTACAAAAATGAAGTCGCAATGCTAACTTAACGTCACTTTGAAAGGTGTTTAGAAGCAGGACGTCTAGAATTCCGGGAGCAAACACGCAATGACATCACTCGTCATCGTCAACCGTCTCTTTCTAACTATTTGTAAATTACATCATTCGGTCTTGCTTAAACATCACGTGACCGGAATATATAAGCAGGTATAGCCTGGCGTAGTATATTAACCATGTTTAGAAGTAAAGTCATCTAGAGCCAAGCTTAGCTCAAGGAACGTTTCTAAATAAGGGGGTAAGACTTTATTAACATTTTGGAGATAAAAAGATAATGACTTAGTCCACTTCGTCACGGTCAAACTAACACCTAAATATTTTGTACTTGATGTGATTGATAAATACGCGAAATTTTACTTCGGACGCCAAATAGATTGTGATTCGCGAGTAGCGCAATTTTGAAACAATCGAGACAAATCCTAACTAAAAAAAAACATTAATTTAGAATTTCACCAACCTTATTTATAATGGAAGTTAGAGACGCATCGAATTCGAAAAATAATGAGCCAAAATTCTTAACAGATATCTACCATGAAATCGGAAGCGATACAATTAAAATAATAATTACAAACTAATTAAAAACAATGCATGACACTTAAAAGAAACCTTCTCGGAACTGGAAGCATTCGCGCGACTTCTCTAGCCGTTATACAAATTAAATAAAGTTAAACGAACCAACACTTTTTTTTATATTTTTCCTTACTTTACTCAGCTCACATTCCGTTTCTATGACGTCAATACCTATCTAAACACGATCTAACCTAACTACAGTAACCATTCCTTATTCATATTCTAATACCAACCGCGGAGATTACCCAACATGTCGCTCGTGTGAAATCTGCTCGATCTTTTAATCCCCATCCGGAGATTTCGAGAGACGTTTCGACATGTTCCATCTTTCTAACAGATTAGATAAACTCCGCGGATTACTCGATCGTGGCTCAAATATCATGGAATTATGCATAATTGACAGATTTAGGGCAGTTGCAGTCTTTTTGCTGTCGTGCTTTTTCTAGATCGATACATCAGGGTATTCTGACGCGTGAGATATTGTCCTGTCATTGTCTCTCTCGTTTGAAAAGTCATAGGAGTGAGAGTGACAAAGATAACATCTCACGCGTAAGCATAAAGGGCCCCAGTATCGAAAATTGCCCGATTGTAACGCGAAAATTTTATGTTTTTGAAGAAAAATTTAAAGGCGACTACCATGGCCAGTTCAAAAATACTGTTACAGCAACGCGTACAAGTTCATCCAATACCAACTACTCCTAATGGTTATAAATGTCGCTACCTTAATATTAAGCTGCACTAACTCAAAAATCATGTTTTTTGAAAATTGCTTTTAAAGTTTTGAAGATAAAAGCGAATTCCCAAAAACACAGTTTTTGAGTGCAGGTTATTATGAAAGTAGCGAAGTGTTATGCATCTCCTAGTCGTCATTCAATCTATTTGAGCCACAAACGCTCTACCAAGCCGCTATATCACAATTACCTGGACTCCCCCAAACGTCATAGAAACATAAAATTAGTCTGGCAATTTCATTTTGACCACGTGTAAAAATTAACTACGATTAACAAATTGGACTCAATTTTTCTGTGCGTTGTGTCGCTTTTTAAATAATCCAAGTTGGTAAACGTGACAGAACTTACGGAGCCTATTGTAAACCCGGGTCCCCACTGACTGAGTACGCCTCGCGAGGCACGGTTCTATCTGTCTGGTGCGTGGTGCAGACCAATTCAAATTTAACGGCGGTTGTGCGCGTGCGCCGAAAGCGAGACTGCGGCGTCTTGCCTCTCTGACGTCCGCACATAACTTCGTTTTCGCTACTGCGCAGCGTTTCGCGCCTAACTTCACAGCACTAAGTTTAGCAGCAGGAGCGAGATAGAAGCGTTGATCACGACATGCTCGCTTAGTGAGGACCCGGCTTATGTATAAAATGAAAAGTCCATGTATGCACGAATACATGCAATCTGATGAACGATTCAAAGTTGACAAGTCTCCATTTCAAGACTAACAATAATGCAGTCAAAATAAAATTGCAAGACTAGCCCGATTCTGATGAAAACCCGCACATTGAGTTGAGACAATCGTAACTATAGGATTATATTCGAGTCAGTTTTGTTTGTGGTTATTACCAGAAGTTTGCTTTAGACTGTGTCGGAATTGCGAAACCACTCGGCATGCAGTGTTCAACCAAAACTTGTTAAATAGCCAAATAGTAACGTCGCCCTTTTTGCTCTTGTTGATTTTGAATCAGAGAGAAAGGAGACAATTACCTTTCGTTTCCAATTAAACAGCAACAGGAGTAAGAGGTACAAACAATTGCATCAGTAAAAAAGTCACTCGGAACACAATTCAGTGTTAACCGGACAGTCTTGGCAGACCTCTGCAAGCTACGTACGTGTTCCAATCTATGAACTTTACTATTTGGCAGCCTAATTAGTTAATTAGAACAAAATCAAAAGTACAATCTCAGTTAAGTTTACAAAAGTTTCTTTACCGCGCCTGGACCCGCCAGGCGCGACTATTGTCAAATGATAAAATGATCAGGCAACGGTTGCGACAACCCACTTAAATATTTAAAGAAAAAAAAAACACAGATCTCTTATAACCACTAAGTAATGTAATAACAATAGTATATTTACAATTAAGAAATGAAGTTATTCATACACCCGAGTTTCGGAGCACACTGTTACCGCTCGCAATCTGCTGAAGGAGGCTAGGCTTGAACTTACTAGTTTCTTGGCGCGTTAGGGTGCACCTAGACGGGCCGTATTTTTTCTGCAATACTGGCAATATTGCCGACTGTAGCCCGGCCATTATCAGCGATGCTAGAAATGTATGACGATATGGCCCGTCCAAACTCAAAATATTGTCGGGCCAGTATTGCAGTTAAAACTTGTACTGTCTAGGAGCACCTTACATCCGAACTTGAAACTACAGAAGCGCTAGCCAAAAAAGAGAGTTGGATCTTTGCTACGTGTTTTGTCTTTTTTCTTTTACATTTTTGAACCACATTGAAAAAGACAAAACACCATATAACTATTCCGAGGCCATACAGCGTTTATTACAAGGGATTAAAGCATTCAGCGTTTTTTGCCTGAAACTATAAACGAATTAATCTGATTTCTAGATCTGGATAATCCCGTGACAATTTGTAACAAAAATTCGTAGTTTTAGTTATTTTTCTCCAGTTTGAAGACACGATTTTCTTAATATTTTCCATTGTGATCCAACTCTCCACTTCGCAGTAACAAAAATTGTAACAGCACTCATTTGTACGAATGTATTAGAAATACAAAATATAACTATCAACAACTCATTTCAAATCACAACTGATAGCCTATTTAATGCCGTTTTAACCCAGACACAAGGTGGAATTTCACAAAGCACGATGATAATTTCATACTAATGTGGGTAGTTCATGTTTTTTTTACAATTTCGTCGTTTAATTGGTATTAAGCTGTGTATAGGCTTATTTTGATCTTTGGAAAACTTTTTTGCAAATGTTCTTACATATTTCCTTCTGTATGGTTCCAGAAACAAGGCATCAATTCGGTTATCCATCTGTACCTTATCAAACACTGCAATAGTGTCATCTCTCGCACGAAGCGTATAATCAATCTACCGGAGACCAGCCTTTTTCTCAATTTAACAACGCAATTTGAATCATAAGCCATAAAACTGAGGTAGTAAGTAAACAATGTTGATTCCATGCTTTCAGGCGATTGCATTATTTTCAACTACATTTTAAACTGTGAAAAGGCGCCCAATTCGATGTAAAACCAAGTCTCCGGATACGTTCAACAAATCGTTATAAAATAACAAATCTATATTTTTGGAAGTTTTTTTACTTACTTGTGTTCTACTGTGAGATTTTAAAAGATGAAAGCAACTTCGCAGCCATTGTTACTGAATCAGTGAAAAGTTAACGAACGGCGCGTAAATTCTTGTGTACTTAGTCAAAACGTGTACATTACTATCGGTCTCAACCACGTCTTGATCATAATACTGATTCGGCAAACGAGACTACGTAGTAATCCTCCAGAATCTCACAGAAACAACATCGCGCCTAAACATTAAAATATGACGGCAGATATTGAGATCTTTTAGAAAATATACAAAAAACTCTCCGTCCTGTGGACTTAGTCAATATGCTGGTGGGAGATACTGCCTCGCTCATTCGGCAATGTAGTTCTTTAACAAACATTATAAAAATATACAAAACATCTAAAGGAATTCAGAGATGGTGCGAAACTATAAGAACATTCTAAGCAACGGTCGAAAATGTTCGTTGATTGTTCCACCCTAATGACGTTGATATAGTTTCCGTAAACGTTAACATAAGAGCACCATCTAGAAATTGGTTCCTTATTTTTAATACCTTTTTAACATTTTCTCAAATCAAATTCAGACACACCGACTACTATATCGATTCAAAGATGGCATTTCGTTCTGAAAGATCATTCAAATCGATGTACAGAACCGAATGCCATCTCTTTAAAAATTTCACATTGAATATTAAGAAATAGGTATGTACACCAAATGAATACGGCATATCAATAATCACATCCTTTTCCAAACTATCCAAACAATAGTCTCGTTACAAATCCGAAGACATCGAAGAGTCCTGACTAATCGATTTTATCGATTCACTATCGTCACTGGCCGGCACATAACTAGGCGATTTTTAACAACTACCGGAAAAATTTCACATTATTACTTGAATTCGATTCACTTTATGACAAATTATTATGGCAATACAACTGACTAACAAATGTACTGAGAAAGATTATTTTTTAAAAACATGATTCTAATATGCAGCTTTAATAAAAAAACACGTATAAAACCTGTCCTAAGCTCAACGACGGTACAACGTACCTCGTGTAAAGAATAAGTTGACAATAGAAATACACAATGTACTTATCAGTCATAAGAATTACGTAATTTATAGGATTATACAGACGAGAACATACCTTGTGACCATGACATATCCGTCGAAATACAAATATAAAGAGAAATAAGAAAACACGACGCCGGGGCGCCGGTGTTTAGTACCAAGATTGTTTATATCGTCCTATTAGTCCATTCAGCACTCATATTTATCACAAAGGTTCCTCCGAACCGTATCGTGTCCCGAACGCGGCAATGGCACAACCCGCTTATTTATTCGTTTTACCTACACAAATTAGACACACATATAACACTACTAGTTCGTAACGTCACTACGGTTTCGAGGAGTCTTAGGGCACCGTGTTAAAAGTTAGCCTTCGCCACTGGTGGGGATAAAAGCGGGGTATATTTTTATAGAAGTGTAGAGGTCACCGACCCGTGCCACCTCACAAGTACGTGGATTCACCTGAAATGGAAGAAACCCATGTGAGCCACGGCACCACGACATATGCCACAGATGTACAGAGCTTGTTTGAACTTTTGGTTTCGAGTTATGATGATGATGATTCCAACACTAATATATCATCGGCGTAACATTTATGAACTGATTTTCGTTATATTTATTTGAAATACAGCATGTCAAATATTTTTTTTAGTAATCAGAGTATTTCAGAGACAAGGATACACATGACAAACATTCAAAGTTACTTATTAATTGATAAGTTTACTGAAACAACCGAATTGTTTATAACTGTAATTTGGTAGAACGCCTTACTTCAATTCTTGAATCACCTTAATCGATCACCAAAAATTCAGACAATCTAAAAAAATTTTTCTGAACGCTACATGCAAACAAAAAAAAATAGTGTTAAAGCGTTTAGAAAACTTGTTGTGGCATGTGTTGTGCGTAGACTCAGTGCAAAGCGAGCAATGTATAGCAATGACATGTTAGAACATAAATGAAAGAGGTTTTAGGGAGTTAATAAAACATATTTACACAGAACACAATCCACACAAACTGGGCAAAAACTAGGGAATATTAAACGACGGGAGAGCGAAATTCAAATAAGCTTGATTTGTCTATTTATAATTTTTAACATGACTTTTAATTTGTGAATTTCGCTCCATACCGTCAAAAATACGTTAGTTCGTACATAAAAATAAACACAAGTTCATGATTAAGTAGTAACTAAGGAAAAAAAATTAAAATATTGATGTTTCCGAGCAAAGAAGATTTTATAAAGCAACGGATACGTCAATATTGCATTAAACAAAAGCATGCACACTTATTTGAAGAAGCTGTAAAGAAAACAAACAATGACAAAGTTATAGACAATCAAACAGGTGCATAAATTCACCAATAAAACTCATTAGAGTTTAAAATAAATAATTCTATTTCAAGGCTGCGACTTTTAAACAAACATCGGTGAATTTTAGCATATTTGCAACATAAAAGACGTCACAACAAAAACACAGCCATCTCTTTTCAAGATCTACTTTTCGACAAGATGTAAGAGATGCAAAATAGGCCCTAAATGTCTGAAGATGCAATGAGTAATGGGACAGAAACAAGCGATGAACGAAACGGCCATATCAAGCAGTTTTAATAACGAAGCCGAGGTTTAAGTTACGGTACGTGCTTTAAAACTAATCGATGATGCAGTTTTCCTTCTTCATATCAACAAAATAAGAAACCAGTCCTAAGTTGTCGAAGCATAATTTTATAACTTTTTTTTTTAATTCTTTAAAATTGTTTTCGATTATTGTAGCTCTAATATTTTTTTATAGATGTGACTAAAGTCTTATTTATTTAAATGGGCATCGTCCGTTTTTAGACGATAGCAAATTTTAATTAGTGAAGATACAAAAAAATTGACTATGAACAACATAGAGAACAAAATCTAACCCAAATAAACAAACTTTTTTCATGAACAGTTATTTTGTTTTCCCAAATAGTCAAGCAAATAGTCAAGAGCCTTTTAAGTCTAACTTGTATTGATTGAGACACTCAGTTTTTTGCCAGCTCTTTTATTTAAAAGAGACGGAAAAAGAGCCACTGGGTAGTGGCTCTTTTTCCGAACAAGCCGGTAGAGTTAATTTTAAAAATGTTGACATCCTTAAGTGTATCTTCGACCTATTCTACTATTATAAGACATTTCATTTAATTTAATTTCTTCTAGTCTTTTTGAAGTGTTGTTAGGTGAAACTGCATTATCGAGTGTAGTGTAGGTGCTATAGTCGTGGTATAGTTACGTGTGTGGCGAGTGGTCGGGCGACAGCTGGCGGTATAGTCCCACGCGGTCGCACACCGCTCCTACGCATCAAAATCAAACTTTACCACAAGACGCCGGGACATCACACCAACTGTATACTAGTCATTGGGACTAGCGGATTCAGAATAAGGGACTCCCCCCCCCCCCAAGTATTTAATCACACTAAACAATAGTCGAGTAGTTGATAAAGTTTACCCTCAGGTAAGTCAAGCCCCAAACCAAAACCCTGGATCCGCTACTAATCATTGGTATTGTAATTTATTTGATTTATCTCATTAATAATTCTATTGATAATTTTTACGTAAGACCGGTTGATAGAGTTCTATAGATTTCGAAAAGCGTCGAAAGCGACGTGTTGCAGTTATGAGTAGCCACAATCCCCCTAAGCAATAAACGTTGTATAGCCTCGGAATAGTTATATAGGGTTTTGTCTTTTTTGATCGAGTTCAAAAATTTAAAAGAACAAAACACTGTATAACTGTTCTTAGGCTATACAACCATTATTGAAGGAGGAATAAATATAACATAGAGCGGCATGTACATAAAATCGCATTAAAACCTATTCTTTAATTTTATTAAAATTTAAAACTTTAGATTAGAAAATGTGGGTTAAATTTAATTGCAAAAAAAAAGTTATTTCCATTCTTTTTTTTTTGGATTATAAATAAGCAAGCGAAAAAGGCTAGCATTTGATCACACCTTACCAATTTTGTATAGCGTTTTAGGATGGATTTCTTCTTTCTTCTTGCAATAAACTTTCCCTTTGGAATAAAAAAAAAATTACTAAACGATGGAAAAAATAACAAACAAAAAAAATGAAATAAAAAAATTTACTAAACGATGGAAAAACTAACAAACAAAAAAAAATGCACGTATTTCTTTATACAACGTGCTGGTTTTGGGTGTAGTAATACTGAAACGGCACATGCCGAGACTGATTTAGAATTAAACCTGCAAGGTCTCCTTGTCCTGAACACGATAGATTTTAAGTTATCACAACTTAAACTTTTACGTAAATTTGACCTGCAGCAACCCTAATAAGCTCACAAACAGCTGTTCGGTTGATGACCGGTCTTGCCGACAAAGACTACTAAGTGCGCAGAAAGAATATTATCTTTACCTACAAAACACAGAATGGAGTAAATGTCCCTTTTTTTTAAGAACTATTTTAAACAGAAACAAAAGCAAGATATCTTTTAGATAGTTAAATGGTTACATACATATCTAGTCAACGACATGAATAAAGTGAACGTAAACTCGCCGAAAACGAAACGAAAACCCTGAGTTTAGCAGCCATATCATGATGGAGTTTAGAACAGGCTATTACCATTAAATGCATTAGCAAAATTTTGAGTCCGTGCTGTTCCCCGTTGAAGAGTCCCCTTGCCGGAAGTCATCCCTGGGTGTAGCAGCTGTGTCATGATGGCGTTGAGAACAGGCTATTACAATTAAATAGATTTACAAAATTTCGAGTCTGTGCTGTTCGCCGTTGAAGAGTTCCCACCTAGTACCCACCTCCTGACTCCATCATCTCCATCAGATCATCTCGGTGGCACCAGGTTGTTGCATAGTCACTCAACTTACATAAGTACATAAAACATTTAAGTTCAACCGGAAACCAAAGAGTAGGCATTTAACGTGAAAGATTTAATTAAGTACTGACAGACACCATAGGTACATGCGAAAATAAAATAAAAGCTCGTCAAAAGATAAATTGTGCATACTGCATAATAAAATTTATTCTTTGCCATTTCGCGAAAACATCAAAACATTTGTCGGCAAAAGACAAAGAGCTTACAGAGAGCCGCCAAAGCGTACCGCGGGACAATTGGCAACAAGCGGTGTTTTAAACAAAATAGGCAAGGAACTACCATGAGTTCGGTATTAAAGTGTATTTATGCAAGTTCGACAAAATTCTTCTCGTCACTTTTTGTCAAGCGAGAACGTGAGAAGACTATGTGTAAACATAATTATGTCTGTCTCGATAATAAGAGACGAGTATACCCTTGGCGCGTTGCGCATGGTAGGCCAGCAAGACACTTGTTGTATTACGAGTTATTATTGTAATTTTAGTTTTTTTTAATTATCATGGCACACATTTTCCAACGCTCACATGCTTAGAAAACCGGATTCGTCACTTCGCTGTTAGCAAAATTCTTTATTTGGTTTAAGATTTTGACATTTCAAGCACGTTGTGAGTATTAAATAGTTATGCCGATTCCGATTTATCAGCCAATATGTCGATGATTGTCCGTTGTTTAACTTTGATGATCATTACGGTTTTCGGAACTCTTTAAACAGAGAGATTTGATTTTTAGAACCAAGACTTTTGATACTTTCCTCCGACGGTCGAAAATAAAACGAGAAAAGAGAAAAAATGAGAAAAGGTTTCGATACTATGTAAACTCATGGTTACCCCTACTAGCCGCAAGAAATAATTTAATAAAATTTTTAAAGTTTCGTCTAGTTGCTCTCTATCCATCCCGGTGTGAAGTCATAAAATTCCTTCTTTATTGTTTGATTGCGTAAATTATAATACGATGTCATATTCAAATGCTGAATATTACGAGGTGATATTTTAATGTGTTGGTGCTGCGGTCGGAAACTACCTTGCGGCGCGTGAGGTCTACCGTAAACGTTTTGTGGACGGAAGGTCGTCTCTGCAACAGTCGTTTGCCTCCTCGATCTCCGGACCTGACGCCTTTGGACTTTTTTCTGTGGGGTTTCGTCAAAAATGCCGTGTATGCCGTGCTATGCAATACCACGGAGGAAATGGTGGCGCGTATTACACCGGCATTCATCACGATTGCTCCCGAAATGCTCCGGAATGTCATGGCTTCAGTGTCTCGTCGAGTGGGGTTGTGCATTGAGAGGGGAGGACAGCACTTCGAACCTCTTCTGTGATCTGTGCGATAAGTGTGTTGTGTTGAGGTAGTTCTTGGATTGTTGTGAATGTTGTAAAACACGCAACTTCGTGTTACCTATGTGAAAAAGTGACCCCAAAAGAGCAGTAATCACAATGTTAACTCACGGACAAGGAAGGATAATAATTAGGTAAGATAAGAACCTACTACGTACATTTTTGTGTAGTACTAATATGTGGTTATTAGCAAAGTAATTAGTGAAACACTAGCGAAATACAAAAAAAAACCTTAATACCTATCTAACATCTTATAAATCTACCTACTTCCACAGCAACGTAAACAATAAACATTGTTTCTTAGCGAATTAAGTTTAAGCCGTGTGCGCCGCCGTCGGCGGCGGGGCGCGGGCTGAAGAACGGGGAAGACGATCGCATGCGTGTTGAGTGTTGTTTGACAAACGCCGCGGTCAGCGATCGCTTTAAGGGCTGTCCAAAATAATTGTAAAAAATAGTTTTTTAAACTTAGTATGGAACAATAAAGGTTTGATTTGGATTTTGTTATTCTGGCAAATGATTCAAAATGTCATACAGATACACACCTTTGAATATTACTACACCTCAAACCAGCACGTTGTATGTGATTTAAAAAAAAAACATGATAAAGATTTAATTGGAAACCTGTCAACGGACATATCGGATGTGATTTAACTTCACGATATTCGCGATACTTGGATTCCCTATTCAGTTCCGTTATCATTCCGCAAAACCCCGTATTCTCTACACCACACTGCGGCTACCTAGCTCGTAGTATTGAGTGAGTTATACACCATAACCATTTGTGCAACACATAGGGCAAACAAAAACCACACACGGTGAAGGAGTAGACTATACAAGTTTGTGTTGGATATTAACGCGTTGGTACGACGTGAAACGTGATCACTTCTCGAAAAATATTTTCTAATTATTAAAAACAAAAGTCAAGAATCGAAACATGCATTTTGAATATTTATAGACATCAAATTTATACATACACACAGGGTTATCCGTATAGGGTGTACAAAGCCAAAATGAAGTCAATGTACTCATCATTATAAACAACTTTTACTATGTCAACCCTGAAATCAAGAATAGAATAACAGCTGTTTCACACATTTTGTCAACGATCAATGAAACAGCTGATTTTATTAATGAGATTTTGTGTTGGCTCCATAGTAAAAGTTGTTCATAATGATGAGTACAATGACCCCTTTTTGCTTTAACACCCTATACCGATAAACCTGTATAAACATAAAAAAAATACAAAGATACATTTTGGATTGTCTTTTAATCACATTAAAAACACGAATGACAGCAAAACTTGCATAGTCCATCGTGTAATGTCTACTGTGTAGTAAATGGTAGACAAAACAAATGCAGTGCAATATGTCGATGGCTTATGTGTATCGGATTTCTTTTCAGAGGATCCCGTCACTACATCGTTAGAAGAAAATATAAAGGTATTAAAAAAAATACGCGATTTTAACCACATCCCGACTGTCAACTGTCACTGTCACTATAATGTAGATTTAAAAATGTTGGCCATAACTAATACTAGCACCTATTTAGACGAAAACAATTAATTAAAAAAAAACCCCTTTGCGCAGATCTAACATTGGATTACTGGCCTAAAATTAAAATTCGTTATCGGTTAGCAACTAGACCCTATATCTGATCTTCGGATTTAATTTTTGTTTTTATATTATATTTATTAAACTATAAATTGAACTGGATGTGTCTCCCGATATATTTTGCATTATCAAAACTGAGTAAGACACATCTCAATGTGTTAAAAAATATAAGTACATGCTGGGCCTGTATTATCATAAATATTTAAAAAAAACTTGCAAATTAAAAAGTAAGACAATGTTTGCAGATCCGACATCACAACTTATTTTTGTTTTTTGCAATATTAGCCTTTTAAAAACCTAATTATTGATTTCAACAACAAATATAAATAAAATATTTCAAATAACAAGTAACATTTATAAAGAAAAACAAAAACCCGGCTTCAAAATGTTGTACCCTATGTCACATCCACAATCAAGACGATTCAAATGATACCTTTCATGTCGAAATCTATCAAACTGTTTAGGTTTTAGGGCGTGCCAAAGAAACCTCATTCATACATTTATACATACATACATACTTACATACAATAGAAAAACACAACCCTCCTTCTTACGCAGTCGGGTAAAAAAACAGAGCTCTAATCACTATTCGCAAAAAAGAACTAATAAATATTTTGAAAATGAGCTGCCGAGCGAGTCACTATGTTGCCATACGTTTGTGAACTTTTGTAATATGTAATTTCAACTTTGAACTTGAAATTTTGGTTCAGCAGCTGTCGTAAATATCTCGCGATATCCAAAAACTTTGAAGTAAAGTAGGTCAAAGAAAATATTTAAAACTTTATTTTGCAAATCTTTATACATATTTTGGTTTATATTATGGTCTGTTCTTGGTAAAATTAAATCCGTAGATAAGATATCAGGTTCAGTGGAGATCAACGCGTACAACTAACTGCTTCTCTTCTTCTTTAACATAATGTAACGATTATAATTATTTGATAACATAATTAAAATAAAACACTATCTATTTTAAATTTCTAAATAACCCGTGCGATAGAAATATATAAAAACTGCCCGAGAAATTATTTGAATTTGCAAATTTTTGTTTGCAATTCTTTCACGGGTTTCGCAATTTTTTTGTCCGGGGATACTCTAAAGCAGAGCTTTTCACATTAATATTTATATGCAATACAGATTTAAGGGTATCCTAGAAACTATTCCATCAAAGCTACAAAAACAAACAGTGCAATTGACAATACAAAAATCGTAAGTTCGATAGGATTTTTAAGGAAGACGTTTCATATTTTTTAGTTGTCCTTAGCATATCGAGTCTGTAGCTATGATGGAATAAGTAATTTAATGTCAAATCTACCTATCATTTACTTTAATTTTTGAAAACTATACTTTGCATTGACAACTGTTTATCGACTGGTCCAATTCCATTTTATATTATTTACTTGAATACTCTGTGACTTCTTTAATATTGAGCATTACTTCTGACCGACAAAACTACACGAAAATAGTTGCCACCTATCATTTTTGAATTTCGATGAAAATCAATTTAATACTTTACGACATTTTTTACGACAAGAATTTTTTTTCCTGGATTACGATGCAAATTTATTTAAAAACGAACGACATTACACGGGAGTTCAGAGCAGGCAATCAAGATCGATCTCGGTCGATCCGATCTTTATAGTATTCGATTTTTTCCCCTCTCCGACTCGATCATGACAATTCCCACCAATATCCGCAGCAGCCTGTCCTCACGATTCATCCCTCTTTTTCCTACTATCGGAGAATTTCCCGCTAAACTCCCTCCACGACGCGCGAACGTCGCCCAGCGACAGCCTAGTCCTGGTCACACCTTCCGACTTCTTCCCGTTCGTCGATATCTTATAGAAGCCGGCCGAGACCTCAGTCTTTTTACTGTCCGCCGCCAGCTCGTAGTAGGAGTCGGGGAGGTGGGCGGGCGCGCCGTGCCCCGGGAGCAGGCAGGAGTCGCTCTCGGCGCCGGCCGCCAGGTAGAACGGGTCGGAGTCGGGCGCCGACAGCCGGTAAAAGTGCAGAGGCTCCGCCTCGGGCTCCTTGCCGCAGTCCGGCAGCTCGTCGTCGTCCGGCTCGGAGCGCTGCCACTCGGACAGCGGCGAGCTCCGGTCCAGCTCCGCGCTGGAGCCGTCCGGCGTGAGGTCGCAGGCGCAGGGCGCGGGGCGCGGGGGCGGGGGCGGGGGCGGGGGCGGGGGCGGGGGCTCACCGGAGTCCCAGTGCGCGTCGGGCTCGGTGTCGGGCTCGGAGCCGGACGAGGAGGAGGACGAGCGCGGCGAGGGCGCGCGCGCCGCCGGCCCGCTGTACGTCGACGACTCCGGCATCTTCTGGATTATTAGCTCCACCTGGAAGCGGGACACCTCCTTTGTACACCTTTTAGGGCTTACTAAAACTACGTGGCTTCTAGTGGCTGTGTGAGCCGGGGACCTCGCGGCCGACGTCTGTCCTGTCCAGGTCGCATTTCTCAACCGATTCGCGCGAAATCCTGCATACGCGTTGTCAGAGATACAGAGAAGGGTGTAACATAAGGTGATTTAACCCAAAAAAGGTTCAGGTTCCTGTAAGACCGCAGATGAAAGCACGCAGGACGCAGCTGGACATAAAAGTTTAAAATAAATATTGTAGTCAACTGTATCCTAATTCCTGTCTGCATGCACATGTCCAAATTTTGTTTAAAAACTACTTTCGGGGTTCAAAAAATAAAGATCTCCGGTTATTCAAGTTTTTTTATTTCAACCGTTGAGAAATATATAGTAAATATTTTGTCAAACTTTACTGTGTTGTATATCAAAAGACAAAGTTACCAATAAACTACAGGATTTTAATGAGATTTCAACAAATCTAATTAAACTAATATTTCATGGAGACAAGCGCAGTCGCTCAGTATTTTGACGTATTAAATCTTGCTCATCTCATCTTCGAACCTATCCGGACGGCACGCACTAACTTGTTCATTGTGTGAGCATATGTGCGTATTGTATGTCATCTGCTACATGACTGGAGCCCGGTGTATGGCGACAGGGTCGCCCCCTGTCACATTTGGGACTGAATATCGTCCGGCGAAGTGTGTGTGTTGTATTACACCTCTGCCAGCCCCTTCGAGGGAAAGGTGTGACGATATGTTAAATACTGCTCAACGTTGCAATCAGCTCGTTTTTTTTTAAACTAAATAGTTTTGGAAAGAGAACTGCAAGTAGGTAAGCAGCAATCGACAATGACGCCTGCCGGACCCATTTTCTAGCTTTTGCTCCGGGCTGCTCAGAAAGCGAATGGGTCTACATCAGTATAATATTGAACCAGCTAGCATATAAATTGAATAAATGTACTAAGATTAGTTATTAAGGCATAGACATTGTATTAAGGTTAATTAAGATTAGTTATTAAGAAAAAAAAAAAGGAAAAAGATAACAAAGAAAAAAAAAGTTATATAACATTGTAAATAAAAAAAAACATCATAACCCTGCATAATAAAAAGTAGGTATAACATTGTAAAAAAAAAGTATGTAAGTAGCACTATCGGTTTAAGCTTCTCATTGGCGGCGATTTATCGATATAGCTATTTTGATGAAAACGGAACCTTTAACAGTTCCCTAGGTTATAAATACCTTGAAGTCTTGGCTGTAGTGCTTGTGTTGTTTGTCCTTGTGCGCGTCGTCTAACTGCCATTTGTTCAGGGTCAACTTGAACGTTTCTAGGTTGGGGCCTGGAATATAGGGAAACGCGTGTTAGAAGCTGGCATTTGCATCCATTTGTGTAACCAGAAGAGAAGAAAAAAGAAGTAGAGATCGAAGCCCGAAACGATAGTCTGAACAAATGGCTAAGAAGTTTGACAACAAAATTAGTAACGCCATTCGTGAGGCCGCTGATCGACATGGCGACTAATTGTCCGAAAATTACTTGTCGGGTATAATTTCTGGTTAAGTGTAACCAGAATATAACCACAGTACAGTGTGACAGTTCATGTTGAATTGTCGCTTATTCAAACAAACAATCAACCAACCAAATCAATGTTCTTGAGAACTATAGCTCGATTCAAATGGAAAGAAAGAAAAAATAGCAACTTTGTAATCGTTAAATACTAACGTAAAATATTACTGCAAAAATTAATATAATTTTTGTGATAAATGTTTGCAAACTCTAATCAGACAAAGGGTCAATGAACTGTTGTCTCAATCCACAATAAGGCTCCAAACTGGCTTCAATAAAACGGAACGGGACAAAGGTCAATGAACACTTTCCTCAATCAATCTGAACAGAAGTATAACTAAAGCGCAGTGCGTGAGCCGCACGGAGACTGTACCCGTACCTGTACACTAACCATTGTCAGTCACGAAAACTTACACTTGATCTAAGCCTTGTTTTCAAGAAGCCATTTTAGTATTAACACTTTAAATATGTATCTAATCTAATCTATTTAAATAAGTATCTAATCGAAGGAGCAAAACAAAAAAGTTTTGGTAACTATCAGAACTTATGGTAAGGTTGCTGTAGTATATTATTTATTAAGTTTATTGGTATTTTTTAGTTTGTAATTTTTTTATGTAAATTTCTATTTCTATGTAAATGTACGTATAATATGGCAATGGTCTGAAATAAATGATTAAACAGCTCAACAAAAAATAAATTGTTGCCCTGGATATTCTTGCGGATTCCTTTGTTTTCAAGAACCCAGTTTTCGACTACATTCATGAAAATACTAGCTAACTATTGGCTTATTAAAATTTACACCATTGTTAAGGATTTCTCAAACCTCTGCTCATTTGAGTACAGTATAAAAAAAAAAAAGATTTTAAAACACAAGAGCCAATACTTCAAAACCATCAATATTTTCTTTAAATTGTTGCATACAAGTATTCGAAACCACTTTTAAATCGAGGAAACATATTCCCTGTTGAGCAGTGTTATTTAAAGTCAAAATCAAAATGTGTTCATTCAATTTGGGTATCAAGACACACTTATGAACGTCAAAGTTTTTTTTTAATAGACTCGACCGCCTTGTTCGGCTAAAGAGCCACTACTCAGAAGAATAGACAAGAAACTGCGAATACTATTATTAAATAACTTGACCGTAACTGGAAGCTATATATATGAGAGTGCATTTCCGTTTCCGTCGAAAGTACCAGCGTTTTCGTACTTTTAATGCCTTCTAACCGGAAGTCCTAGGTGGCGCCACCTCTGCATTCGCGCTTTGTGAAAATATCGCGCGCCATTTTTTATCATTGGCGTTTTAAGTTTCGTCGAAGTAACATCGCCGCAGCCCTAGCAGCTTGCGTCGTGTTGCATAATTAGTTAATACAAAGTGATAATTTGTTAATAATTATGTGGTAAGATACTGAAATGTAGTTATTTTCCTAAAATAACTCGGTGTTAAGTATACATTTTACGCAGTAAGTACCTACCCACATTATATTTCATTTCTTCATTTCATTTGTTCAAAATGAGTGAGTAGAATTTGTTTTAACGGTTTTACCGTTCGATTAATTTGATATTTAAAATTTTTTGTGTGCCTAAATGTTTTTAACCATATGTGGCTTACAATATGGGGGTCAAACGATGCCTCATACCAGTGTTTTGTCATTATTGAAGTGTTTTTAGGTAATATTTAAGATTATTCATCATATCGTCACGCTTTTCCCCCGAGGGGGCTGGCAGACGTGTTATAAAACACCCACATCGCCGGACGATATTCGGTCCCAAATGAGCCTGTCACCATACACGGCTCCAGTCATGTAGCAGATGACATACAATACGCACATATGTTCACACAACGAACAAATTGGTGCGTGTCGTCGGCTGGGTTCGACCCCGCTCCCTCTGGCTTGAGAGGCAGGCCTTCTCCAACTAGGCTGTCATCGCCTTTAAGATTATCACCAGTTTTTAACATAGTTTTGCTTCCAGAAACATACAAATGTTTGCCGCCCAAACGCCCAAGCTACAGAGCACGGGCCGTGGCGGTGGTTCAGTGAAAGGTGCGTAACAGCGTGCTTTTACGATTCTACTAATTCATCGGTATTGGTTGACGTGCTGGCCGATAATTGAAGAAAGTTGGTGAGTGAAAAAATCCTTTTTATAAAAATAATGGTTTTCAAATGTTGCAACAGTGTATCAATTGCTTAACTACGAGTCATACAAACGACTCGAACATATCTAGCGATCTATCAGTTCGTTCACTTTATAGCTTTAGTTACGTTAAATTTTTGATACATCATGGCAAATTATTTGAATACATGTATTTTAGAGGCTAGGTAATGCCTATTATTTTGGACGTAAGAAATAATCATAATCTAGGTATCACAGACCTAGGAACAAACAATAGTGGGGGAGAAAATATCTTACGTCACCTAGCCGTATGCTGCTACGTAGTAGAAAACTTTTCATTATATAAATGCATATAAAGGCTTTCTTAACCTTTTTTTTTTGAAATTATTTCTAAATTAATTTTCTTTTGTGGATATATTACTCAAAATGTCACTTGATCTTTTGACATTGCGTTTAAGTTTAGAGGAACAAGTATTTCATTTTGAATTTATTCCTTTTTACCATATTGTTATGCAAACAATCAGTTCAACGTGCATTCGCATGGTTATAATAGGGAGATACAGGAGTACCGTTTTTGTACCTCCTTACATTGAATTATGCAATCAATACAAAATACTCTGAAATGCTTGAAACGATACGCCCTCGCAGGGTGAATCTCTTTACAAATATCATATTACATTGCCTTAGGCAATCAATACATCATACATCATTGTATGCTTGTAATAAACCACCCTCGCAGGGTAGGTAATCTTTTGCAAAAGCCACCCTCGCAGGGAGGCTACCTATTTGCAATTGAATCATTGCTTTAAGCAATCAATACATCATACATCATTGTATGCTTGTAATAAACCACCCTCGCAGGGTAGGTAATCTTTGCAAAAGCCACCCTCGCAGGGAGGCTACCTATTTGCAATTGAATCAAGCGATCCATACATACACTATTCTTTAGTACGCTTGTAACGATACGCCCTCGCAGGGTGAATCTCTTGACAGATATTACATTGCTATAAGCGTTTAACAGAACGTATTTTAATATTTTTTATGGTTATAATAAACCACCATTGCAGGTGAGTACCTTTTTTGCAAATATCATATTTCATAGTATTAAGCAGTTAATACAACAGACAATGTATGCTTGTAATAAATAAAGCAAAACTCTATAGTTGTGCAAATGTATTTGCAAAATATCAATTTCATGATAAACATAGTACAAACTTGTTTGGTTGTAACAAACCATCTTCACCCGATGAGCATCTCTTTGAAAAATACAATATTTCATTGTATCAAGTAAGTATCGTAGGCTTATTACAAACCATCCTAACAGGGTGATTTTTTGATCTTAATAATGTTGTATGTTCATAACAAAACCTAGTTTTATGCTGGATCAAATATTTCAAACGTATTTTATTGTTGTTGTAATGCCTAATCTGTCTTTTATTCTTCATGAAACTATTAACATAGATACTCTAGCTTGCTTGTAATAAACTACCTTTTCAAGGTAAAATAAAAATATACCTTTGCAAAAACTACCCTCGCGGGAATGTCTTATATAAGAATAAAATTGTAATGAAACAGGTTCCAAATCAATAAATTAACAGACCGTGAAAATATGCTATGTTACAGCTAGACAGTCTTAAACGTAGTTTTTTACTATTACTGCTGAATCCAGATTCAATCTTTTTAAGTTTTTAGAAACTGATAAATTAAACGCTCAAAGCGAGGCTTCAGGCCAGTTTGTTGCAGTCTGATCAAGAAGTTTTCGATATGAACTTATTATGTTCCCTGTGTAACGTTAATTTAATTAGAAGTAAGTCACCACCTCGAGGTGGGTTGCATAGTATTGAATCAACTGCAAAGTGAAACATGTTCTTTCAAAATTTCGAAGTGAGTCTTACCCCTTACTTATTATTTATTGAACAAAAGTGCTCGATGAGCACAATAACCTTAAGAGTTCGTGCAGTATTTCCTGCGACTCCAATCACAACGGAGATACCTGCTATTTGGTTTAAAACGATGTCTTATCTTGTCGATTCTTGCAATTAGGTTGTTTTTAAAACGACATTATGTTACGGATAATGTGACGAGAACGAATGTTGTACTAATTTTGTTAAAAATCTCATTTTCTCATTTAACTCGAGGCAAAGTAAGGTCACACGCGTGTCCCCTTTTTCATAATATGAATATAAGTACATAATTATATACTTATATATTTATTTATTTTTTAATTACTTAAATAATTTTGTTTGGAACAGCCTCGTAATACCTGAATGTGTGGCCTATTGTCTGTCATACTCAGTGCGCTATCGCATTGACACTAGCAACCTCTCGTTCACAATGAACGATTTGAATTACACAATTGTAATTTAAAATATGAAATTAGTTAAATATTTTTACGACTCTGAGAGAAAAAATAGTAGGGCGTGGGTGCTTATATCAATTATTGCTTATATTTTTCGCACGACTGTGACTTAATCATTAGAAAATTGTATGTTTCAAATTGCCATAAAAGCTACCTACCGCTATAAGATATAATGGGTTTGCAGTAAGTTAAGATAGTAGCTCGCAACTACCATCGCCCATTCCTTTTAATTACCTACCTTCTTCCAAAGGTGTTTCTTATCTTATCTTACAATGTAAAGACTTGCACTGCGAACTGTGACGTGTAACTGTTAGTTATAAATAAATCCTGATTACTGACTTATCGTAAGTTGCTTAACTAAACTACCAACAATTTTCTTAGGGCAATAGGTATCGGAGCCGAAATCCTTCCTATATTGCATTTGATAACGATAATTATATAATAAACGAAATAGTGTTATTAAAGTGATAGATTTATTTATGAGACTACGCTCATGATAAAATTACGTTATCTTTGAAAGTCTAGCGTGATTTTCATGTTTTACATATATTTTACAAAATCATCACAAACACTGATGATCAATGCATTGACTTGGAAACTCACTATCAAAAATTCAGTACATGCCTATTGAAGTTAAGAGATGTGAAAGTAAACCTAATTTTCGCTATAAACATTAATATTGGCATAAGCTGCCTTTTTGCTTAGCGTTTGTGGACTATGAGAAAGCCTTTGATTCAGTCGAGACATGGGCTGTGCTGGAGTCTCTCCAACGATGCCGTATTGACTATCGGTACATCGAAGTGTTGAAGTGCTTGTATAATAACGCCACTATGTCGGTCCGAGTACAGGAAGAGAGCTCCAAGGCGATCCCTTTAAAAAGAGGCGTAAGACAGGGAGACGTAATATCTCCGAAACTGTTTACTGCCACCTTGGAGAACGCCCTCAAGCTCTTGGAATGGAAAATATTCGGCATCAACATCAATGGCGAATACATCACTCACCTTCGGTTTGCTGACGATATCGTAGTCATGGCAAAATCGATGGAAGAGCTCAGCACGATGCTCGGAGACCTAAATCGAGTTTCTCAACAAGTGGGTCTGAGGATGAACATGGACAAGACGAAGGTCATGTGTAATTCCCTTGTTATACCCACTCCAATTTCTGTTGAGAGCTCGGTTCTTGAAGTTGTTGACTCGTACGTCTACCTAGGACAAGTAGTCCAGTTAGGTAGGTCCAACTTCAAGAAAGAGGTCAATCGCCGAATCCAACTCGGCTGGGCAGCTTTCGGAAAATTGCGTAGCATCTTCTCGTCCGACATACCTCAGTGCCTCAAGTCGAAAGTGTTCGACCAGTGTGTGTTACCAGTGATGACTTATGGCACTGAAACGTGGTCTCTTACTATGGGCCTTATTAATAAGCTCCTAGTAGCCCAACGAGCTATGGAGAGGGCTATGCTCGGAGTCTCTCTGCGAGATCGAATCAGGAATGAGGAGATCCGTAGACGAACCAAAGTTACCGACATAGCCCAGCGGATTGGCAAGTTGAAATGGCAGTGGGCAGGGCACATAGCACGAAGGACTGATGACCGATGGGGTCGAAAGGTCCTCGAATGGAGACCACGTTCCGGCAAGCGCAGCGTAGGACGTCCACCCACAAGGTGGAGAGATGACCTTATCAAGACCGCAGGATCGCGCTGGATGCAGGCCGCTACCAACCGGTCTTATTGGAGGTCTATGGGGGAGGCCTATGTCCAGCAGTGGACGTCCTATGGCTGATGGATGGATGGAAGCTGCCTAAAACTTGATGTAATTGATTTTTAGTATATTATTTAATATTAGCTGTCTCCCACGTGTAACTGATTTGTCAAGTCAGTAAAGTTTTTAGAATTATAAATATTCTTGGTTTTCGTTAAATTTACTGAACTGTTGAAATACATATATTGAACTGGCTTTACGGATTCATCTTTTTTACTCACATGATTTACGATCGTTGTTGTTGCCATTTTAAAACAATTGCCGATTACCAGAGTCGGTCTGGTTGAAAAATATTTCTATCGATCTGGACATTAACCTGTCACTTAAATTGTCACACCACTTAGTTATGGTTGACTATTTAAACACTATCTACAGAAAAAATGGTATCACTGCTTGTCCAAGAAGTTGTTTGCTGGTCACCTGCGATAGTAGACTACAAAATCTTTTGGATCAACGACCTGTTGTTGATTTTTAAAACAATTTTAACCACCAACATATTATGTATGGTTCTGTATACAAACTTAATGCAAAGGGAAAGTATGACATAAATAATTATTTATACATTGCCTGAACGTGTCAGACATTCTATGGAATGTATTCCCAAAGCATTCTATTACAATACGGCATTATACAGATGCTGGTGACATACATTTTACAGATGGAAAATGTACTATTTAATGGTAATATACGTAATTGTTTCAGACCAATAGAGAGAAAACATAATGCCTTGTTTCCGGTTTCATTATTATTATGTAAACCCTTTTATTTAAGTTGTTTTTCCAACAACATTTTTGAAGATTTGAAATAATTTTTAATATTATTTACAGCTCACATTGGCGTTTCTTCTAACAATAAGTTTTAATAGCCCTACTATAGGTGGCACCACCAGGCAATACCAAACAGGCTCTCATATATATAGCTTCCAGTTACGGTCAAGTTATTTAATAGCAGCGTTTTACCTGAAATAAAACGCATATTAAAATACTTACCTAACTGGAAGCTATCACTTTAATTTCTGCCTGGTGGAAATTCGGAAAATTAAGCCAATGATAAAAAATGGCGCGCGATATTTTCACAAAGCGCGAATGCAGAGGTGGCGCCACCTAGGACTTCCGGTTAGAAGGCATTAAAAGTACGAAAACGCTGGTACTTTCGACGGAAACGGAAATGCACTCTCATATATATAGCTTCCAGTTAGGTAAGTATTTTAATATGCGTTTTATTTCAGGTAAAACGCTGCTATTATCATTAGTCAGGAGGTCAGTATACTCACTATCGTGCAGGGGCGGCACCCGGCAGGCGCCGAGCTCGGCCGTCACGAAGAAGGTGTTGAACCAGAAGTGGAACAGCTTCTCCTTGCGCATCTTCATCTTGTGCTTGTTGTAGACGTCGACGCGCACGTCCCCGCTCAGCGGCGTGCAGTGCGTGAGCCGCACGGCCAGCGCGCCGCCCGCGCGCACCACCTCCTGGCAGCCCGCCGGGCTCTGCGGGCGGCGCGTGTCACTCGCGTGAGGGAGGGCGCGGGAGTGAGCGGGACCGCGCCCGCCCCCACGCGCGCGTCACTCATTTGTGGCGCGAATAATGGGGGGATAGCTCGGTCGCTGTCACTCGCGGGGGGGCAGGCGAGGGAGTGAGGAGGACCGTCCCCACCCGCACGCGCCTACAGATACGTCTGTCGCGCCTGTCAAATAATGGGAGGGTAGCTCGGTCGCTGTCACTCGCGAGGGGAAGGGCGCGGGAGTGAGGGGGACAACATCCTCTCCCACGTGTGCCTACAGATACACGTCTGTCGCGCTTGTCAAATAATGGAGGGCAGCTCGGTGGGGAGGGCGAGGGAGGGAGTGTGAGAGAGGGAGATAGTGTCGCGCGCGTATAGATGTCTGTCTCTCTTGTCAAATAGTGAGGGGTTAGCTTAGTCACTGTCACTCGCGAGAGAGACGGAGATAGTGTCGTGGGCGTACAGATACATGTCTATCGCGCTTGTCGAATAATGGGGGGCTAGCTCGGTCGCTGTCACTCGCGTGTGAGAGGGCAAGAGAGTGAAGGAGACTCTCTTGTCAAAAAATGCAACGGGGGGAACCAATTGCATGCGCTACAGTAAGGAGCAGAACACACTGCATCCGACACGGCTCCGGTGTGCGGTGATGCGGATTTTAACTTTGACGTTAAATTCTCGAATTGTACACAAAAACTACGGGCGGGGAAGCGCCGTGCGATTTTCTGTCGCTTCGCGCACCGCAGCGGGACGCGGCGGCAGTGGGATAACAAACAGACAGACAGACATAGGTGTCTTACCATAAGGGTTCCTTTTTACCATTTTGGCACGGAACTCTAAAAAGGCAAGAAAGTAGAGACCAAGGTAATATTGCAAGCGCTGGAATAAGAGTCTAGATATCATCTACACTTCGTCATAACATAACACAACAGCACAAGATTGGTCGTTATGGCTATCATTGGGGGGCCTTTGTCCAGCAGTGGACGTCTTCTGCCGAGATGAAGGCTAAAGAAGGTCCTTGCATATCTTGCACCCTAAGTCCTATCCTAACTAATATTATAAATGCGAAAGTTAGTTTATTCGTTTCTTTGTTACGCTTTCACGCCTCGTTTTTTCTCATAGGAAACATAGGAAGTGATTGATGGAACTTGTTGGGTATTTACCCAACACTAACTTCTTAAGTAACTGTTCTGAGTCAAAAATGCTCACATAGACAACACGTAGTGAGAATCGGCTAGGAAAACATCATCAGTAAGACCGAAATAAGTCATGTACAAATTGTGCAAGTTCGCATGACGACTAACGTCATCAGGTGTTGACTCCCGGAACCTAGACCTTGTTCTAGTGGATGATGACTAACCTTGAAGGGCGGCTTGGCCTGCGTGATGGCGAGCTCGGGGCTGCAGGCGGAGGCGGCGAGCGCGGCGCCGCCCCACATGACCAGCTCGCGCACGTGCACCTTGCTGGGCGCGTACGGCAGCCCCGAGCGCAGCAGCGCCGCGTAGTACTCCACGTAGCGCCGCTGCGACGGGATCGTCACGCCTGCGGACAGACGAGCCGTCTTGTACTTTTTTTTTAAGTAGAATAGGTCGTTTGACCACCAACTCGCCTGATGTTAAGCGACGTTGTGGTCTAAGATGGAGCACGACGACCTATAAGGTAGTTATTCACTCTAGCCTTGAAGTTTTATAGAGTGAAGAAGTACAAAGACGGCAGTTGAGTGAGGCGCTACAAAGTTTGGCTTGACGATTGTTGTCATAGAACAAACAACCGGGATGTTGTAGCTATTCTACAACATCCCGCGCCGTGCACTGTCTGCCCTATGACTTTGTGAAAGGCGATCTGTGCGATTCAATAGCGATGTTACTGCGACGACCTAACGCCTCTCGTGTTAAGGTCCGAAGTCCGCTGATACTTTGCCCTCGATACGATACGATGTCTCGTGCCCTCACAGGCGCAGGGGGCCTACCATGACAAATTATTGCCATGATGTTGTCGACGATACGCGACCGCTAACCGTATCGCCGCGCAATCTCAGATCCATCTAGAGGAAAAGATGGAACACTGCGTAATATCTCGCTGAAGCCACTTCTTTTTCAATGTGTGTGCGTGGTAATGTTGCCATGAAAAACATTTACAATTGCACGAAAACTAATATTAATTCCCAAACTCTACGTTAGCCATTTCCGTTCCAATATACAACCTTAGGAGATTAATTATTCTAAAACTGCACATATTTGTAAGAGTTTTATGTTACGGCTTTTTCAAAATTGACTTTTTCATAACTGCACAGTTTTTAAAAATAACCTCATAATGTAGTCCTGGCCACACTTTTATAATGTACTATGTATATTTAAGTAAGTACACGAAATTATACCATAAACCAATCTACATAATGTCGAGTTAAGAATTACCAAGCGAGTAGCGTAGTTTTTTGCGTCAATGTGCGAGTGGTGTGTACGTATAATACGACAGTAGTGTAGTTTTTGGATGGTTGTTGGCTTCACTTATATCATACGCCGTGCGCCATCTTATTCTCTAGGTTGATCTGAGCGCGCAATAAGGTCCATGATCGCGCAGCGTCGAAAACAAAACGTAACCATTATGGCGATAAGATGTCGTAGTAGGCCCCCAGAGCTAAACAGTAGAGCGGTTTTATGGCACGTTCGATAAAAAACACGTGCGGCGTCACGTGACGGCGGTTATGAAAGTTTCAGGACTCAATGTCAATGCCAAGGGAGGCTGATGAAGTTGTGCTACTGTCGTCAACCAACGATGCGTGTACTACAAATAATTTTTTTTTATTTATTTTTTATGTAGAATAGGTGGGCGTTTGACCACCAACTCGCCTGATGTTAAGCGACGTTGTGGTCTAAGATGGAGCACGACGACCTATAAGGTACTAATTCACTCTAGCCTTGAAGTTTTATAGAGTGAAGAAGTACAAAGACGGCAGTTGAGTGAGGCGCTACAAAGTTTGGCTTGACGATTGTTGTCATAGAACAAACAACCGGGATGTTGTAGAATAGGTCGGCGTTTGACCACCAACTCGCCTGATGTTAAGCGACGTTGTGGTCTAAGATGGAGCACGACGACCTATAAGGTACTTATTCACTCTAGCCTTGAAGTTTTGTAGAGTGAAGAAGTACAAGGACGGCAGTTGAGTGAGGCGCTACAAAGTTTGGCTTGACGATTGTTGTCATAGAACAAACAAACAACGGGATGTTGTAGAATAGGTCGGCGTTTGACCACCAACTCGCCTGATGTTAAGCGACGTTGTGGTCTAAGATGGAGCACGACGACCTATAAGGTACTAATTCACTCTAGCCTTGAAGTTTTATAGAGTGAAGAAGTACAAAGACGGCAGTTGAGTGAGGCGCTACAAAGTTTGGCTTGACGATTGTTGTCATAGAACAAACAACCGGGATGTTGTAGAATAGGTCGGCGTTTGACCACCAACTCGCCTGATGTTAAGCGACGTTGTGGTCTAAGATGGAGCACGACGACCTATAAGGTACTTTTTCACTCTAGCCTTGAAGTTTTGTAAAGTTAAGAAGTACAAAGACGGCAGTTGAGTGAGGCGCTACAAAGTTTGGCATAGAACAAACAACCGGGGCTTATACAACTTAACGTGTCATCCGAGCCACGGTAGGGCTCAGTTGTGAATGCCATCAATTGATCATATTCGCACTAATAAAGGTCTTGGGGCCAAGACACCAATGTGTGTATCAGTCTTTGGACTATAAGTTAATATTGAAGCTAATGTCTCTTGGTAATAAGGTTCAATATTGGCCATTTCAAATTGAAGCCAAGCTTGGACCCGAAGTTGAACCAAAGTGAGGGGGCGGCATGAAAGTGAGTGAGTGAAGAAGCTACCGACCCTTCTCGTCATGTGTTCTCTTGGTGCCGTAGAACTTGAGCGCGTCGTCCGCCGTCGCCTTCTGGCCGCTGTACAGCAGGTAGCAACACACCATCGTACCTGGAAAGTTACAGAAAAACATGTCTGTTATTGCTTTTGAACCAATTTTATTTCCACAGATTTTAAATTTTTAGCAGTTGTAACTTTTACTTGTTAGCAACACATACAAAAGAATGCAGTCTATGGTCTGCTGTGTGACGTTTTGCGAGCGAACTGTCAAAGGAATGTATTGAATGAATGAATGTAGCGTAAGGAATGAAGGAGTAGCGCCTGAGTCGCCCGCCCCGTCCAACCGGGACTTTTGGCTGGACCGCGGAAGAGGACGGATCTCGTTGTGTTTTCATTAGTGTCCATTCGATTCATACTGAAATTGCCTACATATTGTACATGGTTTGGATTATTAGAAGTATTAGTTGTTTACATTTACATTAAGGTAGTTTTGAATACCGTCCCTTCAGAAATAGTTTACATACTTTAAAGTCAAAGTCAACGTCAAAATGTTTCGATTCCTTTTGGGTATCAAAGATACACTTATGAACGTCAAAGTTTTATAATTGACTCGACCGCCTTGTTCGGAAAAAGAGACACTACTCAGGAGAACAAGCAAGACACTGAGAGGCAAAATTTAAAAAAAAAAATTAATAAATTACTGTCTCACAAATTTTTGCTTTCAACTAGGTATAATATCTATTGAACTAGTGGCTACTTTCTGAAAGTTTAAAACTTTTAAGATAAACGGTTTTACTCTTAAATGTAACATATCTTATCGTCACACCTTTCCCCCGAAGGAGCTGGTAGAGGTGTACAACACCCACACTTCGCCGGACGATATTCAGTCAAAAATGTGACAGGGGGCGAGTCTGTCGCCATACACCGGGCTCCTGTTACGTAGCAGATGACATTAATACGCACATAACTCACACAATGAACAAATTAGTGTAATGTATTGTCACAGGAACTATATATTATGTTTGTCCAAAGTTTCGTGAGAATCGGTTTGGAAGCAATAGCAGTAGTTTTGAAAAAAATATTACGAGATTTAAAGAAGCAAGAAATAAACAAAAAACATACTTACAAATTAAGCTAAAGTTACAAAAAAAGTAATTATACTTACATATGTAATCATTTCAATAACAATATAATTTACTGTCCTATTTTGTACCAATATTTAATCATTATTAAGTATAATAGTTTCCTAAACGATTTTGATCCCCAAAAACAAGCGATATTTTTTCCAATTACGCTGACAACACATTACAGTCGGTTCGCAATAAAAAAGGGCCCAACAATATACTTTACGGGAAGGGCTAGTTGCCCATTGATCTTCCAACCGTCTATTGACTTCCGGTATTAGGAGGCATGGAGGCCGTTCGGGTAATAAAAAACTTTTTAATTACATCGTTATCTGTTTATGTGGTCATTTGTAATGTTTAATTTGGACAATTTGAGCGTTATTGTGAGGTATTTAGGGAACGAGCAAAGGCTGAGCCGGTGAAATTGGAAATTACCACAGATAAAGACTTCGTTTCGTATCGTATGCCGTTTCGGATCATTATTTTTGGAACAAATTACGATGTAGGATCGTCTCTTTTTTGACTAGTCTTTGTTTGGCTCAAGTCAACTTTTCGCTTTGGAATCAAAGACGGTGACTCCCACTTTCTTTCACGTTGGCTTCCGCGTTCCAATGCTTCTAAAACATCAAAAGAAAAATTTCAATATCGTCAAAAAAGCATGAAATCAACGGACTATTTCTAAAAGAACTTTCCTTCGCCAACGCCAATGATTATTATCGTAAAGGCGATATTGACCGTCGTTTTTTTTCCAAATCTCCCGATCGCAACCCTATTCTTTACGTCCCTTCAGGGCTGCCCACAAAAAAGGAAGCGGTTTGAAAAGGACCTTTTTTAATTTACGAGTGCGATGTGAAAGCCGGCGGTGTAATGCGCCCAATTATGTGGTGTAAGGAAACTTTGCAATTACGCCTTCGGGTCGTTTCTTTCTCGGTTCGCGACAATACATTCTAGAGCCTACTCCGCACGTTTCTAAGCAGTAGAATGGCTCGTGTAATTTGTTGCCTTCACCTTTGTAGGCTGGGACGTTTTGGGACCTATTATGCGATTATGCTAAATTTTATGTCCTCCATCCGAGCATCAGTCTGGGTGCGATAATTTATTCTTTTCATGAAGTTTGGTGTCGATACGTTCAAAGAACCGGGTTTAAATATGACGATCGACAAGGAAATCTGCAGAGGTGGCTCTTTGAAAACTTTTTAGGTAACTTACTGTATTCTTACTGCATGAGAAGCGCAGAACCTGTATTGGAGTATGTACTCTACGATAGATTTACTAAAGTGACTAGACTGTAACCCTTATGGAAAAGAGGGGTATTATATGTATGTATCTTACTAATATTATAAACGCGTAAGTTTGTAAGAATGGATGGATGGATGGATGGATGTTTGTTGTTTCACGCCAGAACGGCTCAACAGATCTGGATAAAATTTGGCACAGAGAAGATTATAGTCTAGAATAGCACATAGGATACTTTTTAACCGCGGGGCGCAGCTAGTGTATAATATAATCGTAAAAAGCTTTGTCGTCCTGCCATTTGTAAGTTGAAAACACAAAGCAGTACTAAAGTCTATAATTATTATCCGTCAAATGGGTAAAGTCATCTAATCAATTTCTGAAAATAGACAAATCGTTTTTAATATTGCTTTAGTTCGATAAAGATTTCCAAATGTTTGCCTGTTGGAATCGCTGCCTACACTCTACACTTTCGCGTCCACAGAAGCTGTTCCTCTTTAATTCGCTTACTCGGCGACTCGACCGAGGATCACGGCTAGGTGCTGACTGTGTAGATTACGCAACAGTTTTGCAGACGCATAAATATTCACAGCTTACGATGATAAGACCGGTACACAAGGGTAAGTTTGCTTTTGTCAATTCCGTTACAAAGGAACGGGCCTGACATTGACATTATGGAGTCTTTTGTGAGCGGGACGTAAACTCTGTGATTTTTAGCTACGGCAACCCGACTCACCTTCATAAATACTAATATTAATTCTTTGACTCAGACAAATATAGGTTATCTACTCGCTTTGTTGGTTAGGTACGTAAAGTTGCCAAAACTATCGGTGACAGATCCGGGGCGACCTTTGATTGTGGTCTAGATATGTCTTTGGAAGCTTTTTGTGAGTTATTTAACGATGCCTCGCAAAAAAATAGACATTACCATGAATTTAATTCTATTTTTTTTTTGACAACAGACTAGGCATGCGTTTGACCACTGACTCGCCTGATGGGAAGCATCGACGTGATCAAAGGTTTGCCTAGGAGATACCTATTAACTTTACTCTTGAACACCCCCGGATTGTATGTATTTAGGTGGAAAGACAGACGCAGGCAACGAATTCCACACCTCTGCAGTTCTTACAAGAAAAGTTCACTTGAAACGCTTAGTGCGTTTTGGCGGAGTTTCTACCATAAGAGAGTGTCTCTTACTGGTGCACCTGGTACAATTATAAAAGAACGATGATGGCTATAATATTAAGTATGTAAGTACATACATAAGTGTTTTCATACTTTGCTATGAATTTGGAACCGTCTATGACATACAGTAGGAAATTGATGTACATATACCATAATAAAGAATGCTTTACTTTATGTATTACAGATTCACTGAGATGTAACTTCTCTAGCCTAAAGACATATATACCTACTTTCCGGCTACCCCATGAATGTAACCTACAGAGCTCGTAACATCTAACCCGTGAATCTCGATTTAAAACTAGTTTTTAGCAGACTAAGGGCCGAATTCACCATTTATGCTATTAATCGAAATTTATTAAACTAAGTTTAGTGATATGCAAAATTACTGTTTAACCTCAGTTTTTCACGTAAACGAAGTTTAAAATGAGCTAATCGCGTTTATATTCACTGGTGAAATCGGCTCTAAGGTCCATATGCTAAAACTACGCTGTCTTGAATCTCGATTTAAAACTGGTTTCACCATACATAAAAAAAGTTTTAAATCGTGATTCATGACGGAGCGTCGTTTTAAAATGCGGCCCTAAGTCTATTTACATATAAGTGGTGTCACTTCTATGTAGTACCACTATTTATTCTGTCTTCTATCTCTAATCTGTCACTAGCAGTCTCATCCCTGTATTCACAAACATCTGTGCTAAATGACCTTTCTCGGTACATTGACATGACAGCTGTCATACATTTTCTGTACCCTGCGCGTTCGTCGAAGCGTCAACTACAAATACAAAAACAAACATAACATATCGTCTCTTCTTTCCCCCGAGGGGACTGGCAGAGGTGTAATACAACACCCACACTTCGTCGGACGGTATTCAATCCCAAATGTGAGAGGGGGCGAGCCTGCCGCCATACACCGGGCTCGTCATGTAGCAGTACGAATACGCGATACGGGAGGACAGGTGCGTGCAGTGCAGTTAGCGCGAGTGACGTAGTATTCAGTGGACTTTCTTACTGGATGTCACACCAAGTCCGTGTGCGTGCAGTCCGTGTGCGTGCAGATGCGTGCAGTTTGGTGGGGCACCTCCCTCACGGATCACCCTGCTGCCAACGTACTGCACACACGGGCTGCACTGCACACGAATTTGGTGTGTATTTGTATAAGCGATGATAGCCTAGTTGGAGAAGGCCCGCCTCACAAGCCAGAGGGAGCGGGTTCAAACCCAGCCGACGGCACGCACCAATTTGTTCATTGTGTAAACATACGAGTATGTGCGTATTTTATGTCATCTGCTACATGACTGGAGCCCGATGTATAGCGACAGGCTCGCCCCCTGTCACATTTGGGACTGACTATCGTCCGGCGAAGTGTGGGTGTTGTATTACACCTATGCCAGCCCCCTCGGAGAAAAGGCGTGACGATATGTTTATATGTATAACTCAAGTGTGACCTAAGTCGAGCTTTATTGACTGTTGAACCTCAGTTCTCACCTGTCCGTCCCTTGCCCGCCTTGCAATGCACAGCGGCCACGTTCTTGGGGTCGGCGCTGAGCCACTCGTGCACGTCCTCGCAGAACGGCTGGATGATCTCAATCTCGGGCGGCATGTGGTCTTCGAACGCGTATCTCTTCACCTGGAAATGGTACAGTGGCTATTGAGTATTGCACCAGAAAGGGCTTACATATTTTTTTACGCAAGAGTTTATATTAATCATGAATCGGGAACCATATGAGTTCCTATTGCTTTCCAACCTGCCGTTAAGCTAAACCCCAACGCAAACCAAACATAGAGGTGTTCATGGTATGACAATATACTCCGCCAGGTATAGCATTCAAGTCACGTGGGCAACACGTAGTGACGTCAATCGATGTTTGAGCAAGACAGAAATAAGTCATTTACAAATACATAGTTCGAAAGAGACGGATGATGATGACGAGTGACGTCATTACGTGTTTGCCCCCGGAATGTTAGACCTTTTGGTTCATAGAGATGGTAAACGTGCGGATCTATTTATCTGCTCATCTGCCAATTTGAGGTTAGACCGATTTTGATTCAGTTTTTTTTTTTACAAAGTGACTTAACCAAGCGTTCTTAGTTTATTAATTGTGTGTAGGTTTTCTTTATTTTAAATCATCAATTTAATACTAACATTAACAAAACCGTGGGATCGATTCTGAAGTCACAAAGGCTTTTTTTGATAAACTAAATTCCATATTACACAACGCAACATCAACGCATACCATCATCATTCCACACAATCATCACACGCTTGCACATTAACCAAAATGAAGTCAATTCACAACGGCCACACTATCATCAGTTATATAATCGCGTAATTTTTCACTGATTACCGCCGATAAGGGGTCCGGTGTTGGTGTACAATTAAACTCGTGTAACTGTTCAGATAATGGCCTATTACCCCGATAGGCATTGTCTTCTGTGTCGAAAGATAGCGGTTTTGATTTCTGTTCTACGCTCAACCACGAAGTATCACACAAGGCTCATTTGCACTGGTTGTTAGGGCCCGCTTTTGGGGCGCATTAAGAGTCCGGCGACCACTTTAGATCAACTTCGCATTGGCTTAAGGTATTCTACAGCCATTTCGTCTAGAAGAAGACTACGAGCGAAAATAGCAAGTAATGATACTGACGTGCCTCTAAAGTTACCTATAGAGTGATAAAGTACAATTTCATTTTTTTTATGACTTTTGCACTTCTCTAATCATCCTTAAATAACTACGAATGTCCCTTGTATTATGGATTCATTTAAAAGCTAATGATGTAAACAACCTCTGTATGTAAAGCAATTTTTGATTTGCTTTGTCTATCTATTGAATGAATCAGTTAGTGACCCCTTGAAAATGCGGTTATTTTTCATAGCTCTATTTTCTCTTGAGAACGTTTTTAATAAAACCAAGAACATAGGGGCGAAGATATAGTTCATTTAATTGTACATGCTAAATTTCATCATAATCTCACAAATGTTTTCCAAGAAATTTGACAAAAGCGTTTGTATGGAAATTTCAGAGTGTCGCGGGACCCCCGCACCGTACCGTGCACGCGAGCCGTATTCACGATGCGGCGTGCGAGATTTTCTGTTCTCGCAAGCCATGGTCAAGGCCGCATGCTGTACATTGACCGAGATATAGATTACGAACTTTCATTAGTCGTTACCCCTCATGCGAGGAGTTCAACAAATGCGGACTAACGATCGAATTATCGACTAATGAAATTGAGCCTTCAGCTACCTACCGACAACAACGTACCTACAGGGCTCACTAAAGGAAAATTCAAATCACATGTAAAAAAACTACATTAATGGAAAGAAAGTATTATAAGGTTAAGAATTATTTGTAAGACAAAGATGTCTGGAGCCTTCCACTTCCGCCAAATAGCCACTAGTATGTATAGATATTACCTAGTAGTGAGCCAAAATTTGTGATACAGTAAATTATTTATTCTTTGAAAAAAATTATGCCCTCAGTTTCTTGCCTGTTCTTCTGAGTAGTGGCTCTTTATCCGAACAAGGCGGTCGAGTCTATTAAAAAAAAAAAATGACGTTCCTACGTGTATCTTCGATACCCAAACTGAATAAAAACATTTTGACTTTGGCTTTGACACACTTAGTAAGTTTGACCTTAAATTGTAGACCTAAGGAAGTAACAAAAGTAAACAGGTTCGGCCGAGGGGCTCGCTTTGACTTCAATTTTCAGGCCTAAAAGTTCTAGAACAAGGCTTTTAGTACTTTAGAACATTTCATCCATGTTAAGCCTTATCTAACATATCAATGCGACTTATCTCTCAACTCTTTTCATAAGGGGTCGATCGTGTATTTCGTAAGACGATTTTTGAACCCTAAAACTTTACAAGCTACGGAGGGATGATGATAATCTGAGCAGTTGTATACAATGTCAGATAAGAACTCCTAGTCTCCAGATTGTCTTATACGAGTATATCTTATCTTATATCTTTAAATGAGCAATTCTTGTATATATCTTATATCTTTAAATGAGCAATTCTTGTATATATATATATATAATTGGAATCTCGGAATCGGCTCCAACGATTTTCATACAATTTAGTATATAGGGGGTTTCGGGGGCGATAAATCGATCTAGCTAGGAATCATTTTTAGAAAATGTCATTTTATTCGTGTTTTATCGATAATCAATCTCAACTGAAAAATATGACTCTTGCTGATATCTAGTTATGCACGTCGGTCCTCATACCGGCAACATACGCATACAGGCGTAGGCGGACATTCCGCTGACCATGCGTCTGGCTTCACGGTGGCCGTCCGGCGTGCCGTAGAGATAAGAAGGCTTCTTGCCATAGTTAAGTTAGCTTTAGAGTTAGTTATAATTCAACTCCTGTGTATCGAACACGAATAGTTATTAATTCAAAATTGTCTTTTATTTTTAAAAAAGCTAAACAGTGCTCCCCAATCTTGACTGGCGCAGCCGGTAGGATTGCCGTGTAACGTCCGCCAAAGTATACGTGCTGTTCGGACGAACAAAGTAAACCGTTGTACTAGAATCAGTGAACGCGTTTTCTGAGGCAATCCTCGAACCAAAGAAATACGTCTCGTTGGTGAAAATTTTTAGAAAAAAAGACAACAAATAACCTAACTCCAGCAGAAGAATGCGGACGAGAGTATTGTGAGTAGACCTTTTCGCATTCCCCCTCTCCCATTTATTTTTGCTAGTTAGAAAACAGTTATTTGATTTTCCTTTAAAAAACGAACTTATATCGTCGTTAATTTATTGTGTGTTTTGTATTACTGTATGTAAACGAACCTCTATCGTCGTTTATTTTATTGCGTTTTATTTTATTGTGTTTTATTTTACCGTGTGTGTTATAATTAAGAATTAATTGCCATGGAGCAAACAATTAGAATAGTGCCAAAAGACCTTCTCTGTCTTATACCTAAGTTCGAAGGGGAAGAAAACCTTCTAAATTTGTTTATTAAGAAAAGCCAATACATTTACAATGGGTACGCAACCCCTAACAATGCAGCACAACAGGCGTACGTCTTTCACGCCATCACAAGCAGGCTACACGGTAGAGCAGCCGCTCTACTTAGTGAGCGAGAAGATATCAACTCATGGATCGCCCTTAAGGAGGTCCTTGTACAACATTTTGGTGACCCCCGTTCCGAAGACTGCATAGCTATAGAACTAGAACAAATGAAAATTAATTCAAACGAATCATATATAGAGTTTTGCCATAGGATACAACACATGCGTAGTACGCTGTTCGCGAAAGTAAACCTACTCGCCGACGAGGGTGTAAAAGCGGCAAAAATGATTGTATATAACAACATGGCTCTCAATGTGTTTTTATATAACCTGACTGAGGATCTGATCCGCATTGTGCGCCTGAAAGGGTGCCCTAATCTAGAAATAGCCCTCAGCATAGTAACCGAGGAGGTAAACTTCATGAGCCAATTCAATGCAAAGCAGAAACAACGACAGGCTATAACACCTAGTAGAACACAGCCCACGCTTAACACTACACCTAACAATAACTTTAAATTTGGAAATTCTCAAGTGAACCCACCGACAATGAATAGCCAAAACGCTAGATTTGGCTTACCCCAACAGCAACCCCAAAGTTTCCGGTTTGGAAATCAACCCCAAGGTTTCAGATTTGGAAATCAACCCCAAGGTTTCAGATTTGGAAATCAACCCCAAGATTTCAGGTTTGGCAACCAACCCCAACACTTTAAATTTGGTATTTCACGCCAACAAGGAATTACTCCGGGCACACCCCAACAGAGTCAACCCTTTAGACCCCCATTCAACCCTAATTTCGCTAGACCGCCACCAGCGTTAACGTTTGGACAAGCGCAACCAAAATTTAAATTCGGCATTCCGAACCAAAACTTTCAACGGCCGAAGCCGCTGGAAAACTCCGACATCTCAATGCGTACGGCACGTCCGTTAAGACAAAATATGTTAAATGCTTCAGCTGAAAATGAAAATCTATTTTATAATAATGAACTTGTCGAGGCTTCACCGGAACAAGAATGTGACTATGATGAAAATTATTCTTATAATTTGGAAACATTTGACCCCCAAAATTATGACACAGTTAATGACGCTTGTCACTACCAATACCAAGAGTCGAATGATATTGAAAATTTTCATGCACAGGCCTCCAGTTTACCCCCGACTTAATAGAATTTTCTCCCGAAGTAATAGAGTTAAACTGTGACTCTCTTTTGAAGCTACCCCACGTAGAAATTCCTGAAATTAAGTCACGTTTCATGATCGATACCGGAAGTACACGGTCATTCATTAGCCCCGCAAAGGCAAATGAATACTTTTCAGCTTTCAAACTCTATGAGCCTTTTGAGGTAATTAGCACCCACGCTTGTAGTCAACACACCGAAGCTATATGCATACCAATGTTAAAAACTTTTGGATGTTCAGGTAAACACAAGTTTTACGTTTACGACGTAGACAGTCGTTACGACGGTTTGATAGGTAGCGACCTCTTAACACTGTTAGAAGCTAGAATTGATATGAAAAACCAAATTCTACAGACGCCCTATGCAAACATACCGATTTTATACAACCCACCTCATGAAATAACTTTAGAACCAAGAACAGACACGCGAGTTAAGATCCCAACTGATCTAAAAAATGGAGAAGCCATAGTAGAGTTTACAGATTTTGGAAAAGGCGTAAGAATGCCAGGTGCACTGGTTACATGCATAGACTCATTTGCATATACTATAATTCAAAATGCTTCTGAAGACGTAATTTCAATGTCATTCGCAAAACCATTGAAAGTTACAAAGTATGAAAGAAAAGAATGTAGAGTAAATACGACTATGAATGAATGTGAGATTGATGAACTCCTGAAAGAAAATTTAACAAGGCTCCGTTTAGAGCACACCAATAAGGAAGAGCGTGACGCTATTGAAAAATTATGCTACGAATTTAGGGACATTTTTCATTGTGACGGAATTCCACTTTCCTTTACAAATAACGTAAAACATGAAATTAGGACAAAAAACGAAGATCCTATATTCATTCGACCGTACAGACATCCCCCGGTTTACAACGAAGAAATCCAAAAACAAGTCACTCAACTTCTTCAAAATGACGTTATTAGAGAATCACACTCCCCGTGGAGTGCACCGGTACACCTAGTGCCTAAAAAGGCCGACGCTTCAGGCGAAAGAAAATTTAGAATGGTAATAGACTATAGACGTCTCAACGAAATAACAACTGACGACAAATATCCCTTGCCCAACATAGCTGACCTTTTTGACAAATTAGGTAAATCTGTGTATTTTAGTACCATCGATTTGGCTAGCGGATACCATCAGGTAGAAGTAAAAGAGGAGGATAGACTTAAAACAGCATTTTCCACACAAGCGGGACATTACGAGTTCACCCGTATGCCGTTCGGGCTGAAAACAGCCCCAGCTACTTTTCAACGTGCAATGGACAATGTGCTTAGAGGTCTACAAGGTCTGCATTGTCTTGTATACCTAGATGATATAATAGTATACTCATCTAGTCTCCAAGAACACATAGAAAAACTACGTTTAGTCTTTGAACGACTTAGAGCAACCAACCTAAAGGTGACACTAGATAAGTGTGAGTTTTTCCGGAAGGAAGTACTCTATCTTGGTCATATGATAACGAAAGAGGGTCTTAAACCCAATAACGATAAAATTCAGGCTGTCATAGATTTCCCAATTCCGACAACTACTACACAGATCAAGAGTTTCCTAGGATTAGTGGGATACTACCGAAAATTTATTAGAGATTTTGCCAAAATAACTAGACCCCTTACTAATTGTTTAAAGAAACGTAATAAGATTGAGTTAACGGACGAGTTCCGAGGAGCTTTCGAGAGATGTAAGGAATTGTTGGTTAACGCCCCAATTTTACAATACCCGGATTTTACAAAGCCTTTTGTGCTTACCACAGATGCCTCTGACTATGCCATTGGCGCGGTGTTGTCCCAAGGTCCTATAGGTTCCGATAAGCCTATAGCATACGCTAGTCGGACCCTAAACGACGCGGAAACTAGGTACAGTACAATTGAAAAGGAGTTACTAGCAATAGTATGGGCCGTAAAACACTTCAGACCCTACCTCTATGGTAGACGATTCATTATATATACAGATCATAGACCCCTTGCTTGGTTGAACAATATAAAAGACCAAAGCAGTAAACTCACGAGATGGAAATTGCGTCTCGCAGAATTCGATTACGATATTATTTATAAAAATGGTAAACAAAACTGCGTAGCAGATGCACTTTCCCGGATTAAAGTAAATGCCATAGAAAATGACGATGTATCAATGCAAGTTAACGTAGACGATAGTATAATACTATCATCAGACTCTGAAAAAACTTTATCCATTCCATTGCGTGATCCTAGATCACCCTATTCTATTCCATCCCCATCTAGCGGTACTATTACAGCCTCTGAAACTTCAGGGACGGAACACTCAGTTTATGAAACAGACTCATCAGGCATTCCAATTTTGAACGAAGCAATTGACACTAAACCAAACCAAATCTTAGTACACACTTGGTTTAGGGAAGAACTATCCGTAAAAGATTTGTCTAGACCTAGACAAAAAATATTAGAAGTACATTTACCTTTAGACAAACCGGAATTAGTAAAGACATTTTTAAAAGAGTATATAAAACCAAAAATTAAATACTTTATTTATTTTGAACACGAAACTCTCAGAAAACAATTCGCGGAAGCAGTAATTTTCCTTTTTAAGAAAAATACCGTAAAAATTCTAGAATGCACAGAAAGAGTAATTTACGTAGAAGATGAAAACGAACAAAGGGAAATAGTAACAAAATATCATATTGGAAAAACCACCCATAGAGGAATTAAAGAAACACTCATGCGTTTAAAGCGAACTTATTACTGGAATAATATGGATTTAACTGTAGCCACTACCATAAATACATGTGCAGGTTGTAAAACTATGAAATATGACCGAAAACCATTAAAACCCGAATTACAACTCACACAAACGCAAACAAAACCTTTCCAAGAGATTTTTATGGATGTTTTTAGTATAGAAGGCAAATCATACTTAACAATAGTAGACGCATTTAGCAAACTTGGTCAAGCCATAGAAATAAATAATAAAACAACACCGGAAATAATTAGAGCCCTTTTAAAGTACTTTTCTATGTACGGAGTTCCGAATAGAATTAGCGCTGACTCTGGTTCAGAATTTAATAACGTTTTGTTAAAGGAAACCTTAAGTTTCTACAAAATAGACCTACATATAGGCACCCCTCATAACCCAAATTCAATGGGGCTTGTTGAACGATTTCACTCGACTCTGATTGAAATCTACCGACTGGCTAAATACGAACAAAAGATGACAGACGCGGCATCCATAATTACTTACGCACTTATGTCTTATAACGAAACTATCCATTCCAGTACTGGCCTTACCCCGTTAGAAGTAGTGTTTGGTCACACTGACTCCAAAAACTCTTTTAATGTAGAATTCAACAAACAATATACCCAAAAACTAGTCCAAGATCATCAAAAACGCATAAAATTCCTATATGAATATTTAACAAATAAATCTATTGCAAATAAGGTCAAAATTAAGGAAAAACATAGCGGTGAAAAAGAATTTAATGTACAACAAGGAGATACAGTGTTTATTAAAGGCGTGAACGTAAGAAGAGGGAAGGATAAACCTCGATACGAAAAAGCAGAAGTGGTAGGAGAGACAGTCCGAAACATAGTGCCGGTTAAGGTCAAAGGCCGTGAGACCAAAACGCCAATAAAAGATATAAAACGTCCTTCGCAGGTACGTCCTGATCCTGATGCAGGTGGCAGCTACCCAGGCCCTTCTACTTCAGCGGATTAGGAACAATCCGGGAATATTTCCAATTAAAGAGGGCCAGGCCCTTATAAGTAGTGATAAGTGGGCCATAATTAAGACCTTAGATTTAAGTTTAGTTAGAGATGACTTAGATTTTAACACTAATAGATACGCAAACCTTAATAGGCATATAATTAGGTATTTTGATAAAAAACCAATAGACGCGGAAATTAACGATATAAAAACTCAGACAGATTTTATTAAAAACATTACAGAGCAAAAATTGAATCAACTGCTGCCGACTAGGCGTAGCAAACGTGGTCTTTTAAACCCTCTAGGCTCTATAATTAAAATCATTTCTGGAAACTTAGATAATGACGACGCCATAAAATACGATACACTTTTGAAGGATATAAAAACGAAACAAAATGCAGAAAACCAAAAGGTAACAATTGTCGTCGAAACAATTAAGGCCTTAACGAATATTACCAATAGCACTAAGTATAATTTCATTCAGTTAGATAAAGCAATTTGGGAGATTCGGAAACAATTAAACAGTACAAATAATACTCGAAACATTTTTAAAATCACCAACACTTACCACTTATTTTTGCATAACTTCCAAACGCTTTATACAATACTGGACGAAATAGAAAATACTCTAGCATTTAGTAAGCTAGGAATTTTACATCAATCACTTACAAACCCTAAAGAACTGTTGTCTATGTTTAGAGAAATAGAATTAAGAAATAAACTGATGTTTCCTGTAAATCCAGATAATTTACTTAAGTTAGAACAATGTATTGAGGTAAAAGCGTATGCAAAGGAAAATCAAATAATTTTCATTTTGGATGTACCCCTTGTGGAAAACGATGTGTACACCTATTATAAAATCATCCCTTTACCTATTACTAATACCCGTAACCAAACTCACCTCATTTTACCTAAATTCCCTTACCTATTAGCGAAAAGGTCGAAAACAGCGTCATTCTCACACCCATGTAAGGAAGTAGAAGAGTCCTTATTTCTATGCGAAGAAGACTACTCATCCATGCGAGCTAAAGATGTCTGCGTCACCAACCTTATCAACTTTGCCGCAGATACAACCCAGTGTCACCCAATTTTAGTAGAGTTGGAGGACTTGAAAGTAGAGAAAATACAAGAAAATCGATGGATGCTTTTCACTAAATCCATTCTCATTCTCACCCAAAATTGCAAAGATGACGTCAGTTACCACCACGTTCAAGGTACTTACATGGTGACTATTGATGATGATTGTGAAGCGGAAATAAACGGAACCGTCATGAAAAGACACATAAGAAAAACGGGAAAAATTAATATTGCAGCAATACCGATTGTCAATCTTCCTACTGTAATTCCAGCTGAAAAGGCGTCTTCTGAACCTGTAAACCTGAAAGGACTGGACCTCACAGATCTTCAACACCTGTCTAACGTGTTAATGAAAAGTGAAAGTGTTATGGGCCAAAACAGTGAAAATAAAAGTGTCGTAATTACGAAAAACATCAGTGTTGGAACAATAATTTTATATGTAATCTTACTATTAATTTTTGTGTATTTCTTTTATAATTGGTTAGGCCGAAATTACCGGGCTCAGGAAAATTCCTCCGTTAATTTCGAGCTTAATGAGGGAGGAGTTATGCACGTCGGTCCTCATACCGGCAACATACGCATACAGGCGTAGGCGGACATTCCGCTGACCATGCGTCTGGCTTCACGGTGGCCGTCCGGCGTGCCGTAGAGATAAGAAGGCTTCTTGCCATAGTTAAGTTAGCTTTAGAGTTAGTTATAATTCAACTCCTGTGTATCGAACACGAATAGTTATTAATTCAAAATTGTCTTTTATTTTTAAAAAAGCTAAACAGTGCTCCCCAATCTTGACTATCTATTGGCGAATAATAATACTATTTTTTTTTGAGCAACTAATTGCTTTAACTACACAATAGCAGATGGCGTTGTTAAGTGACACGAAGTCAATGAGTGTTTGCTTTGAGGTTAGACTAAAATCAATTGTTTATTTTCCAAAAAAACACAATTTAAAAAAAAAAAATACCGAGCAAAGCTCGGCCATCCAGGTACTTATATGTATATAATTGGAATCTCGGAATCGGCTCCAACGATTTTCATACAATTTAGTATATAGGGGGTTTCGGGGGCGATAAATCGATCTAGCTAGGAATCATTTTCAGAAAATGTCATTTTATTCGTGTTTTATCGATAATCAACTCAAACATAAACTTGGAAGAAAAATAACAAAAAGGAGGCGTTTGAGAAGTCTCAACTGAAAAATATGACTCTTCCTGACATCTATTGGCGAATAATAATACTATTTTTTGTGAGCAATTAATTGCTTTAACGACACAACAGCAGATGGCGTTGTTAAGTAACACGAAGTCAATGAGTGTTTGCTTTGAGGTTAGACTAAAATCAATTGTTTATTTTCTAAAAAACACAATTTAAAAAAAAACCGAGCAAAGTACTCGGTCATCCAGGTACTAGGAAATAATCGAACAGCTTATAGGTGTTAATTTCTCATAAACCTCAGTCTAGACATTCAGGGGGGCGTCATTGTTTTAGAATTCTAAGAGTAGATAATGTGATAGAGATAACTATATCAACGTCAAAACACGCCAATACGAAGAAAACAAATAAAAAATATCCAAAACAAACACCGAACTACCAATACCTAAAGAATGACATTCCAATGCCATAGACAAATAGATGTTAGATATCGCCAGTATCGACACTCGGTGTGGCTAAACCGCTTCTTAGAATCAAGAGTCGTTTCACTGGAATCTGACACAGTCGGTGCTGTGATAAGCGTTATCGGTGACTGATAGCGGGTCGGGCGGCCGCCGGTGGCGCCATCTAGTCTGCGCCTAGCTCTGTTTTTACGCGACTAAACAAGCATTTGTTGTTAAATAAAAGCAAAACAAAACCTGATTGCAAAAAACATAGCCTACGACATATTGACATGAAGACATCTAACGAGACTTTTCACTTTAAAAATATGTCAGAAACAGGAGATTTTATGACAAGTAAAAATTTAAAAAATTAAAAACCCCCAACATTGATTTTCATCAAACATAGCTAGGAAAACTATTTCATATTTCCAACAAAAACAAAATCAAAATCGGTTCATCCGTTCGGGAGCTACGGTGTCACAGACAGACACACACAGAGACACGTCAAACTTATAACACCCCGTCGTTTTTGCGTCGGGGGTTAAAAGCAGACAAACATAATTACTCCTAAAAACCCATGTTTCACTAAAATGTCATGTTTGACCACACCCTGCCCGGGTATGCTCCTCTGATAAAAATGAAGCACGCTTATAAAGAAACCATGACTTTGGATTTCAAAGAAAACTATGTAGGACATTAGTGTTAAGGATGAATTTACCAATAGAGTTAGAAGAGCAAGCCTTAATCAGACAATAGATATCTCCGTCACGTGTCACACTCTTGAATTGAAGAGGACAGAGGATTTCTATTGCTCCAGAGTCCTAAAATTACTCGCAAGTCGGAACCATCTGGAAAACCTATGGGCTGTCAAAAAACTTTCGAAACTCGACAGAATTGGCTTCTGAACAACAGCGTAAGCAAAGAAAGGCAGAGAGTAAGTATTTCATCGTCGTCGTCCGATAACACAGTACTTACTGGTTATCGAGGCGACTGATTGACACTATCGCCGTTCGATAATGATGCCCGCACTGAATATAGGCGGCCGCAGTAGACTGGAGGGCGGTTCTCTATGCTCCACGCTTTATCACCCAGCACGGATTACTGTTTACCAAGTATTTCGAAGATTTCACGATATGTTCTGGTTATTAGTCCGTAGTAATGTTAACCTAAATACCTTGTCTTATCCTGAAGTTGGTTTGGCGTATCAATCATCATTAGTAGCCAAAAGCAGGTGGCTGACTATTCTTCGTCGTTATGTCGATGACCCATAATTATATATTTGGTGCGCCCAGTTTTTGGCCACTGTGAGTCCTGTGGGCTCGTAGAGGCCAAGCAGTGCCTGATAGATGTCGAAGAGGACAAGAGGTCTGAACTGAACTGTCTACTGACTATCAACTCAACAGATCTCGTTCACGTATGGGGTCAATACGAGAGGTCAATTTGAAACTATCCTACAGAAAATTGCACGTTTTGACAGACCTTTTGAAGTGCAAGGGACCAATGGAAACTGACGTGACTGACTGAGTCAGTCGAACAAAACCCCGCCTAACAAAAAAGGCTACATTTTCCAACCCTGCACCTTTTCCAATCTCAACATCTAAACAATTCGCGCGAATGCATAGGAACTATAGAACGGAGATTATGTATGGTAGAATATTCAGCCGGCATGCACCAACTCTGTGCCATACAAGTCTGCACAACAGAAATACATGCACCTCGTGTATGCGAGATACATGAATATGTAAAGCTCGCAGATTTCTGACGTCGATCGCGCTGACACGTGCCAGCGCGTACCTATAGGTGCCTACACTCCCCACCGTACCCACTCGGTGTTAATTATGACGATGTCTGTACATTATTAATTCAACATTTTAGAGAAAATTGAGTAACTATAGTAGAACCATGAAGAAATGTGAATAGTGAACTTCGTGAGCTCGGGATTCGGTAAAGTACTAAAAATGTTAGATAAATGAATATGTAGTTTAAAATAACTAAAAAAACACACTTTTCACGTCCTGGAGGGATATTCTTAAAAGTCGAGATATTTTTTGTCGCTCTTTCTCGTTTCAAAAGTAGGAGTGAGAGAGACCAAGAAACATCTCTTGCGTCAAGAATAGCTCCATCCTGGCTCCATCATAAAATCAGCTCCTAAATATCAAATTATAGTTTCGTCATAACTAAGTACATTATACGTGCAAAAAAAGTTTCATTTCGATAAGACAATTGGAATTAGGTTAAAATTGACTTTAAGATGTTACATTATTACTGACAAGTGAAGCTAAGGAAAGCGTGTTAAAACGCAGGCTCTTTCACCAAAAACATGCGAAAAGAGTAATAGAATAACTAGCTGTTACCTGCGACTTCATTCGCGTTTATTAAGAAAATAATATTAAACAGCTTCCTCGTCATTTACTGTAAGAAACTATTTATCAAATTACATCAAGATCCGTTTAGCCGTTTAGCCGCGGAAAGCGTACAAACAGACAAAGATACTTTCAATTTTGTAATATAAGTGTGGATTACATAGCAGCATTCAACATAATAACCTCTAGAGGTTAAACAGACAAAACTGTTTCCAAACTTGGCAACTTCTTGGCAACAATTTAACTCAGTTTCAACGCAAAGGACGAATTGAAAGGCACATTAATTGTTCAGTGAAATTGCTAACTTGTGAGGTTCGAATGATTTATGCCTCTGGGAGACGGACGCAGCAAAAATAACAAATTAATCATCTTAGCTCTTACAGCTGACTGTAGAGGCTTTCCTTCGGCACTACCGATTTATTACCGGATTTATTCGGTATCCAGCTGATGATGCTACAGATATTTTTGAGAAAAACTTTCGGACCATTCGAGTACGTGCGAACTGAGTACAGCTACTGGGATTGTTTCAAAGGTTGATTCACACGAGCGATTTTTGTTCACCATTTTATTGCAAAAGTTGCAGGAAATCGTAAAGCAGTCTTCTTCAATTCTTTGCCATATAGTGTTTAATTGTTTCGTCTATATTCTGCACTAGCTGCGCCTCGCAGTTTCACCCGCGGTCCCACAGGAACAGTTTATTTTTTTGGGATAAAAAGTACCCATGTCCTTTTCTGTACCCCAGACAACATGTTTGCAAAATTCCAAGACGATTGGTTGAGTAGTTGAGACGTGAAAGCGTTACAAACAAACAAACGAACAAATTTTCTGACACTTTCGTATTTTTAATATTAGTTAGGATTTGGATTGCTACATGTGGTAAATATTAATTAACTTAATTTTTTGAATTGTCTAGTTTGATGAGTTTTTACATACGATATGTTAACAGCAATATGGTACAAGTAGGCTTGGCAACGTAGTAAATTGATGTATGTAACGTGACACCATAATCAAAAACTGTTGCTCAGGATTGAGCAATTTACGTTGCTCGTGTGAGAACACCTTTAGCCTGCCAGCCACGTTTCCCATTACGGATAATTTTCCATGCAAGACATGCCAGAACATGAGCGGTGCAGCAAGGAAAGAACCCATCAGTAAGATCATTGAAGTAAATTAAATAAACAAATGAAGATACTACTCCTAGTATCCTACTTCCTACTAATATTGCAAACGCGAAAGTTTGTAAGAATTGATGGATGGATGTTTGTTACTCTTGCACGCCAGAACGGCTGAGCAGATCTGGATGAAATTTGGCACAGAGATAGGTGCAAGAATAATACTTAGGATACTTTTTAACCGCGGGTGAAACCGCGGGGCGCAGCTAGTCATGTATAAAGTTATCCTATTTATTGGCTGTGTTTTCACTAGAGATGTGAGAAGATGCGTAGCGAGGGAGCGTAGTTGTTAAGAGTTCCGCGACGCTCTGATTTCCATACGAACGCGCTTGTCAAATTTCTTGGAAACTTTTGTTAGATTACGATGAAATTTGGCATGTACAATTAAATGAACTATATCTCCGCCCCTATGTTTTTGTTTTTTTTTATAAAAAACGCCCTCAAGAGAAAATAGAGCTATGAAAAATATCCGCATTTGAAAGGGGTCACTTTTGACTGATTTATTTAATAGATAGACAAAGCAAATCAAAAATCCCTTTACATAGAGAGGTTGACTTTATCTTTGGCTTTTAAATGAATCTATAATACAAAGGGAATTTGTATAGTAGAATTATTAGAGAAGTGTAAACGTCATAAACAGTGATTAAGCACTTTGTCATTCTGTAGATAACTTTAGAGTCTCGTCAGTATCTTTACTTGCCGTCTTCGCTCGTCTTCGTCTTCTAGACGAAATGGCAATAGAAAACCTTTAGCCAATGCGAAGTTAGTCCAAAGTGGTCGCCTGACCCATAAAGAACCAACAGAATCGCTTCATCTAGCGTAAGTAAATGAAGTGATTCTATTGGTTCTAAACAAACACATCCCTCGCTACGCATCCTCGTACATCTCTGGTGGAAACGCGTCGTAAATGTCCACTGTCCATTAGCCAACAAGACTATTGTACAGTAGCGTGGCATTCATGGCACAAGATGGCAACGGGGACCACTCGCGTCGAATACAATTAGGTATTATTATGTATGCAAATATATATTCCGGTAGGTGTGCAGTAGTTTCCTCGTCGGCTACACGTGGATTATTATTGCCAGCGTTCCATTTAATTTTGTACATAAATTGTTAGACAATAATTTAGGTACTTATCTGCACGCTTCTGGAGTTAGGGTTGGCCATTGTGAACAGTTACCCTTTTTTTAAACTTTTTCTTATTACCTTCTGTATCTGACTTGTCCATTGATCAAGACTCGTCTAATAAAATACGATGATTATAAAATCTGAATGAATAATAAATATGCGATATTTTATCCTAAGAAATATTGTTATTAATATTAAGTAAGTAGGTATCATAATTTTGTCGTGAAGAATCTGCTTGCATTTTTTTTATTAATGTTTTGATTGCAAGGTTATGAAATCTGAGATTTCATTTAGCTGTTGCATAAAAATTAAGAGCAAAAACGGTGAATTATGTATTACTAGCTGCGCCCCGCGGTTTCACCCGCAGTTAAAAAGTATTCTATGTGCTATTCTAGACTATAATCTACCTCTGTGCTAAATTTCATCCAGATCTGTTCAGCCGTTCTGGCGTGAAAGAGTAACAAACATCCATCCATCCATTTTTACAAAATTTCACGTTTATAATATTAGTAGGAAGATGTCGAGTACTCGTCTAACCCAGGATTTGCGTTTCCGTTGCGGCGGTTGCAGCATTTTCGGGGGTCAATAACGAATAATCCTGTGTTACTCTATACTAGGGACCCGCTCCGGCTTCGCCTGGTACCCATACATTTCCGTGGAAAATATATCTGATCTGATGTTGAAAACCGCATTACTACAGCTACGTGGCTTAGGAAGAATTAGCGGATGTACAGACAGAGACAGACAGACGCGGTAAACCCCCGACGCAAAGACGACGGGGTGTTATAAGTTTGACGTGTCTTAATGTGTGTGTGTCTGTGGCATCGTAGCTCCCCGGATAAACCGATTTTTTTTTGTTTAATGGTAAATTAGTCGGGAGCGTTCTCAGCTATGTTTGACGAAAATCAGTGTCGGGGTTTACATATTTGTATTGTATGAAGAGATATAGAAGAGACGCGACAACCCTATTTCAGTCTTCCTACAAACATATCTGGCACATATCATTTAACAAAATATGTATAATAGAAACGTCGAACTAAACCTAAAATATTGACACTAGCACGTTGCTCGGCCATAATAATGCCAGTGAAAACACCTGTAAATCCATCTGACGTTAATATGGCAATCAACGAAATAACCCGACCGAAATATACTGTTATTTATTGTAATGATTTTTTAAGTCTGCGAATTTTAATTTTTATGCTCGAGTTATGATAATTCAGGTCCGTATTCAGAAACGACGCTCAGTCGTGTACCTCTATTTAAAACTGTTTTTCTGTATAGCAAAATCAGTTTTGAATCGAGATTTAAGACTGGGCGTCGTTTTGGCATGCTGGCCTTAGTACATTAACGCCGTGACAGGAATCATCATGGCAATGTTTTGGCTTAGAAATTAGCTTCTAATGCTAAGACAGAAGGCAGCAGGAAATGCTATGCTAATAAGTTGATTTTATGAGGATTTGCAAAAGACTAAAATATATTTCTAATTGATTGACCGTTTACGTAATGATAGAACTAGCTGCGCCCCGTGGCTTCACCCGCGATCTCACAGGTACAGCAATTTTTTTCGGGTAAGTACCTTAGTCCTTTTCTGTACCCCTGACAACGTGTATGCAAAATTTCATGATGACCGGTTGAGTAGTTAAAAGAGCGTGAAAGCGTAACAAACAAACGAACAAACAAACTCACTTTCACTTTTACAATATTTAGAAGTTAGAATGAGGAAGTTAGGGTAAGGATAATTAAACTCTTAAACCCATAAAAACTACATCGAACAAAGTTTTTTTTTTTACAAAACTTCAAAGGCTTGACTTTGAAGTCAAACCAACACAGATGGGTATTGCTACCTTTGTTATGGTTATTTTTAGTATACTCCCTGTTACCTACCACCTTAGTCGGCTCGGCAACTACTGGTGCCATGCGACATGGACGTTTTAGCAAACTAGACGTTCTAGGACACTGGACGTTGTCAGCCTGAACGATCCTAACTAATTTTATAATTATTAATAACTACCTGCGCTCCGCGGTTTCACCCGCGGTTAAAAAGTATCCTATTAGCTATTCTAGACTATAATCTTTATACGTGCCAAATTTCATCCAGATCTGTTCAGCCGTTCTGGCGTAAAAGAGTAACAAACATCCATCCATCCATCCATTCTTACAAACTTTCGCGTTTATAATTTTAGTAGGATAGGATAGTAGGATTATTATTTATTTTATCGTAATATAAATTCGGACTACTCTGTAAAAAGTAATGCGTGATCATACATTAAAAATAAAAATAAATACACGCGTCGACTTTTAAATCTCCTCCGTATCGGCAGTTAAAAATCAAATCAAGTCGTTCATTTGCTGGAATCGTAAATTTAAATCCGAAAGTGAGTTTGTTTTGTTCGTTTGTAACGCTTTCACGCCCTAACTACTCAACAGATCATCATGGAACTTTGCATACACGTTGTCAGAGGTGCAGAAAAGGATATAGGACACCTAGTTTTTAGTCCCAAAAAATTACCGGTTCCTGTAGGACCGCGGTGAATCCGCTGGGCGCAGCTAGTCTATAAGGTCTCATTCGCCACCAGTGGTGACGACTGAAAATTATTACCACACCGATGTCGTCACAGTGACTAAGTAACGAGTAGGTATTTATATCTGATTTTTGTTTTCTCCTTCAACCCAAAACGTGTCAAGGGCGAACTTTAATCTCCGCTTAACATCGGTAATCTCACTTGAACCTTCTTACTTCACTCACATGTGTGTTAAACACCTAAATATACTAGTAGGTCTCTATACAGGGTTATAGAGTGAAGAAGTTAAGTTATAGGTTATCTATAGACAATGTCCCGAATTTATTTATTTATTTATTTATATGTATCTCACCAAAAACCTCTTAAGGGTTCAATGTACTCATCAATATGAACAACTTTTACTATGGGGCGAACTCTGAAATCGCGAAAAAAAATCAGCTGTTCCATACATTTTGTCTTAGGTGATTGAACTTTTTGTAACAGCTGTTTTTTTTTTGCGATTACAGGATTGGCTTCATGGTAAAAGTTGTTCATATTGATGATTACAATGAACACTTAAAAGATTTTTGTTGAGTTACCTATAATCATGTACTTATACTAAATATACTAATATAGTACTACTGACTTAACTTTTACAACTGCTCGGCCTGGTCTTCGTTTATTTAATTTTGACCGACGCTATTCGAACTTAACATTTATTTGCATAAATAAACTTATCATCATCATTATCAGCACATAATCGCCCACTGCTGGGCATATGCTTCTTTTCTTGTACAACAGTCATCCCAGTCCTTTTTTTTTACCCTGGAACATCCTTTATGGATACCACCCTGCCTCGGGGGGGTGGCGTGGTGATTTTGTGGGAGTCCTCGCCTACTGCCCCCACGGAGGGGCAGTAAGTGAAGTTACCCACTAAAAACCCGGGATGAGCAGTCCGCCGCCTAGTCGGAGCGAGATGGCGTCGCGCTAGCATTCACCATCTCGCCCCGGCGCCGGCGGTTAGCCCGTCAAGTCATCCCAGTCCTATGCTAATCCCATCCAGCATGCTAGCCCAGCACGGGTCGGAGACTAATATTGTCTTTCAACCCTTTTTTACACGCTTAGATGTGACAAAGCTAGAAAACGGATATGTTTGTCTCATTCTCGCGGGATAAATAAGGTGTAAAGGGATTTTGTCTCCGGCCCGTGCTTGCCCTGCTGCAGGTACAACCCGAATGACTTGAATTACTTGCCTGCTAAATTTAATAAAGGTCGGTCGGATCAACGGCACTTACACTCAGAATATCAACATCTTATAAATATATTCATTATATCAATAACATAAAAAAAAATTGGGAACCATTGAACACACACATACAAACGCCAACTAAATTTACAAACGCAAACTAGATTTTAAGACCTTCAAAGAAAGCCACATGTATTGAACAGCTGATGCTCTTTTATTAGCAGCATTTTAATGATCAAAGTATTCTGTTAAAAAAGTTTACTATATAAAGGGTTACGAGTCTGTACGCTTAGCACAGATGGCGATTTACACCTGTCAATAGTGACGGGGGAAATTGAAACGTGAAATGTAGTATTATTAGGTCGATATTAGCTCGGTTCGCTGCCGGCTTGTGCGTGACGTGAGATGGAGCACGTACATATCTAGATGACTCAAGTCACGTTACATGCACTATACATAAATACATACAATAATGTAATTATGTACAATATATGTATAGGGTTACTAGGAAAAGGTTGGCAACTATGTTAGCCGAAAGGTAAAGCTGATTGTCAAACCGTATTTGATTAAACAGAAAAAAACCGTTTTAAAACTACAATGAGGTCAACACCAAAAACGCGGAAAAAAATAGAGTTAGGTACGTTTAGAACAAAATTATCCAAAAATAGCTGTTACCCGCGACTTCCTTGGAGTTTATGCAGAAAATGGTATCCAAAAACCGTCCTCGTGATTTACTGTTACTAATTATCAAATTACATCAAGATCTGTTCAGCCGTCTAGCAATGAAAAGCCTACAAACAGACAGACAGACAGAGTTACTTTCGATTTAATAATAAGTAAGAATTACACACGCATCGAAATATAACACCTCATTTATTTTACGATTTTAAAATACGATACCAATAGCGATAGTAAGAATCATGAATAACTTTTTTTACAAATCAAAACGAAACCACCCTTTCGGCCTAGCACACCCCACGTAACCCAGTACACGCATCGTTGGTTGACGACAGTAGCACAACTTCATCAGCCTCCCTTGGCATTGACATTGAGTCCTGAAACTTTCATAACCGCCGTCACGTGACGCCGCACGTGTTTTTTATCGAACGTGCCATAAAACTGCTCTACTGTTTAGCTCTGGGGGCCTACCACGACATCTTATCGCCATAATGGTTACGTTTTGTTATCGACGCTGCGCGATCATGGACCTTATTGCGCGCTCAGATCAACCTAGAGAATAAGATGGCGCACGGCGTATGATATAAGTGAAGCCAACAACCATCCAAAAACTACGCTACTGTCGTATACGTACACACCACTCACACATTGACGCAAAAAACTACGCTACTCGCTTGGTCATTTTTAACTCGGCATTATATACATTGGTTTATGGTATAATTTCGTGTACTTAAATATACATAGAACATTATAAAAGTGTGGCCAGGACTACATTATGAGGTTATTTTTTAAAACTGTGCAGTTATGAAAAAGTCAATTTTGAAAAAGCCGTAACATTAAACTCTTACAAATATGTGCAGTTTTAGAATAATTAATCTCCTAAGGTTGTATATTGGAACGGAAATGGCTAACGTAGAGTTTGGGAATATTAGTTTTCGTGCAATTGTAAATGTTTTTCATGGCAACATTACCACGCACACACATTGAAAAAGAAGTGGCTTCAGCGAGATATTACGCAGTGTTCCATCTTTTCCTCTAGATGGATCTGAGATTGCGCGGCGATACGGTTAGCGGTCGCACATCGTCGACAACATCATGGCAATAATTTGTCATGGTAGGCCCCCTGCGCCTGTGAGGGCACGAGACATCGTATCGTATCGAGGGCAAAGTATCAGCGGACTTCGGACCTTAACACGAGAGGCGTTAGGTCGTCGCAGTAACATCGCTATTGAATCGCACAGATCGCCTTTCACAAAGTCATAGGGCAGACAGTGCACGGCGCGTATTAATTTACAACATTAGTACGTGATTTGTCTATGCCAAATATATTGTTAGCATTATTATATTCAAGGATTGTTTCTGTCTGGTCTGGACGTGAGTGATCGTGGGGAATTACGAGTTTGTTCAGCGTGGCCGTGTTAGGTAGACATCATTAGGTGGTTTCAGATTAGATTAGCTAGCCTAGGTCAAGTTCAGTAGAATAACCGGCTGATTCAAAATAGATAACCTAATTAGGATTTATATTGTGAATTGACAGCTCCAAGTGATTCATTATTATAATTGTGTTATAGTACTAAAAAAAGCGATGATAAACTAGTCGGAGAAGGTTCGCCCCTCAAGCCAGAAGGGCGGCTTCGGACACATAAGTGCGTATTGTATGTCATCTGCTACATAACTGGAGCCCGGTGTATGGCGCCCGTGTCAAATTTGGGACTGAATATCGTCCGACGAAATGTGGGCGTTGTACACCTCTGCCAGTTCCTTTGGGGGAAAGGTGTGACGATATGTTCTTCCAAAAGATTTCAATTTTTTTCGGTTAATCGCAACTTCTCATATTTCTCAATACAAACCGTCTGAACTCGACTCGATGTTACACTTGCATAGTACAATAGTGCAGTTTTGACGGACAGACAGACAGAAAGACACGATGAAACTAACATGTTATAAAAGACAAAACCCCAAACACCTTATTAAAATCAAATCAAAGGTATTTATTCATTCAGTTGGGTATGAACGTCAAAGTTATAAAGATGTCTCCTTGTATGGAAAAAGAGCCACAGAACAGGCAAGAAACTGAGTTCTGAGTATTAGTTACCGTCAATTTCTTTTAGTAAGTATATACTTTACTGAAACCGCTTACGAAGCTATTACATATTACTTACGAGTTCTTAAGTTAGCTAAGTTAGTACTTAGTAGTGTTAAGTTATGTGTGTCCTTCACACCAAATCTTGATAGAAATACTTACGTACAATGACGTAATAAGTTCAATACGAGGGCGGCACTGAAAATTTCGGGAATCAAGGAAGTGACACAACATTACTATTTAAAAATGTATTTATTGCTTTTCGAAGTATTCTCCGCGAAATTTGACACATTTTTCCATACGATGGAACCAATCATTGAAGCAACCATTCCATTCGGAAGTTGGGGTCTCCAAAATGGCCGTTTTGTAGGCGTCTACAGCTTCTTCAGGTGATGAAAATCTCTGTCCACGCAATTTATTCTTTTTTTAGGGAAAGTATAGAAATCATTAGGGCTTAGGTCGGGGCTGTAAGGCGGATGGTCTAATAATTCTATGTTTTCTTGCTCTAATAACTCTTTTGATCTGTGCGCGGTGTGAGAACTCGCATTGTCGTGATGGAGGATGATGCGGCGGTTGCAGTTCTCTTTACCGAGTTCAGAAACGACCTGTGGCAAACAAATGCTAGCATACCATTCTGCATTAACCGTTCTTTGTCCCTCAAGAGGAATAGTCGTAACATGGCCGGTTTTGGAGACAAACGTGGCCACCATTTTTTTTGCAACACTCCGTGAACGAACAGTTTTTGTTGGCTTAACTCATTCTCGAACACCTAAACTCGTGACAGGTTTTTTTGTTTCGGGTTCATACGCGTATATCCAGGATTCGTCACCTGATACGATATTGTATACAGCATTTGAGGATCCTACGTGGAATCTTTCGAGAGTTCTGACGTACCAAGTAACGCAAGCCACTTTTTGCTCTTCACAGAGCGAATGCGGTATCCATCGGGAAAACAACTTTTTTACACCTAAATGTTCATGCAATATTATTTGTATTTGACTCATGCCAATGTCTAAAGTTGCCTGAATTTCGCGGTATGTCACATGTCGATCTTCCTCAATCAGCTTACGCACAGCATCAACGTTTTCTTGGATGACTGCAGTTTTTGGACGACCTTGACGAGGATCATCACTGAGCTTGACACGTCCACGTTGCAATTCAGCATACCAGCGATAAATTGTGGTTTTGGATGGGGCTTCATCACCAAATGCAGAAATCATACGGTCAACACTCTGTTTTTGTGTTAAACCACTTCGAAAGTCATAATAAATCATCGCTCTTGAATTTTCTCGAGTCAATTTCATTTTCTCAACGACTAAACAAGTTTGACAAAACCTCTTGACAAGACCGAGAATCTTTTTTTAAATAAATAAATGGTATTCGATTTTTAAAACCAAGGAGTTTTCAATTAAAAAGATTTTAATTTGACAGGAACAGTGGAAATATTCCATTCCCGATACTTTTAGTGCAGCCCTCGTATCAATACTTATACACGGTTCCCGGGGATCGGTCGAAGCGGGGAAACCCAGATAAATTGTAACGTGTAACTATAGGAGTTATCAATCAATTCTGATTTCCGTAATAAATGAATCGTTTTTTGATGAAATATGCAAGGAAGTTGCATCATGTGAACTACTAACCTTCTCGCGTAAAATACGAAAGAAATTATAGGAAGCGTCGTGAAAATGTTTATTATCTCAGTACACAATACTCGCACGCGTTCGAGCCCGGCTCTACGCGCTTTTAAGGTCTCTATAGGCTTTTCGGCGAAACACTCCGCAAACACCAAAGAGCGAGAATGTGAAAATTCTAAGAACTCTATCACACTAGCGATTGCAAAGCGAAGCGATTCCGCAGCGACGACGCCAACGCTTCGCGAGTTTACAGGTTGCTGTAACGCAATAACTATTTAGTAATCTATGCTTCACGCGCTCGTTCCGTTTAGTTGCCTCGCCTTGAAATCGCTCGCAGATCGCTAGTGTCATAGCAGAACTCGAAGGGCCGCATTCAAGAACGACGCTCAGTCATGAATCTCAATTTAAAACTGGCTTTAAGTATAGTAAAACTAGTTTTAAATCGAGATTCATGACTGAGTGTCAGGCATGCGGTGCTAAGTCTCGGCGAGACTTCGCTGTGAGTCTGTAGGGGGTAAATATTACAAGTAGGTACAGCAGTTTTAATAAAAAGGCAAACTCACCCTCTCGTGAAACTTGCTGGAGTCGTACGAGCGCTCCGAGCACAGGTTGTAGATCATGTAGCGGTCCTTATGCATGGTCTCCAGGAACCGGTACACCTCGTCAATGTGGTTCCGGTAAACGCCCTCCAGCTTCTCCGCGGGGAAGCCCATCGCTATCAGCCTGTCTGTGATGTCTGGGGTGCGAGCTCAGGAAGATTACAGATGCATGATTATTGAGCATACACAATAATAAAGTAGTTTTTGCACAAAAAAGCTATCAATACATTTCTTACACCATTAGAAAGCTACATTATCCCTGAGTAACATATATAGGCAACAAGCTTCGCCCCGCGGTTTCACCCGCGGTTAAAAAGTATCTTATGTGCTATTCTAGACTATAATCTATCTCTGTGCCAAATTTCATCCAGATCTGTTCACCCGTTCTGGCGTGAAAGAGTAACAAACATCCATCCATCCATCCATCCATTCTTACAAACTTTCGCGTTTATAATATTAGTAAGATGAAACGCGAGCGAAATCGCAGGCAAAAGTGCTAGTATTGAATAAAGAGGGCAGGTTTGAGTTTGGATGTAGGTAGAGGGGAAATGGTCGGTCTGGTTAATTCATTTTTAAAAAGAAAACTATGCTATTACAAAACGCGACTGAAGCTGCAGGCAGATGAGTTAGTTTAATAATTCATGTTGGTATACAAAAAGTTGACATGAAAAAGATTTAATTCCAGACATGAAGAAGGTTCTTACGAATTTATCAATACTCCTCAGTTTAAAATCTGGTATCCTTCCAAGCTACAGGTCACATAAGAACATCCAATAGACCCTAAAAAATACCCTCTAACTAGCCAGTCGAGTAAAATCAAGAAAAATCTTTGATAGTCCCTTCGTTGGTGGCAACTGGGTTTACTTGCAGTTTTCGCTGTCGAAAACGAGTATAAAGCAAGGTAAAGTCGTGACCAGTTGTCGTCGCTAGGGCATCAAGTGTTGATAGGCATCTCATGGCAATACCTTCGCAACCTATCGCCAGGTTTTAATAAAATTTTATGGGACCAATCTAGAGGTAAGTACATATACACCCCACCCCATCCTATAAGAAATACAATCATCGGAATTTTCATAACTAGTTGAGGACCGCTGATTCACCCGCGGTTAAAAATTATGTGCTATTCTAGATTATAATCTATCTCTGTGCCAAATTTCATACAGATCTGTTTAACCGTTCTGGCGTGAAAGAATAACAAACATCCATCTATCCATTCTTACAAACTTTCGCGTTTATAATATTAGTAGGACTATTCAGAAAATCAACTAGGTGTATGGCGCAAGATCGATGTTGGTAAGTACTAACTTTTTCAATTACTGGGGATCTTTTATTGGATAGACCTAGGTCATGATCATGACTCATCTACCTTTAAGACTTAACAATTAACATGTTTTTTATAACAACTTGTAAATTGTGGGGTCGTGACTTCCGTATTAGTTTAGAGCCAGACGCTAAAACTAAACTCCGAATTGATTGATCATATTTATATTTATTTGTGTATTTAAAACTATCTAAGTATGTATATCTGTATCTGGCAGCCATAGTACAAGCTTTGCTTAGTTTGGTGTCAGGCGACTATGTGTGGAAGTGTCCCGAATTTATTTATTTATTATATTTTAATATCTAATTTCAGTACCCTCACCACGAGTTTTGATAGTTAACGTAAACTTTTTTCGTTTTCGTTTGGCTCCATACATAAGACTTAGTTCTCTAACGTTTCCGCCAGGGACGCTTTATTGAAATGTATGGAGCTAAACGAAAACAAAAAAGTTTACGTAACTACCAAACCTCATGGGTAAGGGTGCCATAACTCAAAATAGTAAGAATTTCACAATTCTTACATTTTTAGAGTCTATGTGTAACCGATGGCTAGGGTTACCATCCGTCCAGATTTGTCTGGAAATGACCGGCCTTCCGATCAGACTTTATCTATTTTATTTTTACGGATTTTGACGTAGATAGAAAAAAACCCATAAAACAGTGCATATAGTTTATTTTATAAGCGTAGATAGCCTAGTTGGAGAAAGCCCGCCTTTCAAGCCAGAGGGAGCGGGTTCGAACCCAGCCGACGGCACGCACGAATTTGTTCATTCTGTGAACATAGGTGCGTATCGTATGGCATCTGCTACGTGACTGGAGCCCGGTGTATGGCGACAGGCTCGCCCCCTGTCACATTTGGGACTGAATATCGTCCGGCGAAGTGTGGGTGTTGTATTACACCTCTGCCAGCACCCTCGGGGGAAAAGCGTGACGATATGTTTTAATTTATTTTACTGAAATATTCAGGTTTGTTACATGACCGTTTTTTTTTCAAGTATTTGGTAACCCTACAGTTAGAGCAATACCGGTAGTGCAAAGAGTAACATGAAATATGAGACTATTAATCCTTGAAGACATGATGTATGACAAAATTATACAGATAGATTATAATGAGCTGACAAATACCTAAGACATGACAATTCGCAATCTCACTAACCTACTATTCAGCTGTACGTAGTTTTTAACTTAAAACCTGGAGGCCTACCTGATAAATCTGATTGCTATGATAATTGCGTTTTGTTTCTGACGCTGCGCGACCATGGACCTTATTGCACGGCGATACGATTAGCGGTCGCGCAGCGTCGACAATAAACATAACCATCATGGCATTAAAATGCCATGGTAGGCCCCCTGACGTCGTGAGTAAAATTTTGGCTTGCGTTAGACAAACGAAACAGCTGCCAATTTGAATAATTTTATCATTTCTGTCACAGAGCGTAACACAGTTGCAATGCGTTGCTGAACATACGGACTGAGACCAGTCATTGCACCCGACCACCAAACGTGTACCAAATACTAAAGGCACTCAGTTATCCAGCGTACGTTTAACGATGACAGCACAAGGGCGTAATGTGCAATTGTAAATGAACATTATGATTGTAAATCAGACGTTTTACTGCCTGATATAAAAATAAAATATCCAAAATGAGCATTGATGCATGACAAAATTAATTGTTTCGGCGTTGCGAAAACGACCGGTTCGCGAAGATTCATATTCTTCGCACGATGCAAGGAATAAGAATAATTAAAATAAACTCAAATAACTTGGACGCTAAACGTACGACGTAAAAAATACAGCGCAAAATGTCAACATTTCACATAAACAGAGGGTAAGAATCTCAAAATATCCAAAAGGCTAAATGGTTAATTTTCCTCACCAACCCAATGTCGTCAGTGTCCATCATGTTGGACCAAAATAGCTAATTACGTCTCTATTACATACGTCATACGGTGTAGGTACCATTCACAGTTTATTGAAGGTACCACAGAAGGATAGCAATTTCAGTTATTAGGATCGCACGCGGCACGTGCGCTTTACATTGTCATGTGTTTCGTAGTTATCCTGCTCTTGATTTCCTTACCTCTGACTAGGTTAAAATTGTCGGATTTATTTAACGAGCGAAGCGACGGCCTCAACGCAACTTGCACTAAATATAAGAATTGCCTAAGTCCTCGATTAAGGGTCCGGCGACCACTTTAGACTAACCTCGCATTGGCGAAATGAAATTGTTTTTATTCCGGATTGTTACACCCATTTTAAATACAAAATAAATAAATAAAATAACTAAGATGATTAATAAAATAGAAAAAAATGAATAATAAAATTAGATTATGGGCTTGTGCTTATTGATTATGCTAAAGGTTTTCTATTGCCATTTCATCTAGAAGGAGACGACGAGCGAAAAGAGCAAGTAAAGGTACCTACTGATGAGCCTCTAAAGTTATCTATCTACAGAGTGACAAATTGCAATTTTAATCATTTTTTATGACTTTTGCACTTATCTAATCATTTTTAATTTACTAAAAATTTCACTTGTCATATGGATTAATTTGAAAGCTAATTGATTTGGTTTATTTATCAATTAAATAAATCATTAAAAAGTGACCCCAAATGCGGATATTTTTCGTAGCTATATTTTCTCTTGGGGAAGTTTAAAAAAAAAACATAGGGCAGAAGATTTAGTTCATTTAATTGTACATGTATGTCACATTTCATCACAATCTGACGAACAGTTTCCAAGAAATTCGACAAGCGAGTTTGTATGGAAAATTCAGAACGTCGCGGGACCCTTAACTAGTTTAGTCTACTCCTAGCTAGCTACTACCTAAATTTTTTTACACGAACCTTAAGCCATTCCTTAGGAGAATCTTAACTTTATTTGCCCAATAAGCGAATATTTCGCTAGGAGTAGTTTAAAACTCGTTAAGCAAGGACTTAGGCAATAGCTCTTTAATAGGCTCTTTGGTGCAAGTGGCCATCAGTCTCCTGGCCAGGACAAAAAGGCATTTATGCACCTATAAATATAAATTATTTATTTTATTTATTTATTTAATTATACATATTATATATTATAACAATTTAATTACAGTTAAGTAAATAGTTGTCTTAAAACCTATATAAGGTTTAACTAGACAACTAGTTCTTGAATAGACTACTACAATATACCTATGTATATTATAAATACAAAAGTTTGTATGGATGTATGGGTGGATGGTTATTTGTTACACAACCACGTCAGAACGGCTGAATGGTGAAATTTGGCACAGAGATAAAATATAGTCTGGAATAGCGTATAGGATACGTTTTAACAGCGGGTGAAACCGCGGGGCGTGGCTAGTGGTTATATATTTGTCTGACGATGACTTAAGAACCGTTGAGCCGATCTTTAAGAAATTTTGCAGGCAATTTTAAGACAATACTTACGAGTATACAGGGTTATAGGTACCTACCTAAACTTCCTAACCAAAAACATTTTAAGGGTTCAATGTACTCATCAATATGAACAACTTTTACTATGGGGCGAACACCGAAGTCTCGAAAAAAAATCAGCTATTCCATACATTTTGTCTCAGGTGATTCAACTTTTTGTATGGTACAGCTGTTTTTTTTGCGATTACAGGATTGGCTTCATAGTAAAAGTTGTTCATATTGATGAGTACAATGAACCCTTAAGAGGTTTTTGGTGAGTTACCCATAACCTTGTATAAATTTATTTGTAAGTAGATTGAAAATGATCGAATATTAACGGCGCTAGGTACTGGACCTTTACATTACAGAATATACAGGGAGAATAAGAATAAAGAAGAATAAGAATAATAAAAATGGTTTGTCGTCAAGCATAGTTACATCAAAGCAGAGTTCGTCAAACGACCCCAATCAGTATCACAACGACACCGGCCGAAGGTTCCGTTGCCACGGGAACCCTGAACCCAATACATCTCACTTTTGCGAATTGCGAAATTCCAAGACAGATTAAGACTATTTTTAGGGTTTCGTACTCAAAGGGTAAAACGGGACCGCTTAAACTCCGCTGTCCGTACGTCACCGGGCTGTATCTCATGAACCACGATAGATAGACAGTTGAAATTTTCACAGATGATGTATTTCTGTTGCCGCTATAACAACGAATACTAAAAATCAGAATAAAATAAATATTTAAGGGGGCTTCCCACGCAACAGACATCATTTTTGCCGTTTTTATAGATTACTAGCTGGGCCCCGCGATTTCACCCGCGGTTAAAAAGTATCCTATGCGCTATTCTAGATTTCAATCTATCTCTATGCCAAATTTCATCCAGTTCTGTTCAGCCGTTCTGGCGTGAAAGAGTAACAAACATCCATCCATCCATTGTTACAAACTTTCGCGTTCATAATATTAGTAGGATGGTACGGGACCCTTAGACCGCGAGTCCGACTGACACTCAGCCGGTTTTTTATCAATGTAACTCAAATCAAATGTCTTTATTCAATTGCGTATCGAAGATACACTTATGAACGTCAAAGTTTTAAAATAATTACCATCTTGTTCGGAAAAAGAGAACTACGCAGAAAAACAGGAAAGAAACTAATTACCATCTTGTTCGGAAAAAGAGAACTACACAGAAAAACAGGAAAGAAACTAATTACCATCTTGTTCGGAAAAAGAGAACTACGCAGAAAAACAGGAAAGAAACTGATGGACATATAGCTATACTCCATATCTACACTTCTATAAGGTCACAGGATAGGGATATACCTTACTCGTCCTTATATTATGAACTAGCTGCGCCCCGCGGTTTCACCCGCGGTTAAAAAGTATCCTATGTGCTATTCCAGATTATAATCTATCTCTGTGCCAAATTTCATCCAGATCTGTTCAGCCGTTCTGGCGTGAAAGAGTAACAAACATCCATCCATCCATCCTTACAAACTTTCGCGTTTATAACATTAGGAGGATTCTAATATTTTATCTACTAGGTAATCTTATGAAGAGCTAAAGTTTACAAGTTTGTGTGTATGGGGTAATCACTGATCCGTTTAAAAAATCTTTCACTATTAAAAAGCTACATACCTAATATTGAGTGCCATGGGCGATGAAACGCGAGCGAACCCGTGAGTAGATGAACTGTTATGAATTAAAACTAGTGGATCTGTAAGCTGAAGACCTCGCGGCCGGTGTCTGTCCTCCTCTACAGCACCTGTAGAATAAGACAGCCGGACAGAACTCAGACAGACTCCGGACATACGAAAGCATTTTTGCCGTAGCTGAAGCATAGACGCTTTGCTCACTCAGTCGATTATGGTAAAAAAAAATTACATCATATACTTACTATACACTACTTTCAACCTAGGGAATAAGATGGCGCACGGCGTATGATCTAAGTGAAGCCAAAAACCATCCAAAAACTACGCTACTGTCGTATAGGTACACAACACTCATTACAGTGACGCAAAAAAACTACGCTACTCGCTTGGTCATTCTTACCTCAACATTATGTGCATAGATATAAAGTATAATTTCGTGTACTTAAATAAACATAATGCATTATAAAAGCGTTGCCAGGACTACATTTTGAGGTTCTACTAGTACAGTAGTGCCTAATACAATGTCCCGACAACCTAAATGTTCCCCATTGTTTAAAACAAATACTGAACAATACCTATACTGATTATTTCCATTCATTAGTCATTGTCAAGTTTGGTAAATTAAATAAGTCGTTAAATTTAATTATGGGCACATTTGCAATAGGTATGTAATTATGTATGTATAATAATGGGCTGACACATGCAAGTGTAATTAGATAGTCGGTATAGAAACCTTGAACTGTGACCAGACAGCTCGAAGTCCCAAGCTGTCTGGATAGCGCAAAACATGTGCACACTTCTATAGAACTCTTATTTTTTTTAATAATTCGAGAATTTCGAGAGTAGGTAACCCTATCTTTCGACTAGAATTTGTAAGGCTGGTACATCTGTCCTGGCCAAGTAGGTATGTTTCGATTTGAAGACTAAACCGATCAGCTTATTTTTATGAAAATCGGCAAGAGAATTAGTGTATCATCAGCACGGAAAATGACATTATTTACCAGAAAGAAATAGTTTAGAAAAAGTGTAAACGAGCAAAACCGTGAAGTGCTGCTAGTTCATAATATTCAGTGAATACTTGTTAAAACGAAATCGGGCTGCAAGATGTGACCTAATATCCTCAAAAACGTGCAAAAACACGAGCCTCATGCATCAGACGGAACGTACGTGTCTCGTACGAGCCTTGTCAAAAGTGGAACTACTGCTGTCCTATTTTCTCTTCAGTGTTGAAAAGAGACAAAAGTCGAGATTGACAGTGCTCATCAGCGCCCTCATCCACATTCATTACCAGTCGTGTCGAACTATACTCGTAGCTCCAACACAAACGGTGTCACAGTCACTGAAGACGTTGATTGTACGAAAAAATATAATAATATAACAGCAATTCCACAAAGCGATATATGGTAGGTAGCTGGTAAAAAGAGAATCACGTAATCGCCTGTTGCCAGGCAGACCCGCGAATGTTGACGATCTAACGTGCCGTACAATAGGAAAGACGCATTGATTGCTACAGCTTTAGGCTGGGGCAATAAAACGTTTTTATGATGCCTTTTTGTTCCAAGCGCCGACTATTAGTAAGAATTTGCATGACGAACCAAACGGCTAACTGAGGCTTTGGAGACTGTGAGGAAGCAACGGGAAATCTTGATCTCACAGTACAACCAACTACCGACAAATATGTCCGAGATGACATATTTCATGTGTCGTTTGAAATATGCCAAGGGACGCTGTCAAAGCGAGACAGCATAACTTTAACAACCTCTTTCCAAATATTGGTTGCTGCTAGACTGTCCAATGCAAAAGAAGTCACTATCCTACTGCATAGAAACACGAAACTCAGCAGGGCAAAGTTCCCAGACTATGTGGCTGTGTCCAGCCACTTCGCAACCAGACGGCTAATATCGTATGGCAACAAAGGAGTTGCATAAAGAGCATTAACCCCACCAATCCTATTACACAAAGAAACGCGCCGCTGACGCAGCAGCTCATGTGACAAGTGGAAAGGGATTATCAGCAAATGCAGTGTTCTATTGTCAGCGGGATATGAATAACTATGCGTGTGAAAACAGTAAGGGTTCACTAAACAAACGTTCGTAACACATTCAGACTAACAGTATTAACTTTGGTGTAACAGTAGCCAATGGCACGCCAGTATCAATATCAGCCCAATCTAGATACAAAATCTCGCGCACCACAGCTTCTGAATTATTTAACACGACGTTGACACGCAGCCATCGTGCTTGTGTTCTTGTGGATCCTTTCAACCCACGATTAATCCAGTGATCAAAGCAGTGAACCTCCATAACAGTTGGAAATACCGTTACCGCGATTGACGTTCTTCGGTTTCGATTAGTTAATCCACCTGCAGTTACCAATAACCAGGATAGTTCAAAGGCTAAAGGATAACTATTACGCAAACCTCTCACCACATTTTTTATTGCGAAAAAACCTGACGACTTAAACATTCCTGTTCCTTTTCTGCAGCATGTTATGTAGATCCCTTACTGTCTAGGAACTAGATACCGGTCGATAAGCGATTAAATAATGCAATCGAAGAAGACCGGCAGACGTCGCGGAAGCTCGAATCGATCGAGCGACATGTACTCGTAGGCTTCAATTACTCAGGCCGCTTGTCCGAGGTAATGGTCTTATAGGTAAGTACTTGGTTCAGACGAATGGACTTAGTTGACGATAAAAGGTGAACACAGGAGTCTAGGAAGAATTATTACAATTTATGGAGATAGTAGAAATAATTAAAGAGCGAAAAAAGGGAGCCAAAACATGAATCTCTTCTAATACCACCGCAAGAGATTTCCCAAACAAAAACGGCCAAGTCAAAGGTTCAACGTAGCAGGTCAATCAAGACCCCGGCATCTGACGAGGTTGCGTATCTCGTACGCGCTCGGTAATGATCTCGTGAAACGTGATTTCTGATAGCATCTCGCATGAGGCTCGCCAGCTCGCTTCGTTACCGCGATCTATCCTCCGGGAGCGGCACGCGATACTATCTGGGGTAACCGCCTCATAAAATCATGAATAAAATTTCGTTAACACCGACGCGTAGGGCGCAAAACTCGAGATTGGATTTTAATTAAGTCGTTAAATCGTAATGCGTATCCTGCAGCCGTGAAACTGTTAACTGATATGTGGTCCAGTTTAAATGTGATTACCTTGTCCTATTAACCACTTAATGAATGAGATACTGTTCGGATTTAGATACGAGATCGTCCGACTTCTGTGGGGTATATTGATCTTCGCCGGCCATTGACTTCCCAATATCTAAAAACCTACTTTTGGCAGTATTATCTAATCTGTGCCAGTAATCTAGAGTAGGCCCAGGTTACACGTGTAGCCATTTTTCGCGGCGCCTGACGATAGCAGAGTGGCGCAGTGGAAGCGTGCTGGGCCCATAACCCAGAGGTCCGTGGATCGAAACCACGCTCTGCTATGTTATTTTGCTCAAAAATTTTGTAACAACAAAAAATAAATTTATTACTGAATAGGCACGATAAAAGTTATTCTCGACCACAAAGAAAATTAGGAGGGTTCCTTCCTTGTTAGGGGTTAATAGTAAATGTACGGCAACTGACTACAACATGAAAGAAACTAGTTAAATAAGGTATCCCAAATAACCTTTCCGCTCGATTTAATCAGCATCGTAAACCATTATGGGTCCCCGCTTGCGGACAAAGCCCGTCCAATTTTTTCCTTCAAGAAACTGGATTAAGGCCACTATCCCTCGGAACTCGGAACGTCTACGTTTCTGCGTTTATTTTTACTTTTTTGTTACAAGCCAACTTAACCACGCTTCGGGGAAGTTACACAGAACTAGGAAACAACGTCGGTTGTTAACCAAATTGGTCATTTCTAAAATTATTCTCGTGCAATTGTCATATTGCGAGACGGAATAGCCTGCTGAATGGCATCGTTACATTTATGGGTTTAGCCGCAGGCGGTTTGTTTCAATTCCATAGAAAATTGTAGTAATTACAGGGAACTACATCATAAACATTGGTACATGAATCACGTTCTACGTAAAACGACGACGACAACGCTAAACTACCTACACTACCCACAACATTATCTGCACAATGACTTTTAATTTTAAAACCAATAAAATTGAAACTGCAACCCCGTTTCCAAGTTCACGGCATAATTCAAGTTCGTTGAAAGACATTGAAAAGAAAACGTTGGCGTGTTCGTTGAAAAAAAATTGTAAACTAGAGCCATCAATCAGTCGAGTCATGTTACGAGTGACGCCAGACTGTCTTTAGCCGAGAGCAAATCAGCCCGGACGCACGTTTCACGTATTTCAGCTGCCAGTACACGCAATGATGGCACAATCACTTCGAAAACGACTTAACACACACATTTTTTACATAACTTGCCTACGCATTTTTTGTAAAATTGCGAAATGTCGTCAGTACTCGCGTTGACTCCAACTAGGTTCATACGCTTCCTTATGATTTACATATGTTAGAGGAAACTAACATTGTGACCGACGAATCGACCTTTGTTAAGTACATACGTCAGGACATGGTCAGACGTAGAGCCAAGGTCATAAACTAGATTATCTGTTCTGTGGTTTATGGTTGCCCATATCAGGGAGGATGAATCAAGCCACGTGCGTAATGCAGTGGCAATACTGGAAACTGGCAACTTTCTACAATTTCAAATGCAGTACAGTTAAGTACCTTAGGTTATGTACCAGTTAGGTATCATGATTCTTATTTTATTGAGTTGGCAGCACCACAATTACATAGATCGTGAATCGAAACGACAAGGTCCAGTAGAAATTGACCTTTGGCGAGCAACCGATCCCTGAACTACAGCTTATTGATGTGACAGTTGAACTGATGGCTCCGAGATAGAGCTTTCAAGCGATTGAAGATTTCTAATGTGTCGGGCTTGAAGTGGCTTGATAGCTGATTGAAGTGACTGACAAACAATCGCGAGTACAACCCTAGGTTCTCTTGAGCTGACTGATGCGATACGTATAATAGTCGGCCATACACATGGGAATGGTATTCCCAGTTGTCATTACTAGGTTTTTGTGTACAGGTGATTGATCAGTTGTACAAAAATGCCTTTTTTAGGATTGATATTGGTGGTCCATTTTTTAGTTTCAATTTTTCCTAACGGATTCTAGACTAAGGCAGGCTGGGACTTAGAAGCCGAAGGCCCTTACTAGCAAAATTCCGCAGCCAAATTCGTACTTGACGTTGACCAAGTTGCCAACACGAAATTCAGCTCTATTTCTTCGACTCTGCCTTAAATTACGTCGTCTACTTTACGTTTGCCCTCGGAAAATACTTTGTCATCCTTAAATTACTGCCTGTCAATTTTAATACAATTTACGGACCAAGGTCGGAGACGGTACTATCGGCGCCCATCATCAGATAAAATTATAGACAAACCTAATACTTACCGAAGAAGTAACGTAATGGAAAAATATATACGCTTTTCTACTTCTAAATATAGCTCGATCGAATCTGCCTTTGATCGCCGACACGAAATAGGCGTGTCCATGACGACTGTCTGCCTCTAGCTCATTTGTTCCTTTCTTTTACGGAACAAAAACTAAACGCCTCTTTTGCGTTAAAAATCGATCCACATTGTACCTACATTGGACTGGTTTTATGATTTTCAGATCAAAAGAAACTAGTTTTGGCACCGTTATGTGGTTATCATTCGGACGGAAAGATTATACTTTAATACTTAATTAATATTAGTGAATGAAACATAATTTTGACACGGTTATTTTTGTTTTAACGTCATATTTATAGACGAGGAAAATGAGCAGAATAATCTGTTCAGTCCACGCAGAGTCGAAGACTTTATGATGCAAGTGTGTGTATTATATTCTACCTACTAGCTACCTAGTATACTTCCGACCGACATGAGTGCAGTCGGAAGCAAACTAATATAAAATTAGCAATTCACAAGTTTTGCTAGAAAGGGTGGGGCGCGGCGTCGTGGATTGAACAGCACATGAGGTAATACCGCTAAGAAATCAAGTTGTAATCCGAAATGGTACAAAAAAGGCGGCTGCTTGTCCGCAGCCCAAAAGTTAATTAAAAACAAGACTCTGAGCCCAGTTATGTAAATGAAGCATTGTTGCCATGCGCGCTCGCTCGTAAAACACTCCACTAGCACATCTCCTGGCAGCCTTGAACTAACGCGTTAAATTATGCCTCTTTTATAGAGAATGGACCAAAATATCCGCGACTCCAGTTCCGTAGGTAACAGAACAGTACAAAGGGTCAGCGTGCAACTCGGATAGGGGAGAAAGTTGGGTACGAAAATAGTCTTGCTTTTTGGATTATAGAAAGCGACTGGAAAGTCGAGTTTGAAAAAGGCAGTTTGAGATTAAAAGGTCAGGCTTGTTTGGGAGTCTAGAAGTGGAGGAGGCACGCGCGCGGTTGTGGCACGCACTGCTAGGTATTCTGTGGCGTCGCGTGCCTAGCAACAGCGCGGCGGGGCGGGGCGGGGGCCGCTACTTTACTTGATGCATGTTTTGGAACGAGTCAAATAGGGTCGTTGCGCCGGTTGGCGGCCTTTTAGTCGAGTTCCTAACTTTGATCCTTGAAATTAGTATGAAATGTCCATAATTCTGGTTCAGATTATTTTTGTAGGCGTAGCAGATATCATCAAGTTAATTTTCGAAACAAGTCTTGGAGGAATATTGTAACAGATTTTTTTTAAATAAATAATTACTTGAAATTTACTCAAAATGCCAGTTGGCGGCCTTTTTTTTCGGTTCGCGGCCACCCTAGAGTTAGTTTGCGGCCGCCAGTTTTACGTACAATATTGACTTACGAATTTTTACAGTTTTTTTACTATTTCGTACACTTTTTACCATATAATGATCCTATCATAAATTCCCACATCATTTGGCATATGATCGCAATTGTCACTCGAACGCCTTTACTCTTAAAAAGTACATTCTCTTCAATATTCGTCCCTTTCTTGTGGTCTAACCTAACATTACCTTCACTATTCTAACATCTCTTATTTCCACATTCAGGTATCCTAATCTACAGCATTTTCCTTCTCCTCTCTTCTCACCTTCATCTTTAATTTCTGCAACAATTCTTCCCCCTGTTCTTTCTTTCCTTCCTTTAAACTCTTAACCTCTAACAAATGCATTTATTCTACTTCTAGACTTCTAACATACTATACTTTCTTTCATCAGTACTGCATTTATTCTTCTTTCGTTATTAAACACATTACATAGCTATCTCTACAAATAATTAAATAAAACAATGCATTTTAAAATCAATTTGTAATGCAACAAATTAAGTTTGGTTAATATTAACATTTTGTTCTTATTATAACTTGTATTAGACTAGTATTTTAAATAGTCAAGATTTTTAAATATTAACATCTTAAAAGTAACTATTGGTAATTAGTCTTCAACAATTTCTATACATACATATAATTACGCCTCTTTCTGATAGGGGTAGGCAGAGAACACTTCTCTCCACTTGCTACGATCCTGGCACACATCTTTTGCTTCTTCCACTTTCATGAGTCTTTTCATACACGCTTGTCGGTTACCGGTACTCTTGACCTGGCCTTTCTCTAAGCGTCTTCAATTTGGTCGAGATACATGCGCCTAGATCGACCCTGACCGACTTGCCCTGCCCATCCACACTCGCCATGTAAACCTGATTCGTCAATCTCCTTTCATTCATTCTCTCAATGTGTCCATCATCCAGCATCCCTTTCTTAATCTTTACCACTACATCCTCTACCACACCACAACGTTTTTTAATGTCGTTGTTTCTCATTTTATCCATCAGGATCACTCCAGCCATACTTCTCAAGCTTCTCATTTCTACAACATTCATTACTTTCATGCTTCTTCTGCCAGACCCTACATTCACTTCCATACATAAGAGTGGGGACCACTCTCTATGTACCTCTCTATGTACAGCCAGGCAAGTTCTTTCAGAAACATTCTCACTGTGCATAAAGCTAGGCAAGGCCCCATTCACTCGATTTCCTGCGAAAATTGTATAACAATTTCTATAACCTGTAAAATATGGAATACGAGCCTTGGATACGTTTTGTTTGCGACTTTTCTAGAGGTTGGGGTTTATACAGATGTTGCTCGAATACTGTGTTTGGATCTATTGAAATTTTGTTGTTGGTAGATGCGGATGTAATTGTCGAAGATGATGATTTCTTTGACAAAACGTCACGAAAATCCTAATGTTCTGTTATAGTTGGAATAATTGTAACATCATCTAGAGACCTTTGCTGGCAAATGACACCAAATGACCAAATTTTATTTTCGTTGTCCGATTTTTCTGTGGTAGTAACGGGACTTAATGGCAAGTTGCTTTTTAAATTTGACACTTGAGATAATATTACTGAGTCAGTATCACGATTTTCAGATCCCAAATGCTCTTTTGGGATACTATGGAGTACACTGTGATACACTTCGGTACCAGTTTCCAAACTTCCAGGTACATCTGCGACCTGGATTTGGTGTATCTGTTCCGTGCATAAAGGGCCGTTATTCAAATCTGAGTGAAAATATAAAATAACAGAATAATGGAATAATAACAGAAACAAACATGTGAAAGAAGTGGCCGTAAACTGACACCTCTATTTTCAAATCATCAGATATCGGCCGTCTATTTTTCATATGATTTTCGGACGGCCGCGAACCAGATTTGTTTTGTTAGCATGTGTTAGTTTGCGGCCACATTAAAGCTATAAATGGGTATAATTATATTTTGGCGGCCGTAAACTAAACATATCATTTAAACCAACCCCGATAATAAAAAACAATTGCACAAAGCGAAGCTTTATTTACATTATTAATTGGAAAGAAAGCAAACTTATTTCATTCAGTGAGCTAGTGCCGCGGCCACCCGGCCGTAAACCAACTTTACTTAAAAATGATTGTGTTGGTTGGCGGCCACCAAATTAAACTGATATTAAAGTAATTTACTCTCGAATTAAATGCAAAATTACATAAAACAAACAACTATGATCACTCAAAAACAATCACACTAGTAACTAAGTAGTCGTAAATTAAAAATACTTGCGTTTGAAGCGGGACCTGTTCGCTATTTTTTGTGCAGGTTTGCGTACGTATGTGCGCTGACAGCGCGGCCGGCAATATGGATGATTTATTTCCGGTACATAGATTAGGCTAACAGACTTTTTTGAATGGGCATTACCTTCTGCAACTATCCAACTGTTTAAAGTGCCACAACATGTTGGCAAGAGTGAGATAGAATTCTTATTATTGCAATATTTATACGGTTGGACCTCTAAAAGGCCGCGAAACAACGCAGGGCCGCGATCCAGCGTAATGACCCTACGTCTTGAACTAAACTTGTTAAGGAGCTGTTCCCAATTCGGCGACAATCCATTGTTACTGATTTTGTCGTACGCTATAGCCTTTCGTTTACAGCCAATCCAAACATACTTATTTATTAAACAATATGATTTTCTAAATCAGGAAATATCAGGTCATATAAGTACGTTTCCAGTATCCACTTAATTTACTCAACGAAGACGTTGGATTTCAATCAAAAAAAAATCTCAAAGCTGTCAGTACAGTACCTACTTACCTAGTAGGTAATAGTTGGTTTGAAGCTACTTAGGCGAATCAACGGCAGATTCCCGCGGTGTGAAAAGAGAAACCCAAAGCAACAGGATCGAAACGATACTCGTATTAATACTAAATAAACCTTTATTAAAAAAAGGGAAATTGTCTGTGACTGTACATTACAATACTTGCTTGGGGGAGGTTACTCTCTAAAACTACCGATCCGATTTTGAAAACTACGTTACCAAGTATTTGCAATAACCTACCTTTGGTCCAAAAAATAGAGAATTGAACTAGAGAAATAGAGAATTAAATTAGATAAATAAACATTTATCTAATAGGTAGTACCTAGGTACTCTTCGAAAGCGTGACGCATCGACAACTCATTGTTTAAGCAACGAGTGAAGCAACGGGCAAAAGCTAGTACTCCGAAAATTTCACATCAGAGTCGACCCGTGCCCAATTTTTGTGCATCAAATCGCGTGCAACAATAGTCGTTACGACGTGCCATCACTTAGAATGTCAAGTATGGAGTGTCGAAACAATCGGCCGGTTAAAAACCCCGTTTATTACTAACTATTGTTTATAAATTCTATAATGCAGGCCTTTATTGTGTTAACAGGGATTAGGTATGAAGATTCTACAATTGCATAGTTGTGTAGGTAAGTGTGCGTGTGTGGAGCGGAGTTCGACGACCCGTCATAATGTGTAGCCGGTGCAGACTTTTTTATTACGATTTCCAATATATCTGTATTTATGAACGTTTGTGTAATTTGCATTACTATTCACATGGCCGGTGTTCTAGAATACTAGACCGTCTGGCTTGAAGTGTATCAGGGTCAGAAGTGAAATAAAAATTATGGCGACGGCCGGCTAGCAGCGGCTTTCTTTTGACGCATCTCTTGGCGCTGCAACCAGATTTACCTACTTTGCAATTTCTTCATTGGAGAATTTTGATATTAAATCTATTTATGTAATACTAGTTGTTGCCCGCAATTTCGTTCGCGTTTATTCAGAAAATAGTATCCATATCATATCCCTCCTCTTGAAACACTGTAACTAATTATCAAATTATGAATAGTAATCCGTTACCAAAGAGATCAGAGTCTAACATTAAAAAAATACTGGCTGGTTTTGAGCGGAGTTTTAATTTTAGTTGTCAGTTGTTATATTAATACCAACTACGTACTGTTCTGCGATGTTGTTTGACGCATTTGGTAAGCGGCGCGTTATTTTTTAATAATTTACAGAATTTTATGACAAAAAGATTTATTTATTCAGAAAAAAGTATCCAATAACCTTCCTTGTGACACACTGCAACTAGATATTTATCAAATTTCATCAAGATACGTTCAGCCGTTTAGCCGTGAAAAGCCTACAAGCAGACAGACAGAGTTACTTTCGATTTTATAAATAATAAACCTCTGCCTCTATTTTACTTAGACCTGGAACCAAAACGAAACAACAAGGAAATATTCAAAATAAAATTCCTAAATCATATGAAAGTAACTTTTGAAGCACCTTATAAGAAACAAGAAATCTTACAATGTAAAAGATGTCAAAGATTCGGACATTCCAAACACCAATGTTATCGACCATTCAGATGCGTCAAATGTGGAAACGACCACCCGACCACTAGTTGCACCAAAACCAGAGACACAGAGGCTACTTGTGCAAACTGTCAAGAAAAACATCCAGATTTTATAATTAGTACGGATGTTTTTACCGGACTGCGCAAGGAGGGTTATGTTTAATATGGAAAATGACTTGATAAAATATTTTGCAACCGGGTTTTTCGTTTTTCTTTTAATAATGTTACTTGTGAAATTTGTAATTGAACTGCCAAATATTTTCGGAGGTTTTCTACTGACTGAGCCCGTCATTAAACTTTTAAAGCTTGATAACATCTGTCGTTGACTGAGTCTCAACTAGGTAAGTGAACCCGATTCATAGTGTAAAAATTGAAGGTAATTAGATACATATATCTACAGTGCTATTTTTTTGTTTGAAAAAACTAAACATATAGCTATCGTTGTCTAAATTGACTACAATGAAAAAGGCGGCTATATTTCTAGTCTATTCTAGTCTTATAAAATCCTGTCAAAATATTTTGTTATATGTATTTCTAATCAATAGATAAGGATCTAATACCAGATGACTTAGAAACTATATTAGGCTTATCATACAAGTAGGTAGGTATATCTACATAGTTACAGGTGATTCCCGTCGGTATCTTTTGATTTTTATCACCATCATCGTATCAAAAATTTAAACAATTAGATAAAGGTATACCTACCCAAAGTGAAAATACTTTCTATGGTAAGAACTAAGAACCTACAATTGTTTCTACGATCAATACTTTGTTTACAAATAATGAGTGAGAGTATGAGCTCCTTTGTGGCTTGTAGGACCTTTCTGTGTAATCCCGTAGATCACACCCAACCAGAAGAAAGGTAATGACTAAATGGTTTCCAGAGCTTATTTCTCTCTTGAACCTACCCGATCTCTGCAATGAAGAGAATTTACTGAAGAGATTCAACGAATCAATAATTTTTATTTCTGAATTGGTACCTACCTCTACGTTTATCAGAATTAAGAGGAAAACTGACTAAAATTAGGTCACTATTGGTGCAGTCATTTAGTTACGAGTACCTGATTATTTATTAATGCTTTGAATTATACGCTCAGTTCAATCGCAATAGGTATTCCTATTTAATTCATACGAAAATAACTCTGTGATTGTTAAAAACGTGGATGAAACCGCTAGGCGCAGATTATGTTACTAGTTGTTTACCCGACTGCGCAAGAAGGAGAGTTATGTTTTTCGAGTGTATGTATGTAAGTATGTATGTATGTGCGTATGTACGTATATATGAGGTTTCTTTGGCACGCTCCTACAGCCTTAACAGTTTGATGGAGTTCGACATGTGAGGTGTCATTTGATGATCGTCTTGATAGTGGAAGTGACATATGGTACAGCATTTTGCAGCCGGATTTTCGTTTTTCTTTTAATAATGTTACTTGTTTGTTGGTATGCTTGCGTTTGGTCGCCTCTCGCCTGATACAATGATATGCCCTACGATGGAGCACGCTCGCCTAACAGAAACAGATCAAATCAAATGTTTTTATGTAATTGGGGATCGAAGATACACTTGTGAACGTCAAAGTTGTAAAAATTAATCTACCACCCTGTTCGAAACAACAACCATGTTCACTCGAGACTCGAAAACACCCAGATCAACGTCAAAGTAGAAAACTAGGTGATCTAGGACCCGGGCCCTTCCAGCTAACTCTGACCCTGTCTACATCTACAGTCTACACTACATATTAATAATTCTAATCCTAACTAATATTATAAATGCGAAAGTGAGTTTGTTTATTTGTTTGTTTGTAACGCTTTCACGCCCTAACTATTTAAGTAACCGATCGTCATGAAATTTTGCATACACGTTGTCTGAGTTACAGAAAAGGACATAGGACTTTTTATCCCGAATAGTTTAACGGTTCCTGTGAGACCGCGGGTGAAACTGCGGGGCGCAGCTAGTAATATTGTAAAGAGCAAAGATATGTATTTTTGTATGTTTGTAACGAATAAACTCAGAATCTTCTAGTCCGATTTCAAAAAATCTTTCACTATTAGAAAGCTACATTATACTGAGGTGACATAGGCTATGAAACGCGAGGGAAGCCGCGGGCAAAAGAGCTAGTCTACCCATAAAATGATTTAAAGTTTCGACACAGCGTTTTACTTTTAGGATCATTACACCGATTTTGAATATCGATAAAACTACTGTGCCCTGAAATGCTATCTCTGCACGAGAGTTTTTCGGCTGAGGTACATGATACACCGGATGTACACTCTCGCCCCGTGCGACTAGGCAAAACGGCCGAAGCGACGACGCGACGGCGACGAAGGATCACCGCACTCATTGATCATTGATCTGCGATCATGGGTGCCATCTTAAGTTTGTAATTCTTAACAAAACTACAGTAGCAGGGTAAATTTTAAGGTAATGAAAGGGTAGTTACGGTATTTGGGTACGTTTTCGCATATCATACCAAATTAATTAAAAAGTCTGCCGCAAATAGAGACCAAGCTTAGAGGCTAAAGCGAAGTAAGAACTTCGCAGCGTCCGCCGCGATAACTCGCGTTCGTTAACTGTTCGGATCAGGTTCGGCGAGAGTGTACAGTCAGGGTTAGCTGTAATCGATTTATTGGCATTATTGGCTGTTCGCGATTCATTAAGCAAACGAATCGTGCGAAATCTAACCAGCTTGGAATACATTAAAAAGTGTAAACAGGCGGTTTAGATTCCGCATGGGCGTCTTGTGAAATCGCTTTGACTAGGTAACTGTGCACCTTCCAACATACATCAAAGAACACACAATAGGCACTCTCTAGGTGTAGGTAGGTGTGTACGTTAGATTTATTATCGACTGTCTCGGTGGCTCAGTTGATAGAGAGCCTTCTGAGCTTAGGGGAATGGGTTCGATTCTTACCTAGGGTTAAACAATGAACATTCATGTGATGAACGTTTGTGTTTGTTATATGTCTGGGTATTAATATCTGAAAAATTATGAAAACACTTTTTAAAAGTTTTTTAAGCAAAATAAGACGCTGTCTCCCCCCTCAATAAAATCTACCGTTGAGTAGAGAGAGAACTACAGCGCCGTCTGTACCTGTACTAAATATCATTTCCGAAATTCCAAGTCGTGTCTGAAACTGTCGAGTCCAATTGCTTTATAAATACCTAGGGCAAAACGTCCGCTTTAGGGTTTCGTTCCCGGGACCCGGGAATAGGGAATTCCCGGGAAATACAAAGTTCACGGAGTCGGGAAAAAAATTGTGATTTGAATTCAAAACGTTTTCAGGGGAGCTCCATCACCAAGAACTCAATTTACAAAATTCAAAAAAGATTTTGACGTAAACATATCTTCTGGTAAACGAACACCTAACTTGGAACTGCGTTACAATTTTCTACGAATCATCATGTCTACATCCACCGAAAGCGAATGTGCATTTTCTGTATTGGAGAATTTCGCGATGAAAATTAGGAATGTTTACGCGATAAATTGCTAAACTCTTTACTATTTCTAAAGCATTACTTTACGACAGAGTTTTTAAGATTTAGCTTGATTTTTTAGGCTGATTTTCTAATTAACAAAACAAATAAATAGCTTTTTAATCAAATAACCTGTTTTACTTGACTATTAGTAAGTAAAAATAAAAAATAAGAACACGTTTTAAAACTTCCCGGTTCCCGGGAACGAAAAAAAAATACGGGAAAAACGAAACTCTATTCCACTTCTATTTAAGAAAGTTTTGGACATTAGATTATTATCAAAATGTTAGGTAATAAAGTTTAGAACGTATTAATTAAAGAACCTTTTAAATTTATCTACAAATTAGCTAGAGCGATGCGATGCGAAGGTTTGATGAAAAATGTGTAAAGCAGAAACAATCATGGCGCTATAAGACACCCTTGAGCGACACCAGCTGGTATCTAGAATACAGTACCTGGATGACCGAGCTTTGCTCGGTATTTTTGGAAAATAAACAATTGATTTTAGTCTAACCTCAAAGCAAACACTCATTGACTTCGTGTTACTTAACAACGCCATCTGCTGTTGTGTCGTTAAAGCAATTAGTTGCTCACAATTTTTTTTATTATTATTCGCCAATAGATGTCAGGAAGAGTCATATTTTTCAGTTGAGACTACTCAAACGCCTCCTTTTTGTTATTTTTCTTCCAAGTTTATGTTTAAGTTGATTATCGATAAAACACGAATAAAATGACATTTTCTAAAAATGATTCCTAGCTAGATCGATTTATCGCCCCCGAAACCCCCTATATACTAAATTGTATGAAAATCGTTGGAGCCGATTCCGAGATTCCAATTATATATATATATATATATATACAAGAATTGCTCATTTAAAGATATAAGATAGGTGGAGTAGAATGCAAGATTTATTGACCTCACGTATGCGACCTCCAAAACCTGACGCCAAAGAACTCATGTCATGCCACTTGTACTGTAGGTCGATCGAACACGTACCTACATAGTACGTGAAGAAAGCTGATAAATAAACCTAGCTCGGGCCAGTTTAAGCATAATGTTCTTTGAAGTCTGCTCAATAAAGACTATTTTCAACCGCGACAAATTACTAGATAATCTAATGAACCTAACCTGGCTAACATTTTAGAAGTCAGTACTAAACGTTCGTTCAGTACCTACTTCGTTTGAGCTATTAGCCATAGAGATAATAATAAAATGCGTACCTACTGGTAATTAAGTTTAAAGTTCCATTCAGATTGTATCATCGAATGTGATTCAGCCAAGCGTGGCCAGTGCCTACATTTTAACTTTAGTATGTGCAAACTGCACTTCACATCCCACATTTGAAGATTTTAATAAGTGTCGAGATCCTACGATAGGTACTATAAAAGGGGCAGTAGTTACTCACGTATTTGTAGTAATTTGTTTTTAATTGTAGGTAATTAAGCAGCCTTGGTTTCACTACGATTAGGGTTCCATTTGAAGATGCGACTCAATCAGCGGACTAAATTAAATTACTTAATTTAAAGTTTATTAGGCCTACTGACAGATTTTAATAACTTCTTCAAATTCGTTCAATGCTTTGAACTCTCTTCCAAAGCAATGAAAAAACGCTACAAAAATTTGTACACAAAAAAGAACGACAGTCAAAAGCCAAGATTTAATAAGAGTTGTTTATTATTGATTCACGCGTAATAAAATGCCCGTTTCCATGCGCCCGGCGCATCGTATACGGAACCCATACGGTTTACGATCCGTTAACGCTTAGCGTTTTTTTTAAGCTGCGGCAGCAAGGTAACTTCTAAATTAAGATCGGTTTAATGATACCTTTTGGGATCAATTGAGAATTACTGTTGCTAAGCGCGCTGCGAGCGAAGGTCGCGACTCGGAGTGGCCGAGCGTACTGTGCGCCGTACTAGTCATCGACAGTATGGTGCTTTGGGACGACTTTGTGTGTCAGTTCCTACTTTTTGAAGTGAAAATTCGAATGCGACTTCCAACACGGTTGCGTTAAATGTTTAATGCTCCTGGGGAGGGGGAATAGAAAGAGATAGAGCGAGAGTGAATGCGTGGCACTCGAATGCATGCGCGTAGAGTATGACTGTTGCAGGACAGCGAGCGTTAGCAACGAGTAGCGTCTAATATTCCAATGCGAGAGGGAGAGAGAAAGAAAAATACTTAGAAGTTTCACTTCTTCGGCGCAGAGGGACTCCACGCACTATGTTTTTTTTCTTGTTATGTCTTTTAAATATTATTTGATAATATACTCGCGTATGGCCGTCACCCCTGCAATGATACGGCCTTCGATAGAACACGCTTGGCTACGAGAATCAGCTTCACTCAAGACTTGAAGACACTCAGATAATTCAGATTACCTAGGTGTTTACCTCACCTCAGAGCATTTTCCTATTTGACATCGGTTGAGAATTGATAATTATTGACGTTAATAAATATTTATTGAACGGTTTCGTGTTACTTTTGGAGGTATCAATAAATTCTGATTTCCAAATAAAAGTTAGGTAGGTACCTACATGAGATTAGGTCTAGCATCCGTCCAGGGGGGCTATTCCTACGCGTGAGATGAGATGAGATTTTATCTTGGTCACTTTCACACCTATGACGTTTCAAACGAGAGCAACGAGGACGAAAAACATCGACCGGACATCCGGTCATCCGGTCCGCTATCGACGTCATGTAAATCTTGCGATGCTCGTGAAATTTATTTTTACCTTCATTTAATTTAATGACTGGCCTTTTCAGGATTTTTGAAATATTGATACCTAATGGTAAATTACTATGGTATTTTTTAAATAATATAGGGTCAACTGGAGCAAATGCGTCTGTGGGACAATTGCGTCCTTCGAGAATTACTAACAAACCTTTCACAAATCAGGCGCCACCTAAATTTTAAAAAATCTTTAGTTGCAATAATCTGTACAAGATGTTGTTAGTTGCCTAATTTGTGAAGGGTTTGTCAGTAATACTCAAAAAGACGAAATTGCCCCACAGACGCGTTTGTCCCAGTTGACCCTACCTAGTTATGTGTATGTTGATAATGAAATAAAATAAGGCAGAAAGTAATCTGAACCACGTATTTTTATGGGTATAAAGCCTCGTTAAGGAGAGAAAGAGTGACACGCCTAGATGAAGGCTAACGGAGTTAGATGGTAGGTACGAGTATTTAGACGATTTACGCAACAAATGGAGTACGCTACCGTGGGCGTTGTCCGCAGAGGACGCCACATAAGACAAAGGCGCGCTTTAAGATACTGCGATTATGTTTGTAGTTCCTCTACTGTCCATACAGTGACAGTACCGTTGAAGACTGCGTGTGTGTACAATTTTTAACCTCTTACGTTTATTACAATGTCTTTTCCTTATGATGTAATATAGATTTTATAATGTGATAGCTAAGGACGAAATTGCCTTACGTGATTTTAAACAGAGATGTTAATTAATCATACCTATTTAGAATATTAATTTAAAATAACAACTTGTAAGTACCTATCTTTTGTTGGGTAACTTACAAAGATGGGTTAAATAAACCAGCTGATTTCATGAGAATGAAATAAGATTAAGTTTGAAAACTGTTAAAAGCACAAATATTATTCGAATTACCTACTAACTGTTACTTTTAAAAGAGAAAAAACACATCATGAATTTTAAATTAAGTAGGTATTTAATAATAATTAATTTCTGCCTACAAACTGCTACGCAGTTTGGCAGAGTTGTAATACAATGTATAACAATAATATGTATGTTAAATACAAATTTTACAAATAAGTAATACAAATTTTAAAAAACGATTTTTTTAAATAATATTTTTACTAAAAGTTGTAGACGTTACTTAGTGATTTTAAATTTGATGAAATTAGGTACACAGATAAAAAAACATAAGGAAGGATATCCTATACATGCTTAATTTAAGATACTTTGGCTTTCGCTGAAGCTGTTCATTGTGAAGAATAAATTTTAATGAAATGATTTTATGTGGAATCATACATAAACATAATTAAATTGGCACAAGGTTAGTACTCCGTTGTAATAAATGCTACTTTGTAACCCTCCTAGCCTATTTGGAGTCTGACTGCTTTATAAGCAGGAGATCCTGGGTTCGGTTCCTGGCTGGGCAGATGTTTGAATGATGACTATAAATATCTGGGGCCTATCATGACATCTTACTGCCATGATGGTTACTTCTGTTTTCGACTCTGCGCGACCGTGAACCTTATTGCGCAGCGATATGATTCGCAGTTGCTCAGCCTCAACAACAAAATTTAACCATCATGGCAATGGATGTCATGGTAGGCCATGCTCTGGGTTACTTGTCCATGTCTTTATGTATATTCTATGGCAGTGAATCCTAGTGGGAAGCTATGAGTATGAAACAAGAAACATTTTGTTTTTATCTGTTAGTTGGTTATTTTCACTAAGTTAAGCATTAAGGGAGGGTAATGTTTTAGGGATGTATGTAAGTATTTTAGTATGTACTTACTTAATATTTCGCCCTATATTATCTATAACCTCCCAAACAGTTCGTAAAATTTTTAGGACGGAATTAGATTAAATTGTTTTACCTAGGTATCTAGGTAGTGCTTTTGGCTACCTTATGCAGTTGGGGCATTATGTGGATAGGCAAGGGATTTATGATTACTGAACAATGTGGCATGACTTGGATATTAGTAACAGGTAAAACCAGGACGCACAGCTAGTCATGACATTCATAACTAAGAAATGAAGATAAAAATGTTTAAATGTAGGTGTGTATGTTTGCGGAAGGTAATCTTTGGATGCTAAAAATCTGTTTAGGTGGGTGAAACCACAAACAAAAGCCAGCTAATAAATCATTAAAATGCAGGCAACATTGGTTATACAGTATCTAAGCTATAAAAAACGTATTATATGCAATCATACTGATAGGATGCCTGATATAGAACTATTTTAGCTATGTAGGTGGGTGAACGACCTCTGCAAGCACTGATATACATATGTGAAAATTATTATTCCACACAATACCGCTGGTGGTATTTGTCTTTGTAATGATTTGGATATACACAGATTTGCGCTAAGCTCAGAACATTTTGTATGACAAGATATGGTAGTTGGAAATTATGAATAACACTAAGTAATAATAAATACTTTGGGACACTTTTGCACACACAGTCAACTGACCCCGAACCAAGCAAAGCATGTGTACTATGGCTTAAAGGACTATAATATAATATTCATGTATATTTTTAAATACATACTTAAATAGCTTTGCTTACTTAAATGCTATATGCGTTAAGGATAACTAAGAACCTTATCTACATTTATCTCTAGCATAACTGCCAATTGACTGTATTAATAAACAGTTACCTAGCTTTTATATTTACCCTACTAATATCATAAATGCGAAAGTTTGTAAGAATGGATTGATGGATGTTTGTTATTTTTTCACTCCAGAACGGCTGAACAGATCAGGATGAAATTTGGCATAGAGATAGATTATAGTCTAGAATAGCACATAGGATACTTTATAACTGCGGGGCGCAGCTACTTAATTAAAAGATGTACCCTAGAGACCTTCATTAAAAAAGAAACTGTCAATTTTTCTGTAAGGGAGAGAGGGGTGTGATCTTACCTAGCGTACAATGGGTAGATCCTACTTTAGAACACACAAAACAGAGGAGGTTTACAAGTCTATGCATATATTTAGACTATAATCTATCTCTTTACCAAATTTCATCCAGATCTGTTCAGCTGTTCTGGGCGTGAAAGAGTAACAAACATCCATACATTCTTACAAACTTTCGCATTTATAATATTAGTAGGATTGGTAAGTAGGTAAATTCGGTTACAGTTGACCTTAAGCTTTATGAAATTAAACACAGAAGTCATTCTAGCCTAAACCATTTTCAAATAGGTTTCCAACATTACCAGTAATAGCTGTAATTAATCTAATGTCAACCTAACCATTTGATAAATTGGAATCATTTCAATCTACTGGATCTGCAATCTGTACTAATTAGAAGTATCATTTATCAGCCAATCCTAGACATTTTGACAAAAGGCCAGGTCAAGAGTACCCATAACTGACAAGTGTGTATCTGTTGAAGCAAAGAGTTGCTACTGCACAATATGTAACCTCATGTCAGTAACACAGGCTGGTTGGTTTTTTGAATGAGGATTCAAAAAGACAACTGATTTTGGAATTGTGAAAAATTTGTTTGTTGACAATTAGCAGCATACTTGTCAAGAAGTGAAAATTTTTATTAGAATGTTTTTCTAAGAGTTTTAGTGATTATTGTGTTTGTTTGTAATGTAATATCTAATAATATTGCATTAAAGTGTTTCTCATGGATATTCTGCTTTATGTGTTCATAGACATAGTGTGAACCAACATTCATAGGGTAGGGTGACCCAACAGGGGTCACGGGGCAGAGGCCTTTTTCCCAACAAAGGTTATGGATCACCACGCACAAATAAACACGGGAGAGTTTAATCACTTGGGAGAAACTGTGACTAATAAAAATGACAACATGAGTTTGATGTCATTTGAAAAACTGGATGGCGTAACAAACTACAACTCATGGAAATTCTTAATGGAGTTGTATTTAACGCATGAAGATCTATGGGAGTGTACGCAGACTACGCCCGAAGATGGAACAGGCAAGAAAAGAGACCAAAAAGCGAGAGCTAAGATTTGCTTGATGGTAAAACCAGAGTGCCTTATTCATGTGCGTCAAGCAAAAACAGCGCGAGAAGCTTGGCATGCTTTAGAAAAAGCCTATGAAGACGAAGGGCTAAATAATCGTTGCAGATTATTATCAAAGCTAGTAAGTCTGAAACTGGAGCAGTTCCAGACCATAAGAGAGTATATTTCGGCATTGATAACAACATCGCAAAAACTGAGTGATCTTGGAAAGGAGATGGACGACGAATTATTGGCTGCCCTAATGTTACAAGGATTAACGGAAAATTTTCAAGCTATGCGATTGGCTATTGAAAATTCAAATATTGAGCTGACAACAGACTATGTTAAAACAAAACTGTATCAAATGGAGGAGACACATTCAGCTAAGACTGCTAACACTCAAGCTCTTATTTCCAAGAGAAATAATTATAATAATGCACTGAAACAGAAGAAAAAGTTGGAATGCTTCATCTGCAAGGGACCTCATAAAGCAATAGACTGTCCAGAGAACAGAAGCAGACAGAACCAGACAGATGAAGCCTCGGTTGCATTGGCGTTGGCAACATCAAGCTCAGAAGCTGATTGGATAGTAGATTCAGGAGCTTCAAACCATATGACATCAAAGCGTGAATGGTTGCATGATGTGAAGAAGTTTGACAGGGAAGTGTTAGTAGCGTGTGCAAATGGTGAAAGGCTGAAAGGGGTCGGTAGTGGTACAGTGGTAAGTGGAAAACCTAATGTTACGATTAATGCTATGTATGTTCCAGGACTAGCATCAAATCTGCTAAGCGTGAGTGCTATTACAAAGAAAGATCTTAATGTTGTGTTTTTCAAAGGCGGTTTTAACGTAGTAAAGAGTGGAAATTGTAAAATACTTGCTAAACCTTTACTTACAGGTGTAGAGGAAAACGGTGTGTACAAATTGAAACAAAGTTTGGAGCACACAGCGCTGGCGACTTCTGTCGGTAGTGAGATGGAGTTATGGCATAAAAGGATGGGTCACCTAGGCGTACGTAACTTAAAACTATTACGTGATCGTATGGCGACAGGGGTAAGTTTTTCTAACAGTTCTTTTACACTAGAGTGTGTAGCCTGCTTGAAGGGAAAACAAACCAGACAGCCTTTTAAGAAAAGTACTACAACTAGCAGAGCTGACAATGTACTTGAGTTGGTGCATACAGATGTTTGTGGGCCAATGAATGTAGAGTCATTCAGCGGATTGAAATACTTCGTTACGTTTATTGACGATTCTACCCGAAAAACCTTCGTTTATTTTCTGAAATGTAAAAGTGAAGTATTTGATAAACTTGAAGAGTTCAAGAAGTTTGCAGAGTTGCAGACTGGAAAGAAGTTAAAGGCAATACGGTCTGACAACGGCACAGAATACGTAAACTCTCGGATGAAGGGTTTTATGCAGAAGTATGGAATTAAGCATCAGTTGACTGTCGAGTACACACCAGAGCAGAATGGTGTAGCAGAAAGAGCAAACAGAACAATCGTTGAAAAAGCAAGGAGCATGATCCAAGAAGCTGGATTAAGCAATAAGCTTTGGGCAGAAGCGGTGAAGACTGCTGTATATTTGAAAAACAGGTCTCCAACGATAGCAGTTAGAAATAAAACTCCTGAAGAAGCATGGACTGGTAAGAAACAAAATCTGAAGAGTATCAGAGTTTTCGGGTGTCGAGCGTTTAAGCATATCCCGATTCAGAAACGAACTAAATGGGATCCTAAAAGCAAAGAGTTCGTACATATAGGATACTGTGAAGAATCCAAAGCCTACCGATTATTTGACCCAGAAACCAAGATGGTTCACAAAGGAAGAGATGTAGTCTTCTTCGAAAGCCAATTTCTCTTAGCAGAGAAAGGCTTTGATTCAAGAAGAGATGAGACTCTTCTTATTTTAGAAAATGAAAGATTAACAAATAGTGACAGAGAAAATACGCGAGATGTTACTGGATTCGAACATCAACGTGAGTTGGAAATTGACGAAGAACATAACGAGACAGTAAGAGAAATAGCTGCAGAAGATTCAAACCACAATCAAGTAGAAAGTAATGATGAATGGGAGTCTGTTGATGGAAGAGATGAAGAGGAAATAGAGGATATGCAGTCGGAATCAACCGAAGAGGTCGAACAACTGTTACCAGAACCAGAACAGCAAAGAGAAAGACGATACCCATTGCGTGAAAGAAAACCTAGAGAATTTCCGGATCACGTCACATATCAAGCACTTCAAAGTGATGTGCCCTTAACTGTCAGTGAAGCTCTATCAAGTAGTGATAAAGAGAAGTGGAGAATCGCGATTGAGGAGGAGATGAATGCGCTGAGAAAGAATGAAACTTGGACGCTGGTGAAGCCACCGAAATCGAGCAATATCGTTGATTCGAAATGGTTATTTCGAATCAAAGAAGAGGCGGGGGGAATAACGCGCTACAAGGCTCGATTGGTCGCAAGAGGTTTTAGCCAACGTAGAGGCATTGATTACCTCGAGACGTTTGCACCAGTGATCAGACATGGTTCTTTAAGAGCACTGATAGCTTTAGCAGCCAGAGAAGAACTAAAAATTGACCAAATGGACGTAAAAACGGCATTCTTAAATGGTGATTTACATGAAGTCGTGTACATGAAACAACCAGAGGGTTTGGAAGTAAAAGGTAAAGAAGATCACGTCTGTCTTTTACATAAAGCACTGTATGGACTGAAGCAAGCTCCGCGAGCATGGAATGCAAAGCTGCATTCTCAGCTCACAAGGCTAAAGTTTAAGAGATCAGAAAATGAGCCATGTGTCTACATGCGCACACATGATGGCAAAATAATCATCATTGCTGTGTACGTAGATGACATTTTAATCTTCTGGAATAACAAGCAAGAGATGCTTAAGGTCAAGAGTGAATTGATGTCCAGTTTCGACATGAAAGACCTCGGGAAAGCTGAATTAATGTTAGGAATTCATATTGTGCAAGATGCTACTGGGATTAAGCTACACCAGGGGAAATATGTAGATAAGATTTTAAAGGCGTACAATATGGAAGACTGCAAACCGGTAGTCACACCTGCAGTGCCAGGTCAAAGGCTAGAGAAGCCTTCACATGACAGAAAACCAGATGGAAGGATTCCATATAGAGCATTGATGGGGTCTCTTATGTACTTAGCAGTCTGTACAAGGCCAGACATAGCTCATGTAGTTAACTACTTGAGTCAATTCAATGAGTGTTACGAGGAACAACACTGGGTTGCCGCCAAACGTGTGTTGAGATATCTCAAAGGGACAATAAGTCATGGGTTGAGATATTACACGGGAAGAAAACCGCAAGAAGTGATGGAGGCTTTCGCTGATGCTGACTATGCAGGAGATAGTGACCGTCATTCATATTCTGGTTCAGTGTTCCTTATTCAGGGAGGAGCTGTTTCGTGGCAGAGCACTAAACAACGAACTATTGCTCTTAGCACAGCAGAGGCTGAATATGTATCGGTATCAGAAGCTGTAAGAGAAGCAATATTTCTGCGAAGATTTTTAGCAGAAGTATCAGATCGACGGGTCTATAAGTTGGATGAAGCCATAACCATCTACTCTGACAGTCAGTCTGCCATCGCTATGGCAAAGAACCCAGTACACCACCAACGTACCAAACATGTAGACGTTAGATACCACTTTGTGCGTGAGGCAATTGTGAATAATTTTGTGATACTGAAGTACAAGGAGACAGCATGCATGGTTGCAGATGTTTTAACAAAACCACTTCCAAGGGGGAAGTTTGTGTGGTGTGTGAGGAGTATGGGTATGTGTGTTTGAGAAGCATGCAAGATGTTTGAATGGACATTAGGTTAAGGAGGAGTGTTGAAGCAAAGAGTTGCTACTGCACAATATGTAACCTCATGTCAGTAACACAGGCTGGTTGGTTTTTTGAATGAGGATTCAAAAAGACAACTGATTTTGGAATTGTGAAAAATTTGTTTGTTGACAATTAGCAGCATACTTGTCAAGAAGTGAAAATTTTTATTAGAATGTTTTTCTAAGAGTTTTAGTGATTATTGTGTTTGTTTGTAATGTAATATCTAATAATATTGCATTAAAGTGTTTCTCATGGATATTCTGCTTTATGTGTTCATAGACATAGTGTGAACCAACATTCATAGGGTAGGGTGACCCAACAGGGGTCACGGGGCAGAGGCCTTTTTCCCAACAGTATCAGAAGACTCATGGAAGTATAAGAAGCAATATTTATAATGAACCAGATTCGTAGCAAGTGGAGAACAGTGGTTTCACCCCTTCAGAAAGAGGGTGTGACTGGCTGAATGTATGTATTTAGTAGTGAATTAATACATTAAATAGTGGCTGAAATGGCTGGCAAAAAGGGGCATTATATCGTAAAGATTGGGATATTGTCTTGGTTTTAGTTACTTAAGCATTGCTTTAGACCGACTTGGCACAGTTTCATTTACTCTAAGTAAAAAGTGATTTACTCTTGTCTTTGGTAAAGATTTTATGATAGATGTTGATTGTAGTCTACTGTAGCACTTATGGAAATTTAGCACTATCACAGGACAAAAGTACCCTGTTATGGCAGTGCTTACAGTAATGTAATATATAAGTTAGTCTGTTAGGTATTTATGAAATGGGCCTGTGTTGTTATTTTATTATGACTAGTGCCTCAAATAAATGAAACGACAATTAAGTAAAATATGTGAGTATCTAGTCAATTTTTATCCTAGTAAAATACAGTAGCAGAAGGGAAAAAGCTTCATAGAGCACTTCCAAATGAAACTTTATCACAAATGATAGAGGTCCGAGTGAAGTATTATAAAAATGTTCATAAAGAGATAGATATTGATATCATCACCTATTGTTTTAATTTATAACCACAGACCTGTAATCTGATAATATCCAAAGAAATTATGATTCTGAAGTATCTCACCACTCGACAATGATTATCAGAGTTTCTATGTGCAGAGATAAAATAGGCATGTACCTACTGAGTCTATGTATACAAACTTATAGGTTATACTTGTACAACAGTAGGTACTATAGCTTGTTGCCATGCAGTTTCAACACTACTATAAAAATTCTATATAAACTGTGCTAGCATTACTACACCTTGTTTAAATTGAGATTTTATTAAATCCTAGCTAGGTAGGTATGTTTAACACTTTATTGCTCAATATCTAATGTACACAGTGAACTGGTGTATTCTCTACTATTTTTTGAGAATTTGAGGCTGTGGCAGGGTTAATCTAATAGTTTTTTTGGTATTCTAGTGTGCAAACTACTGTACATATTAATGGCATAGTAGCTTAGCTCACTCCTAACCTGAAATAGCCACGATTTTTATCAGCAGTTTTATGAACGTAATTTATAGGTTATAAACCAAGTGCCCTTGACAGAACTAAAGGATGGTCATGTCAGGTTAACAAGCCGATTCAGAGATGATTCGGCGGTTTTAGATCAGGCACAGCGTCCTGGGAGTTCGAGGATGTAAGCAGGGACCAGAACACAAAGGACTCACCTACTCCAACATCGATCTTACGTCGAACTAAACACCATTACACCACTATAACTTCACAACACATAAAAGGATACAGGCTAAGTCCAGGTTAAATCCGTCCTTTTGGTAGCGTCTCCGACGCTTGCTGACGATGCCCTTGATAGGGTTGGTCATTTTGATATTGGACATCGAGTTGGCCATTGTAGGCAGTCGATCCGTGCGGCGCGGCAGCAGCTCCGCCGCCGCAGCGCCCTTACCGGGCCCGCCCGCTCCCGGCACCGACCTCTTCTCTGGTGCCTTCCGCTCGCGACGCCGGCAGCTCACGCAAATACCCATAAAATAACCTCCGCCGCGCAGAGCGTGCCGCGCTCATCGGGCCGGCGGCGGAGCGCGAGCGGCCGCGGCCGGCGCTCAGCTCGCGCCCGCCATGCCTCTCCTGACGCCTCGAGCGCCTCCGGGCGAAGCCACCGCCTCACCGCTGCTGAGGCGAGCCCTCCCGACCTGCGACAACCTCCTCGACACACCACCGCCAGACCGAAACCACTGCACACGATACGCACTATAGCATAGCTTCACACCCGCCACACAAAGCTTATGGTACTCGCTTCACGACCGCACAAAAATGTATCTCGCGCGAATGGCGTCCATCCTGCGTTTGCAGTGCACTAGAACACGGACGAAAAGAAACAGTTGCACAAGAAAGAAAGATGGTTTGACGGCTGAAAGTCGATAGTGCATCTCGTTTCCTCTACGTCGATAAGTCTGTGACTGACAGAGATAACACACAACCTTATTTTCCACTGATGGCTCCCAGCTCTTTGTTCAGATTTAGTTCTATTTTCATTGGCTAGGTGGCGTTACCAATCATCAAACAGTGGCGCAAAAAATTCAAATCGTCCGATTTTCAGTCGTTCAGCGTGAAGGATTGGCCAAGGAAACTAATACTATTACAAAATTTTAAAATATCTTGCTTCTTATAACTTTTGCAACCTTTTAATTCTACAACATCTTAATGTTGTAAGAACTAAAAAAATACATGGGAAATATTGTAAAAATGAAACCTTGTGAAATACCATGTCGCGCCCTCTAACGCTTCTCTTTGTCGGACTTTAATTATATATTCCGAACCACGCCCTAGATGGCGCTTAAATTAACAGAATTGATCCAGTAAAGAGTAAGATACCTACTTGGTTTTGAATTTTATTATTTTAAAAGAAAAAACCTAAACCCCACTGCAAAATAGGCCTTGTCCCATTTTTTAAATTTTTCTATCAAATACCTTAGAGCTTAATGCTCTAAGCTTACGGCAATCAATTCGATAGAAGTTGTGTTAGTACTATAGAATTACTATTTAAAATTACAAAGGTTTTTGGTCCTTCGAGCCCGAACACTCCTTCACCAGAATAAATATCTCGATTTGGAAGATTAGACAACTCAAAGTGAGTCGTTAAAAATCGAGATTGTCATTGTAATGATTATTCGTAGTTATTCGTACAAAGCGGAAGCCATAATCTGGCATAATCGTGCAAAATATTATATTTGCCTGCAAAGTTTTGAGAGCATTGACGTATTTCCTAATAGTAAATATTTATTGTTATATTTACCACACCATGTGGGTGTGGTATTGTCATGCTTACCTAGTTACTATGTATACAGAATTTACAATATCCATTATATTGGCGTAGATAAGTTATATTTCTTATCACAGTTGAATAGACTGCTTGTTGCCATGCCTGGATAGGGCAGGGTGAGGCAGTGTTAGCATAACGCTGGGGCTACACTGGCGCGATAATTCGTGTCGCGTTGTCGCGCTAAAATCTTCGTTATCGGCGATGTTCTTGTCTAGGTACATTAGCGGTCAACTCGTCGCCTTTCTGCGGAGTTGACGTGGACGATAATTTGCCTGATACATCACAGAGTAACGAACTAACCGGCCTTACTGTCGCGATAGCCAGAATTACCGAAGGCCGCTAATGTAGCCGTAGCACTAGGATTACGTTAGTCTGTAGCCGATAGCGACCGACCACCGATAGGGAATGATAACTTGATAGACAAACCTTTTTTCAGGAACTAACTACAATTGTCTAACTTTTCTACGCCTAGTACCTAACTTTTCTACTTTTAGTAGGAATCTCAGACTAAGGAAAGGAATCCATCCATATCCATACTACTTAATTAGTTTTATAGAATCGAAAGTTACTCTGTCTGTTTGGAGGCTTTTCACGGCTACACGGCTCGGAACGGAACGGTTTGATGAAATTTGATACCTAATTAGTTGCAGTATTTCACGAGGAATGTTTTTGGGTACTATTTTCTGAATAAACGCGAACAAAGTCGGGAAGAACAAAATGAATATTCGGGACATTTTGAGTCTGACTCCAAAGATTTTTTTTAATGATTGAATGGGTCCACGTTTGACCACAACGCACCTGATGGAAAGTGACGATGCGGTCTAAGATGGAGCACGCTTGCCCATGAGGTGCCGTCTCACTCTTGTCTTGAAGAGGCCCAGGTGGTATCTATTGCCGGGGAACACCGAGGCAGGAAGCGCGTTCACTCCTTGGCAGTAGTGTAGTAGTTTGTAGGTATTAAGGCTGCCTGAGGCTTTCTTTTTTAATGACTCTATGCTGTTGGCAACTATGGCCTCGACAGTATACCGGGCATTAGGCAAGCGCAGATGGTGCAGGGCCTTAAATTATGCTTAGGTACAGCTATGGGCGACGACGAGCGCAAGGGCACCTCTAAGGTACGGCCTCGACTTGGGCTGTCGTCGAGGGAGGCGCGTCGAATGGCAGCTGCCTGAGACTCTGATATTTTGTATATTTATCGCTAAGGAACTTCTTGGAAAGTCTTCGGCAATTGGTATCGGTAGGTACCTACTAGCTGGGCTATAATAGGCTTGTAAAAGATTTAAGTACCTAGTTGTAGAAAGTGCCCGAACTACAAGTATATACATAGTCTAGCCATAAATATTGTTACAATACAAACTCCTTCGTTTATTTTTTTTACTGCATTTAAATTTGGAATGCGTTTATTATGTTGAAAACTACAATCTATTTCCCGCCATTTCACATATATTTTTCGTGATTATTACTAAATTTACAACATGGAATGGGGTGTCAAAGATAACAGGATTGCAGTGATTGCGTTGCACGAAAAGGGTATGGAACCGTCGGTCATTTTCAAGACTCTTCAAAATCTTGGTATCAGCCGTATGTTCGTATATCGTAGTATCGACAGATATACCGACTCTTCCTCTGTTGAAAACCATAAAAGATCGGGGCGGCCGCGTGCGATGAGGACTACTTAGGCTGTTAATGCTGTTAAAGCCAGAATTCTCAAAAAACCCAATAAGGAAACAAAAAATCTTATCGCGAGAAATGAAGATACCCGCTAGGACTCTATCGCGTATAATAAAACAAGACCTGAAGCTTGGTGCTTATCATCGATATATAGGACATGCCCTTAATCAATCGCTGCAGTTAAAGAGAGTGGATAGATCAAAACGTCATCTATCCCGGTACGCAGGTGAAAGTTACAGAAATATTAATTTTAACGACGAAAAAATTTTCACGATAGAAGAGCACTACAACAAGCAAAACGACAAAGTGTACGCTCACAGCTCTAAAGAAGCTACGAAAGTGGTTGGAAAGGTACAGCGTGGTCATCATCCTGCGTCAGTCATGGTTTGGTGGGGGGTATCCTATCACGGCGCCACAAAGCTTCATTTTTGTGAAAAAGGGGTGAAAACTTCAGCCAAAGTGTATCAAGAGACCGTCTTAGATGGTGTTGTAAAACCCCTTAGCAATACACTTTTTAAAAATCTACCGTAGAGTTTCCAACAAGACTCTGCACCTGGTCACAAGGCGCGAACTACCCAAGCCTGGCTGGAAGCCAATGTTCCGGACTTTATAAGGGCTGAAGACTGGCCCTCCTCTAGCCCAGATCTAAACCCCCTGGACTACAAATTATGGTCAGTTTTAGAGGGCATGGCCTGCTCTAAATGACACGCCGACATAGAGTCACTTAAGAAATCTTTGAAGCAAGCAGTGGCTAAATTTCCCATGGAAACAGTCCGTAAATCCATAGATTCTTGGCCAGACCGACTAAAGGCCTGTATCAAAGCCAAAGGTGGTAATTTTGAATAAAATAATAGTTATATTTTTGTTAAGACTTCAATACATGTGTACATATAATTTTTATTAACATTACATTACTGTATAAAAAAATAAATGCATTTTCATTTGTAACAGAACTTATGGCTAGACTAGGTATGTACAGGTAAATACTTTGCACTTATGTACTTTTGCTATCTGCGCCACGCAGTTTGCCCGTGAAGACATTTTCATGAGAACAGCAATTTCTTGGGACTAAATTTTAATGTAATTTAAGTAAATCTGTATTTGGGGTTCCAATTAGTTACCTACACATCTCTGGGATAAAACACATTGTTCCATTCATAGTTCCGTAAACAAATAAACAAGCAAACAATCTTTCGCATTCATTAAATCAGGATGAAAATAGAGAAATGGAAATTCAAGCGACTGTATTTATAGATGTTCTTTAAATCCATTTTAATTTTAATTTTGTAAAACTTTTAGATTTAATAAAAAAACAAAGCCAAACGAACAAAATCCGATCGAATTACAAAAAAAATCGACCTTTTTAAACCTAAGTCTACTAATAACTAATCTAAATACTAAAATACGAAACAAATGGCGAATCCCTCCTGCGTAGAATTAGGTCAGTGTTACGTTGATTCCAAGTACTGTTCGAAGCTGTACGCTCAAGGTCGACGCTAATTGCTGGCGGATGAGTCACTCTGTCACCACACGCTTTATCATCGGTATCAGTGACCAAGCTTGTGGGCAAAGTGCCGATAAACCTACAGAAGGGCTTATAAAAAAATTGCAAGAAAAACATCATCATCACTTCACCATTTTCTAACCATTTCTGAGCTTCGGTTGAGTTCAGCCCTGTGCTGTGCCAGTACCAGTAGTGGATTTGCAGTCTTGGCCGCCTTAAGCTGTGGAATACCAGCCCTTTCTCAGTTCCCAGCACTGGCGGATGGCGGATTTACACATGTTTCTAGCATTGTTTAGGAACCCCCCTCTAGTCAAAAATGTAGTAATAACCATGATTCAAATAACAAGGTTTAGCATTCCTGGAGCAAACACGTAATGACGTCACTCGTCATCGTTTCTTTCGAGCTTGTTTTACTTGACATATTTCGATCTTGCTTAAGCATGGATTGACGTCACTACGTGTTGCCCATGTGACCAGAATGCTATACCTAGCGGAGTTTAGTATTAGACCATGGTAATAACTTGAAGTGCTGAGTGTTATACATAGCTACAAGTTCGTACTGAATCCCCGGACGTGTGCGAGGCCGACTGGCACTTGATCGCATTTTAAGGGAAACCCGCCACTACAGACAGTACATAGTCCGACCGACCAGCGGCTTTCGAATGACTGCTAGGTAGTTAGGTATATAACTAGTGGCTCTGTGCGCTGAGGACCTCGCGGCTGACCTCTTTCCTCCTGTACAGAGGACCGTGTACTTATCCTGTACCGTGACATCTTACCATTATACTCGTAGTTACGTTTTGTTTCCGACGCTGCGCGACTGCGAATCATATCGGCACGCAATAAGGTTCATGGTCGCGCAGCTTCGGAATCAAAGTTCAACCATCATGACAATATGACGTCACGGAATAAGACAGGTACGGGCCCAGGAGGGCTATTCCTGCTCGTGTGATGAGATGAGATTTTATCTTGGTCACTCTCAAACCTATGAAGTTTCAAACGCGAGCAACAAGGACGAAAAAAGGTGAGATTAAAATTTCAAATCTCCGAATAGGGCCACTGCTAGAGTGATGAGATGAGATTTTATCTTGATCACTCTCACATCTATGACGTTTGAAACGAGAGCAACAAGGACGAAAAAAAGTGAGATGAAAATCTCAGATCTCTGAATGGGCCACAGGTCGAAAATTCTAATTGAAATTTAGTAAGTACCTATAGGATTTAAAAAAAAAGCAAATTTCCGCTATTTTTTGAACAATTTCCAAAAACTGACTCCACAAAAAAAAAGTACATTTATCGAACCCTGCTCACAAAATTTCAAGAGAATCGGTTTGAGAAATGCGACCCTGTACAGGAAGACAGCCGGACAGAACTCGGACAGACGCCGGACATACGCAAGCATTTATGCTGAAGCTGAAGAATAGACGCTTCGCTCGCTAACTTTCGCTTGGTCGAATAGCGATCTAGCGACCCGGGGGGCTATTCCTGCGCGTGAGATGAGATGAGATTTTATCTTGGTCACTCTCACACCTATGACGTTTCAAACGAGAGCAACAAGGACGAAAAAAAGTGAGATGAAAATATCAAATCTCCGAATAGGGTCCCTGTGTGACACAGGTTGTGTGTAGTAAAAACCGCATTAAATTACATTGCGTAGTGTAGGAAGAGTTAACGGTTAAACAGATAGAGAGACAGACGCGGAAAGCTACTAAGTTTTATACTATGAAATTGATCAGTGAAAATCGTTTAAAAAAAACTAGCTGCACCGGGCTAGTATTTTATAACAGCGGGTGATAGTTACTCATAGTAAAAAAGTACCCTACGTGTTAATCCAATGGCCCTATTCGGAGATTTGAGATTTTCATCTCACCCTTTTTCGTCCTTGTTGCTCTCGTTTGAAACGTCATATGTGTCAGAGTGACCAAGATAAAATCTCATCTCATCTCACGCGTAGGAATAGCCCCCCAGATTAGAAGCTATCTGCGTTACGAATTTCTTTCATATCCGTCGTTCCCTTCAAGCGTGAAGAAGTATCACAACAAACTTTTAGACTTTTTGATCGCTCTCTCTATCTTCTCTACATCGTATAAAACAAAATTGCTTTCCGCGTCTGTATGCACGCTAATAAACCACGCCACGGATTTTGATGCTGTTGTCGCCCTCAGTTAGATATTTTTTCACGGAAGGTCACTAGTAAAATAAAGGAATCAGTAGGAATAAATATCTTTCATACTACGAGTATTATTTATCCTGTGCCTTGACTAGACGGTAGGCAACAAGTTAACCTAGTAAGTTACAACTTTCTTGAAGCACTTAATAAAATTACCATTTGAAAGGTAACATGGTAATTGAAGTTTGAAGTAATGACGTCCAGACATGATTCGAGAAAGCACTCATGGCTAAGTGGTGTAGGTATGGGCTGTTAAGGCGGAGACTGAGTCGCAACGTTTTTTCGTAACGTAGCATTCGCGACGAGCCTTGATAACGACGACGAGCACCTTGGGCCAAACCATGATGTAATTGTCATGATAGTTACGTTTTGTTTCCGGCGATGCGCAACCGTGAACCTTATTGCGCGACGATACGATTCGCGGTAGCGTAGCGTTGGCAACAAAACTTAACCATCATAATAAGATATAAATATATAATAAGATATAATATTTAAGATGTCACTGTACAGGCCCTTTGCTCTAGCGCTCTAAGCGAGCACGCTTCAATAGGCTCGCCAAAAAGCCATCTGGCTCGCGTGCCTGCGGTTCGGCTGGCTGCATTGCATTGCGAATTGTTACAGAAACTCGATATATGCTACGATGAAACGTTGCAAGTCAGTCCCCGCCTTTAAGGAAACACGTGTAGGCGGCCTGGATACGTGCTAGTAATGCGATGGTTCATTATCTTCAACCTAATGTCACTAGCTTGACAACTGCTAGTGGGCCCTGCGCTAACGATGGCGACGTTTGTAGTAGACAAAAAACGCGCCCATTAATCACAGGAATATTATAAATGCGAAAAAGTTTGGATGGGTGAGAACGGCTAAATGGATCTGGGTGAAATTTGGCACCGAGATAGATTATAGTCTGGAATAGCACTTAGGCTACTTTTTAACTGCGAGGCGTGTGTGTACTTATGCGCGTTAGAAGTTATACTTCTTAACCTCAAATCTATAAATGCACTCAAAACAGTTTATTCAAATCAGTTTTATCGCTAATATATTCAATAAATAGATATACCTACTAATAAATAATAAATTATTAGTAAATACTATCACCGTCGTATATGAAATTGATTTAATAAAAACACTAAAATGATATTTATTCATTCACTGTTTAATTGTACTCTTACGAAACACGTGTAGGTACTAATTATAAAAATACTAGAATATACAACTTGAACTTAGTTATCAATTTTCATGCCACCTAGAACTAACTTCACGAAGTAGAATTTAGGTGTCGGTGTGCGCGCGCATCGTAAAAATTCACTCTCATCATTTTTCTCTATCGCGCTAGAAGAAGTAAAACTTCAAAAAAATAATGTTCCCAAAGAGATGCGGGGCGCGGCTAGTACATACTAATAATAGAACCTGGATGACCGAGCTTTGCTTGGTATTTTTTTTATTGTTTAAATTGTGTTATTTAAATATATTTTTAAACACTCATTGACTTCGTGTTACTTAACAACGCCATCTGCTGTTGTGTCGTTAAAGCAATTAGTTGCTCACAAAAAATAGTATTATTATTCGCCAATAGATGTCAGGAAGAGTCATATTTTTCAGTTGAGACTACTCAAACGCCTCCTTTTTGTTATTTTTCTTCCAAGTTTATGTTTAAGTTGATTATCGATAAAACACGAATAAAATGACATTTTCTAAAAATGATTCCTAGCTAGATCGATTTATCGCCCCCGAAACCCCCTATATACTAAATTGTATGAAAATCGTTGGAGCCGATTCCGAGATTCCAATTATTTAAATAAATTGCTCATTTAAAGATAAGATAAGATAAAACGAAAGTAACTCTGTCTTTCTGCTTGTAGGCTTTACTAATTATGAAATGGATAAAAACTCCATGATAAAAGGTCCGTTCAGTCGTTTAGCAGTGAAGTTTAAAACGTTACTGCCAAAATTAGTTACAGTATTTAACGAGGAAGGTTTTTGGATACTATTTCATGAATAAACGCAAACGAGTTACAGGTTACCGCTGGTTTAAAATATAACTATGTACTAATTACATAGGTACTGCAAAATGCCAATGTATTATTTAAAAGCGTTAATTATCTATGGTCGGAAAATTATCAGTTTCTCTAAGTCTAGAGTCTAGACCATTCATGATATGAGTGAATTAGTACCCACTCATGGCTGAGTGGAAGAAACATGTGCTGTCTGGGACAGGTACTAGAAATATCTATGATATAGGCTTTTGACACAGATACTAAAAGACTGAGTTTTAATAAGCAGAAATATGATTTCTTCTTATTCCTACGTGTTGTTCTGCATTCCCGCGAAATATGTAGAGGTAGTTATAATGTTGGTGAATACGGAGGTTAGCCAAACTTTCTTTTAGTGTCGATTAACACATACGCTTTAAAAATGGCGATGTAATTATTTCAGCAGCTACCTACCTAATATTTCTTGTATTTAATAGGTACTTACCTAAAGAATCTCGATCACGTGCGTTTTAGACCTTTTCAGCGATATGTTACGGTTCATTTTCACACAATCACATCACGTTCTCAGATTACTTCTTAATGATGAAGATAAGATATTATCTTAATTTATAGTCTGATATTAATTTTACGATTTATTTATAAAATCTGTGTGCCTAATGAGTGTTTAAATATTGATATAATGAGTCTATACAGGGTTATTGGTAACTTACGCACCACTCTTAAGGACTAATTACCTACATCAAGACAAACAACTTTAGTTCTACGACTTTCGCTAATTCACTACCTATCTTCTTTTGATGCAAATATAAATTCTGACTGCCTCAGTGGCTCAGTTGGTAGTGAACCTGCCTTCTGAGCTTGGGGACGTGGGTTCAATTCCCACCTAGGGCAAACATTTATGCGATGAACAGTTGTGTTTGTTCTATGTCTGGGTGTTAATATGTATTTAAAAATATCTAAGTATGTATATCAGTCTCTGGCAGCCATAGTACAAGCTTTGCTTAGTTTGGGGTCAGGCGACCGTGTGTGGAAGTGTCCCGAATTTATTTATTATTTATTATTATCTTAACAGCCAGTAAACATTTTCGCCGTAGTTATAGGCGCATAAGCAGAGCACGGAGTAGCAGCGGCGAAGACAAGAGCGGTGGTAGAGTTAATAACAGGGAACAAATAGGGATCTTGCATCAAATTTTCAATGACAAATTAGGTTAATAATTCAATTAAGAATATTGTAAAATGTACAGCGGTGATATCATGTTTGAAATTACGTAAAACAGAACGTAATTTCAATCATCAATAAGCTTGTAGTGACGTCACACCATACGATAAGGGCCGGCTCTCATTGACGGTGCGGCAAAGCACGCGTCGGCATGCCGAAGGATTCTGTGCTGTAGCGCGTTGTGACGAAAGTAACTGAATTTCATTCACTCATTTAGTTAAGGCCCGGTATTACACGAAACCACTAACAACAAGTTTTTTTTGTGCCTAGTTTTGAATAATTATGATGATCAGGTGCAAAAAAATACAGCTGGTAGAAGAAACAACCAACTAAAATTTAACCGTCATCTTTATTTGTGTCCTTGTTACGATAAATACCAATAGACGGCAAAAAAATGTGATTCTAGGTGCCGATCTCATTTTACCTTTAAATATGATATCCGATTTTCTAACTAAATGAAGCAGCTTAAGTAAACGTGTGTGTGGGTGAAAAATCGTGCTATGACCACGTCTTAACCATGGACAACATTGTGCATCTCTAAAGTGAAGCCCATGGAATGTCGCGATGTGCTGGAGTATTCTGGGGGTTAAAACGGCGTAACGCAGCATTCCGCGACATCACGTGAATCTATTTGTGTTGAAATAAAAGAACGGCAGTGCATACTTCATTCAAATAAGGTTAAAAATATATTTGTCCACGAAAAACATCCGTTGCCGCGTCGTTCCGTGCCTTGCCGTTGTGAGCATCAGCCTTAAATGTTGCCTATGCGAGGACCGACGTCATGCCGTAGATATTACGCTTGTCACCTTCGTTTTTGCGTAAGTTACCAATAACCCTGTATATTGTGTTTATTATCGATGACCTTTGTCTACGATGGTTAATTTTATAATTAACAATAATGGAATAGAGGAAGGAAACTGCTTTACCGAGTTCCTGCATATGTATTCACAATCATTAGGAAAATTTCCGCTTGGATTTCAAAAAATTTAAACAATTTTTTTCGTTTCTCAGTCCGTATTCATGTTTTTAAACGTGATTTACTCTTTTGATCGGATTTATATTTCTCTATTCCAAAATTTATACAAGTATACTGGATTCGAACAGTTACAAGAACGAACAGACAAGTGTCTAACTCAACATTTGTGGTATCTGGAATGATTGTGAATAGCACCGCTGGTCACAAGAGACTGGACTCGAGACTGGTCACAAGACTTAGGAAATAAACTGGATAGTCGGTCAGAGAAAATAAAAATGTTTCACTCATAGCTCTGTACTAGTGTAACTGTTTGTGATGCAGTGAAAGAAATGTTGGTAGGTACGAGTATTCATAGGATAGGACCATCACCAAAAAGACCACTAGTGGTAGTCGTTACTATGTCCGAACGAGCCCCACTGGCGACATTGGGAAAAAATTTAAACTTCGTAACGACCACCACTGATGACCGTTTTCATGGTGCTCGTTGAGTGCCTACGTCATTACTACCTAAGCCATTACTAGATACCTACAGGGGTGTAACGCGCGCGAGCCACCAAGAACAAAATCGTCCTATAACATTCTCACTCGTCAGGTTATAATATGTAAAATTTTTGTATGTAGGTAAATGATGTAATAGCCATTTTTTATCAAAGACATGAGACATTTTACAAATAGACTTTAGAGCAATGATACACTAGGTATGACTGTCCGATTTACGTCCTTTTTTATTAGATATTTTACAAGATCTGAAAATGCAGGCTGTACCTATATTAACCTATAATCTACTAGCTGCGCTATTGTTTTTGGGATAAAAAGTAACCTTTTCCGTACTCCCGACAACGTGTATGCAAAACTTTAAGATGATCGGTTGAATAGTTGAGACGTGAAAGCGTTACAAACAAACAAACAAACGAACAAACTCACTTTCGCATTTATAATATTAGTTAGGATTAGTATGATAATATACACTACTGCCATACATACACCTCATACTACTATATTATTTAGCCGTAATGGAAATAATTACTTATTTACATTTTTTCCTAATATTATAAAGGCGATAGTTTCAGTGTGTAATGTGTATGTTAGTACCTAACTTCTTCACTCTCAAACAGATAGAAGGATTTTAATTAAATTTGGCATTCCGCGCCCGACCGCAGATGGCAGCAGGAGACGACGACATTTCTGGTTTGTGTAGGTATATTGAATAATGGACGACATGAAGTCAGCGGCTGTGGAACGCATCTCGTACAAATACATACAAACCAGAAATGTTGTCGACTGCTGCTGCCGTCTGCAGTCGGGCGGGGAATGGTACCTTTACCTATAATTATCCGGCTTGGTTTATTTATAACGGTTTGATCATGACGTAGGCCCTCAGTTTCTTGCCTGTTCTTCTGAGCAGAGGTTCTTTATCCGAACAAGGCGGTCGAGTCTATTTAAAAAAAAAAAACTTTGACGATCATAAGTGTATTTTTGATACCCAAATTGAATAAAAACATTTTGACTTTGACTTTGAGGCAACTATTTAACCGCTGGTAAAACCGCGGGGCGCAGCTAGTTTTTAGATACATTTCAGTAGACATTTGTTTTATTAATATTCGTGTGAACTGGCTAAAATTGCCAAAACAAGTTTAAATTCGATTTATCGTGCCCGTATTATGTCATAACTCCAGCACAACGCATTCAAGGTCACGGAGAATACACAACAAACCCCTGGCGAGGTAAATACAGCAGCTGTATACATACCAACCTATCTACAAAAGTTGACGCAATTATTGCACTAAAAAAAAAGGAACAAAGTTCTTGTAAACGCCTTTCAGTTGTTTAGGAAATGCGATAGTAGCGCCCTCGTCCGAGTGCAGAGGAGAGTTGGTGGTTACCGTTATCAAAGGTGTAGCTCGGCCGATAGCTAGACAGACGGATGGATGATAAGATAAGGGCCGTCTTGGTAACACATGCACTTATTTTCGATGAATAAGCATGTGCTGGTATTTTATTTTACTGTGCGAAACGAAGGCAGAAGGGAATAGTTCGGCATTTTATGTTTACATGGTTATATCCTACATCTGTCTGATGATAGCTTGAGTAAGATAAATCCTCATAAAAAATGCAGGCAAGTAGGTACTTCATCACAATATATTTTTTATTTGAATATTAGCAAAATTTTATGAAGATTGGACCAATGATACTCAAAGTTAGCCGAGCGAGCGTATGGGTATTTACAATCATTAGGAAACGTTTTTGTTCGGATTCCAAAAATTGTAAACTCAAATTATTCGAATCTCAGTCTGTATTCATAAATTTTTAAACGTGTTTCAATTTTTTTTTTTTTGTAGAATAGGTCGACGTTTAACCACCAACTCGCCTGATGTTAAGCGACGTTGTGGTGTAAGATTGAGCACGACGACCTAGAAGGTACTTATTCACTCTAGCCTTAAAGATACCCAGGTTATAGTTAGTTGGGAGTACAGACTCCATTCCCTAGCGGTTCGTATCAGAAAGGTAGAGGCAAACCGTTTAGTACGAGTTGGTGGAATGTTTACTAAATATTTTACGTATGTGTCTTCCGAAAAGTAGACTGAGATTAGAACTATTTGAGTTGGAAATTTGTGGAATTCAATCGCAAACGTTTCCGAATAATAATAATAATAATAAATTCGGGACACTTCCACACACGGTCGCCTGACCCCAAACTAAGCAAAGCTTGTACTATGGCTGCCAGAGACTGATATACATACTTAGATATTTTTAAATACATACTTAAATAGATATTAACACCCAGACATAGAACAAACACAAATGTTCATCACATAAATGTTTGCCCTAGGTGGGAATCGAACCCACGCCCCCAAGCACAGAAGGCAGGTTCACTACCAACTGAGCCACCGAGGCAGTGGATGATTGTGAATAGCACTGCAGGTCGCATTTCTCAATCGATTCTCGTGAAATATTTCGAGCAGAGAAAACAGTATCTTTTCTTGCTCTCTTTCTCGTCGTCTCCTTATAGGCAAAACGGCACTAGAAAACCTTTAGCCAATTCCAAGTTAGTCTAAAGTGGTGGCCGGACCCTTAATCATAAAAAATAAGTGTATAAGTGTATGGTGAATAAGTGTATGGTATGGTGTGGTGTATGGTGTATAAGTGTATGGTAAAATAAGTGTATGGTGAGGCGCGGCAGCTGTCTCGCTCGCTCGCGACACTATCATATTAGATATAAAAACATGGAATGTATTTTTGATAAATTTGCATTGAAAACAGTATTACAAAGTATTCAGAATAATTTTCATGATGCCGGAAATGTTGGAAGAACAGCCTCAAATTTTTAAACATACATTTGCATGTTTATTTTAATTTAGTGTGAGTTTTTGAATTTTATCCCATGCTTTTTTGAATTGTTCCTCCACTTCGGTTGGTTAACTAAAGACACAATTTATCATAAAATCTACAAAAGCCTATTTATGAATTTAAAATAATCTTTAATCAGAACTGTAGTTTCTTTTCAAACATGTTGAGTATCCGATCGACCTCCGCGGCGCGCTCCGCGAGAGTCCTGACCTCGTCCTCACTGAGGACGGAGGACTGCTTGCCGGCGTTCTTGACGAGGAAATGTTGGATGAACAGACGAAGGCTTTGTCTGAAAACAAATGCATGTTTTATTAGAATTAGGCACATATCTTTGTTTAAATTTGCTGGCTTAAAAACTAAAATTATCTTTTTTCTTTTTCATGCTATTCTTATTATCTAATACTAGCTGCGCCCAGCGGTTTCACCCGCGACTAAAAAGTATCCTATGTGCTATTCTAGACTATAATCTACCTCTGTGCCAAATTTCATCCAGATCTGTTGAGCCGTTCTGACGTGAAAGAGTAACGAACATCCATCCATCCATTCTTACAAACTTTCGCGTTTATAATATTAGTAGGAGTAGGATTGGTAAAATAAGTTTTTTTTTTTTAATTTTGGCTTATCATATTATTTTGTTTTGTTTATTCATTCAAAACACATTTAACATCAGGACGGTGCTGTAAGACTTAGAATTTTAAATGTAATGCACTGTGCAACAAATACAGATTTGTCTCAGTAGACACTGAACTCTCCCTTCGCTCGGCAACAATGGCATAAAATGCATCAATTGAAAGACATCTATAATAGTTTAGGCATTTTCATTACAATGTTCCGCCAGCTTGTGAAGAAACTATACACTAACCTGTGGAGTTGTTTACAACCACCAATAGGTAACGCAGATTAGGCAATAGTAGCCGCTCGAGTCACGCGTCCCATTGTTTAAATCCGGAACAAAATAAATCTTTCTGGATAGTATTTTTGGGCACTGTTTTTATCTATTAAACAATAGGGTGTTTATTTGAATCTTTTGTATTGTCCGAATAGTCTAGATTAAACGTGCGGCTCCGACAGATTTTTTTTGTGTCTTTGCGCTATTGTTTAATCGAATGTTCTGGATATCTTAAACTTGTTTAATACGCGGATGACCAACGACTCGGCAGCCAGTTTTAATTACGCGTTTAAAATGTCAATATCCAAATGACTGTACCAGTAGTGTTCAGTGCGTTATAGTGCAAGTTTTTACTCTAGTGTAACATTATGTTTGTGTACTTGGTGAATAAAGTAAATCTTCGGATACATCGACGTTTCATTCCTTTTATCCCTACCCAGCTCGTAACAATAATCTAATTATAGAGGCAAATTTTGTAGGTTTGTATGTAGGGGAAAGTCAATGAAACTGTTGGCCTAACTTTAAAAAATGAAAGCTAAACCATCACCGAATACCGAAGCTGAAATTTATTTTTTTGGTTTTCGGATACAATTTTCTGAAGCAGCTACTGCAGTTAATAGCTGTTACTGCAGCTATTAACTTGCAATCTTTTAAAATAAGACTAAAAAAATGGCTCATTGAGCAAGCTTTCTATGATTTTCATGAATTTGTAAACTCGGACATGTGATTTTTTTATTAATAATTTTTATTCTTAATATTTTTTAATTTAGTTATGTGTTCTTGTGTTGTGTAATTTTTGAATTTGACATTTTTGCTGTATTATTTTATTATACATTGATTGTATTATTATTTAAATTGACATGTAAAATTTCATTTTATGAATAAAATGAATACCTATGAATATGAATAAACGCGAACGAAGTCGCAGGCTACAGCTAGTTATAAATACAAACCTGAACATGTGCAGTTTGGGTGCCTTGGCGATCCTGTGGAAGACTTCCAGCGAAGCTTGCAGGTCTGTGTTCATGATGAGCGACAGCAGGACCTGCCGCATGAAGCGAACGGACTGCTTGTTCAGGTCCGAGAACTGGATCACCTGGAATATGGAACGCAGACATTTATTGCTGCACTAAGAGCGGTGGCTCAGTTGGTAGTGAACCTGCCTTCTGATTCCCACCTAGGACAAACATTCATGTGATGAACATTAGTGTTTGTTCTATGTCTGGGTGTTAATATATATTTAAGTATGTATTTAATAATATCTAAGTATGTATATCAGTATGTGGCAGCCATAGTACAAGCTTTGCTTAGTTTGGTGTCAGGCGACTGTATGTGGAAGTGTCCCGAATTTATTTATTTATTTATTCTAGACGGGCCATATTTTCACTGCAATACTGGGGGGGCTATTCCTGCGCGTGAGATGAGATGAGATTTTATCTTGGCCACTCTCACACCTATGACGTTTCAAACGCGAGCAACAAGGACGAAAAAAAGTGAGATGAAAATCTCAAATCTCCGAATAGGGCCCCTGGCCCGGGAATAATTTGAGTGTGGCCCGGCTATACAGGGTGTTACAAAAACCCTGTTATATACGCGAGGTGCGCATCCAGTATCGAGTGGAGGATGCAATTTTGCTAGTTTAAATTAAATATTCACCTAAAAATTTTGAGCACTCATCGCGCTCCACTCTCTTAAAAGCGAGAACGCAGACACTAATCGCGTCGGTTTTATTTGCAAACTATTCGGGTCGTGCCGCTACTTGCTTAGAATAAAAGCCGCCAACATAATGATACAGATTTGTTAATATTTATGTAAAATTACATTTCTTCTTGCATTCTTCAACCGATCATATTGCTATTTTTAATGTGCATTTTTTTGGTATTTTGCATGAATACTTAAAAGTGTGTGTACATGACCTTCTATTATACAACAGGGTTTTTGTAACATGCCGTATAGTCATACATTTCTAGCATGGCTGATGATGGCCGGGCTACAGTTGGCAATATTGCCAGCATTGCAATAAAAATATGCCGTCTAGGAGCACCCTAACAAAACATTATCGTCACGCTCTTCCCCTGAAGAGGCTGGCAGAGGTATATTACAACACCCACAGTTCGCCAGGCGATATTCAGTCCCAAACACTAGTTGGTGCACTATACACAGTGTAACGGTGTATCTTTAAACGACGGACATTTTCTAGGATAATATTGTTCTCATCATTATGGCCAACTTTTACATCAGGGCCAACCTAGGGTAGGGCTGATATCGAGAAAAAAAAATCAGCTGGTTCTTACAAAAAGTACACTGATTGTCAATGAAATGTATGGAACCGTTTTTTTTACGTTTTCAAGGTTGCCCCATACTTTATTAGTGCTGCGCCAGTGGATAATACCTACTTCTACAAAATCTGCGGGAATGCAAAACAACACATTGTTTACATATAAAAAAGCGAAGTCTCTGATCATCAGTGAAATAATAAGCACGTGTAACAAAGTGAATAGATAAGAAACCTATAAAAATACGAGGAGCCATAAAAGTTAAAAAGTTACCTTCAGCACGGACAGAGGCAGTCCTTTCTCCATGATCAAATGTGTGAGGAACTGAGCCAAGTTCGCGAGACACTGCTTCGACTCGTTCTCTATGTCCTTTATTTTGTCCCACACACAGAACTGGAAGGATAGCTGGAAACAGAGACGATGTATTCGTTACTAATAAATTACTGTGGCTGCATCAGTGGCTCAGTTAAGAGTGAACCTGCTATTTGAACTTAGGGGCGTAGGTTTGATTCCCAGCTAGGGAAAACATTCGTGTGATTAGCATTTGTTTTATTCTATGTCTTGGTGTTAATATACAACGTGTCACAGAAATGTTAGACAATACGGAAGGGCGTGTATGTGTATCCAGCCACGAATCACCTGTGTGAATTTTAAGCTTCATAAGTCATTTTAAATTTTCCATTTTAGACTAAAAAAATTTTTTTTCGTATTATTTTGAACAACCGTAACGATAAAGAAGGTCAGTGACCGGATGGCAGCGCGCGGCAGAGCACCGCGTCAATCGCTTTCAAGTCGCCGCCCGCCGCCGCGCGCCGACACCGCGCGCTCTCCGCGCGACACAGCGTCGTGGCGCTTCCGTCGTCCACCAGCTGATACGTTCGCTGGGCTGACATCGGGTTATTTCACACAAAACTTTAGCTTGCTATAATAATAATAATAATAATAAAATTCTTTATTTCAGGCCACAATAACCCAGTACAAATTAACTACTAATTGTAATAACAACAAAATTCCGTAATTACGAGTAGGTAGTTAAAATAGTTACATGTATAATTCGTAATCTAACATGCTGAGGGTTATGAGATCTTATGGGTTAAATTATACGAGTAAATATGTCTCGGCATACGTCGTTTAAGTATTTTTCAGCCTTTTTTCTGTTACACGTTGTATATTAAAGTATGTATTTAAAAAATATAAGTGTATATTTGTAGGCGATCGTGTGTGACACTGTGCCGAATTGTTTATTACGTCCGCGGCGTAACCCGAGGTTAAAAAGTAGCCTGTGTGTTATTACTGGGTATACCTACTCCATAACAAATTTCATCAAAATCCGTTCCTGCGTTTAAGCGTGAAAACACACATTCACAAAGTTTCGCCTTTATAGCATTAGTGTGATAGTGTGATGTGATGTGATGTGATAGTGTGATATATTAATTTGATAAGTCAAAGTAAAAATATTTATTTACTTAAATAGGATAAGTACAAACAGTTATACTACAATACTTACAATATAAATACATATTTATTTTTTAGTTCTGCCTATTTGTCAGATAACTTGACATGTGAATATGTCAAAATTAATATCATTATTTAAAACCAAAATATTACTCAGTTTAAATTATTTGAGTTATGTCAATAAGTCAGTACTATATTTAGTTTAAAAATTATATATGTACCATCATTTCATTGGGTATATCTTATATCTTTAAATGAGCAATTCTTGTATTTATATATATATATATATAATTGGAATCTCGGAATCGGCTCCAACGATTTTCATATAATTTAGTATATAGGGGGTTTCGGGGGCGATAAATCGATCTAGCTAGGAATCATTTTTAGAAAATGTCATTTTATTCGTGTTTTATCGATAATCAATCTCAACTTAAAATATGACTCTTCCTGACATCTATTGGCGAATAATAATACTATTTTTTGTGAGCAACTAACTGCTTTAACGACACAACAGCAGATGGCGTTGTTAAGTAACACGAAGTCAATGAGTGTTTGCTTTGAGGTTAGACTAAAATCAATTGTTTATTATCCAAAAAACACAATTAAAAAATTAAAAAAAAAATACCGAGCAAAGCTCGGCCATCCAGGTACTGATATTAATATGATATACATATAATATTTATAATTATGGTGGAAATTCCGCCAAAACGCACTAAGTTTTTCAAGTCAACTTTTCTCTGCGTCTGTCTTTCCACCTAAATACAATCGGGGGTGTTTAAGCGTAAAGTGAATAGGTATCTCCTAGGCAAGCGTGTTACACCTTCGATCACGTCGACGCTTCCCATCAGGCGAGTCAGTGATCAAACGCATGCCTAGTCTGTTGTAAAAAAAAACGCACCTGGTACCTCCTGTCACTGTGGCACAGCTTGTTGGCCAGCAGGCCGTAGTAGGGGTTGTATCCCTTCTCCCTCAGGCAGCAGGCCGCGGTGACGTGCGCCACCTCTCGCTCCTGGTGGCCCTTGAGGCCCAAGTGCTGGAGCTTCTCGAAAGCATCCATGTAGTCCTGGAAGTGTTTGAGTTATTTTTGAGTGTGGATTTGCTCAAAACGGATGAGTGGCAAGTCTTAGGATCGAAGATCAAAGCCCGCATGCTAAAATCACGCTCAGTCTTGAATCTCGATTTAAAACTGGTTTTACCATACATAATAGTTATAAAAGCGATGATAGCATAGTTGGAGAAGAGCCGCCTCTCAAGCCAGAGGGAGCGGGTTCGATTCATTGTGTGAACATTTGTGCGTATTGTATGTAATCTGTTACATACTCGTACCTGGAGCCCCGTGTATAGCGACAGGCTCGCCCCCTGTCACATTTGGGACTGAATAACGTCCGACAAAGTGTGGGTGCTGTATTACACCTCTGGCATATGTTTACTCTCCGAGGGGGCCTCGGGGAAAAAGCGTGACGATATGTTATGTTAATTATTATGTTACGCCAGTCGCGGCTGATGATGAAACTATACGCTAATCTGTGGCGATGTTGTTTACAACTACCGATAGGTAACGCAGATTAGACAATAGTAGCCGCTCGAGTCGCGCGTTCCATTATTAAATCCGGAACAAAAGAAATCTTACTGGAAAGCAATTATTGTGCACCGTTTTTATGATGTTTTTATCCAATTAATAATGGGGTGTTTATTTAAATCCGAATGTTCTAGATTGAACGCACGGCTCCGCGTGATAAACAACTTTTTGTGTCCTTGCGCTATTGTTTAATCGAATGTTCTTGATATCTTAAAATTGTATAAATATGCGGACGACCGACGACTCGGCAGTCAGTTTTGATTACGCGTTCAAAGTGCTAACATCAACATCAATAACACGAGAAGTGTTCAAAGTGTTATAGTGCAAGTGTCTAGTGTAGTGTAACAGTGTTTGTGTACTTGGTGAATAAAGTGAATCTTCGGATACATCGACGTTTCATTCCTTTTATCCTAATCCCGTTCGTAACAATAATAAATGCGTAATTTCAAAATTTTCTCGGTTGATGTTCGTCATGAGAACTTTGAAAAAAACCCCGACATCGATTTTCATCAAACATAGTTAGGAACACTCCCGACTAATTCACCCTTTGAACAAAAAAAAAAAACTAAGTCAAAATCGGTTCATCCGTCCGGGAGTTACGATGCCACAGATAGACAGACAGACACACAGACACGCACACGTCAAACTTATAACACCCCATTGTTTTCGCGTTTTTCTAGTGCTCTTTTCCCACGCTGACCAACCACTCAACCAACATTATTACGACATAATGCTTACCCTGAGTACTTTTATGTCTAAAGAGTTCCGTTCTACTAAGTACTGTTTATGAATATAAAGTGACAGGTAAACTTTTTTTTACTATTGGGCGTGACATGTACGTCTTTTACTTGGGTTACGTCATACATTTTATTCATTTAGAACCTAACAGCTGGCTGTTATATTTCTTGGGCCGTGCAATGTTTTCTCAGTCCATATCATTTATCAAAGTGCTTACCTCAGCGGCCATGATAACGCAGAAGATGCTCCTCCTCACGTCAGTGTTCATCCTCTGCTTCCTGGCCAGCTCCAGCAATTTCTGGTCGTGGTCAGGTCTGGTCTGGTCGGCGGCGCGGGACTGCTCTACTTCTCTAGCACTCCCTTCCCAGGCCGAGCCTACCACCCACCACTTGCCGCGCTCCTCCGCTGGAGAGGATATTATGTTTTCAAGGTGTATGGTTGATAAACAGATAAACTCTTTATTGTTCACACCAAATAACAAAACAACAAGATAACAATTGTAATAAAACTTATTCTATAGTGTAGCAACTGGCGGCCTTATCGCTAAAAGCGATCTCTTCCAGGCAACCTTAGGATGAAGAGGATACGACAAATGAGTATGGGATAGGGTACGGTAAAGCGCGGCAGTTGTCTCGCTCGCTCGCGATACTATTATAATAGATATAAAACTATAAAAAGTAATTTTGATAAATTTGCCTCTATCAATGCATTGAAAACAGTAGGTATTACAAAATATTCAGAATAATTTTCATGCTGATATTTGTAATGAATGCTCAGAGAAACGTAAATACTTTTTTTTATTACGTGGTTACGTTTTTCTAAGTAAAAACTATAATTATTAACATGAAAATTATTCTGGATACTTTGTATTATTGTGACTATGTGGGTGTCTCCCCGTGGTCCAAGTATTCGCCAGCTGTCCCTGTTGGGACTATTGTAGGTTGATTTATAGTGCAATACTGGCTACGAGTGTTAAAACACATCAATCACTCTTTCAAAGATTCACCTGGAAATGGACTTTTTTCTAAGTTTTTTCAGATCAATTTGGTCATATTCCTTTGTTCGGACCATAGACAGAATCCACGACTTTGTCAACAACGTTAGTTTACCGACCAACTAATGCTGGGTACAGACCAAGCCAATGAATGCCAAAGCATACACTGCGTCTTGTTTCGTTTCAATAAAATAAAACGAGACGCAGCAAATCGTTGGTCTTCGTTTGCTTTGGTCTGTACGCTGTGCAAGAGCAGTGCCACCACTGCTGGTTACATAGCCGATCGAAGAATTTCCTTTCATGTGTTAATTACTTAGGTACCTTTCAAAAGGTCCTCGAGTCGAATGTTGAGCGGAGTGACGTAGTTCCCCTTCCTCACGACCGTCCTGGTGCTCTTGAGGAGCTGTTCCTGGTAGCTCGGGTCGTAGTTGGGGATCTTCATCAGGTTGTTGTTCTTTATCGCCATCAGAACTTCCAGCAGGAATTTTATACGCGATCTGGGTGAATATTTGGGGTTCATTATTGAGAATTTGCTCAGTAGGTACAAAGATTAACTTGTACTTGATCAACATCATGATGTCAGCCGGAAGACGTGCACAGCTAGGCAGAAGCTAATCCCAATGATCAGCTCAATGATCTTGAAGATCAGATCAGATCAATGATCATGAATCCCAATGATCTCCACAACGGCCGGACTTGCGCTGTCCGAATCCAGCGGCTTCCCGCGACCCTCACTTGATCGTAAGTCCACCTTGTGGTTACGGTATTGACAGTTTTATGAAATTCTAAATTTCTAATTTAAATTTTAAAACATGAATACTGAAATTTGAAATGGTATGATTGATGGCGTCAAAAATACACACAAACGAGGGTGTCAATATGAACTCACCCGCTGGCGGCGCCCGCACTGAGCCCGGCGGCGCGCGGCTGCACATCCTGCACCAGCTCCTGCAGCTGCCTGGGCGCCTGCTTCCGCAGCGCGCCGCCGCAGCACCGCAGCGCCACTAGCGCACAGTCTATGGACTTCTCGCTCAGGCTCGCCAGCAGCCGGGACAGGATGTCGTGGAGGAGCGGGGAGTCGAATATCTACTCGTCATTAATGAAGAAAAAACTCAAAAAAAATCACTTGAAATGAATTAATCCTACTAATATTATAAACGCGAAAGTTTGTAAGAATGGATGGATGGATGGATGTTTGTTACTCTTTTACGCCAGAACGGTTGAACAGATCTGGATGAAATAAATAAGCAATAAATAGGCACAGAGATAAATTATAGTCTAGAATAGCACATAGGATACTTTTCAACCGCAGGTGAAATCACGGGGCGCAGCTAGTTATAAATATTTAAAGCTGTCTTTTTACTGAAGCGGAGTTGAGAGGAGCGGTGCATAATTGATCAATCACATTGTTTAAAAATCTCCGCTACATTTCAGTAGAAGCGTTGTGATTGGTCAGTTATGCACCGCTCCGTGAGCGGAACGTTTCATAATTGGCCAAGCTGAGGCACTGCATCAGACGAAACGCAGTCGTTTCAAAGGAATTTACAGTAAAAAAAACTTCGCATTGGTTAAAAAGGTTTTCCAGTACCATTTTTTTTTGAATAAAGTGTCACCCGTCTTCTCATAGCGTTACATCCATGTCATAGAGCAAAACCAAAAACTTGTCTCTGTCGTGTACAGAATGACAAAATAGCATATAACTTTAACACTTGTCTATTTTTAAATAACTAGTAATTTTTATGGACTAACAGAACACCTTGAAAGGAGAACTAGCATACCTTCACAACTCCTTGACCAATTTTGCTCATTTACGAAATTAAAAATTCTATTGAGATAAACTACACATGTTTTCAAAATTTCATGAAGATTCATTGCGTTAACATTCGCATTAACATCAGACAAAGAAATGCCGGGTTGTCCCAGCAGATTATTACATTATTAGATTAGATTGTTTTACAACTCTATTTTCTCTTGAGTGTTTTTCAGAAATCCTTAACATTCCTAGGTGGGTCCGATCCACCTAGAGCAAACATTAATGTGATGAATATTGTGCTTGATCTAAATAAGTATGTCTTTAAAAATATAATTATAAATATGTCCGTATTTAGGCAAGTTTCTGCTATAATACAAGCGCTTAGTTTGGGGTCAGACAACCGTGTGTGCAAAAATGTCCCAAATGTTTATTCCTCTGCAGAACTAACCTTGAAGTTGTAAAGCTGCGCGAGACAGGCCACGAGGTTGTCCAGCCTCTTGTCCTCGAGAGGCGGCGCCGAGTCCAGCATCACGTCGAACCGCTTTACCAGTTCTTGCAGGAAATGAGCACCTATAAATAATAATAAATCTTATTTCTGAAGCAATTCTTGTATAAATATAATTGGAATCTCGTAATCGATTTTCATACAATTTAGTATATAGGGGGTTTCGGGGGCGATAAATCGATCTAGCTAGGAATCATTTTTAGAAAATGTCATTTTATTCGTGTTTTATCGATAATCAACTTAAACACAAACTTGGAAGAAAAATAACAAAAAGGAGGCGTTTGAGTAGTCTCAACTGAAAAATATGACTCTTCCTGACATCTATTGGCGAATAATAATACTATTTTTTGTGCGCAACTAATTGCTTTAACGACACAACAGCAGATGGCGTTGTTAAGTAACACGAAGTCAATGAGTGTTTGCTTTGAGGTTAGACTAAAATCAAAGGTACTACATATAATATGAAAAAGTGAGCCTTTGTTCATTTTCTTTGTTTCTTTGTAACGCTTTCACGTCTGAACTACTCAACCGATCGTCTTAAAATTTTGTATACATGTTGTTTAGGGTACAGAAAAGGACATAGGGTACTTTTATCCCGGAAAAATCAACGGTTCCTGTGGGACCGTGGGTGAAACCACGGGTCGCAGCTAGTATTTTTTTAAACACGGTCACCTGACCCTATGACGTAAATAGTCACCTATTTCTTTAATAGTCACTATAGATATTGTTACGCCAGTCGCAGCCGATGAAGAAACTATACGCTAATCTGTGGCGATGTTTGTTTACAATTACCGAACGCGTGGCTCCGCGTAATAAACAACTTTTTTTGTCCCTGCGCTATTGTTTAATCGAATGTTCTGGATATCTAAAAATTGTATTAATACGTGGACGACCGACGACTCGGCAGTCAGTTTTGATTACGCGTTCAAAGTGCTAACATCAAAGTAATTGTACCAAAAGTGTTCATAGTGTTATAGTGCAAGTGTCTAGTGTAGTGTAACAGTGTTTGTGTGTGTACTTGGTGAATAACGTGAATCTTCGGATACATCGACGTTTCATTCCTTTTATCCAAACCCTGTTCGTAACAATATTAATAAGTAGTAGTACCAGTTATGACCAGTAGCGGAATCATGGAGAGGACTGTAGGGGCTCAAGCCTTCGAATATAAACTCTACTAGCAACGCCCCGCGGTCCCACAATAACCGTAATTATTTTTCGGGATTAAAGGTACCCTATGACCTTCTCTGTGCCCCTAAGAACGTGTATGCAAAATTTCATGCTAATCAGTTCAATGGTTAAGGCATGAAAACTTAACCAACAAACAAACAAATTCACTTTCGCTATTATAATATTAGTAAGGATTAGGAAGTTAGGATTCAATACATTACAAATACCAAAGTACCAACGAATCTCACCTACTTCAGACCCTATATTGGGATTAGGCATGCAATACTAAGGCTAACGCGGCATGCTCTGCCACTAATCTGTCCAGAGTAACAGACGGCGCCACCGTCGCTTCTAACCAGAGCTGAGTAATTACTAAGAGCTGTTCGAATATACACTCATAATAGCACACATTGTAAATTACATTTGATTTAATATAATTGTAGGTAATGCGTAAAATTAAAAATAACTCTATTTAATTCGCAATTAAATTCAAACCAAACTCACCTGTTTCAGAGCCTACATTGGCATGTAACACAGACACCAACGCTGCATGCTCTGCCACTAATCTGTCCGGAGTTACAGACGGCGCCACCGTCGTTCTGACCACAGCTGAGTATTTACTAAGAGCTGTTCGAATATAAACTCTATTCCATACGAGATAAAGTTCAAAACAAACTCACCTATTTCAGAGCCTACATTGGCATGCAACACAGAGACCAACGCAGCATGCTCTGCCACTAATCTGTCCGGAGTTACCGACGGCGCCACCGTCGCCTCCAACCACAGCTGAGTTAGCGCTGTATTGACGGAGTTTCGACTGTTGTTTGAATATAAGTTTTCCATAGAAGTGCATGCCCAGTGCAGGTTTGTGCCGGCTAGTTTGTTTAGGACACCTGTAAGACAAATTGATTTTATCACAAACATTTTCTTAGGTAATATAAGCTAAATGTTCAATACTTTGTAATAGAAAGAAAGAAAGATACATACATTTATTTTGACACACAAGACACTACAAAGACGGTGACAATACTTAATACCAATACACAAATTAACGAAAAGAGTGCTGTCACTGTAGTGTCCAGTACGTCAAAAAAGGTCAATGCTCAGCTATAATGCTGAAAATTTATTTCCAGCGCTGATGATTATAATATTTATATCTATACTAATATTATACAGAGGTAGGCATTAGTGAGGTTTTTTTTTGTCGAGGGAAATCTCCGAAACATCTAAACCGATTCTAAAAATTTTTTCACCACTAGAAAGCTACATTATCCCTGAGTGCCCTAAGCTATAAAATGCGAAGCGAAGTCGCGAGCGAAAAGCTAGTATAAAATATATTGCAAGAACGGAATCTGCAACATTTACTACTTACTTTTAATTTGCCTCTTCAACTGTGCCAGCTGTTTGTCTGTAGACGAATCTTTGTTTCTCAAATGTGGAGGAATGTAGACACCTTTTTCTTCCTGAAAGGTTTTTTTGGGTTGATTTAAAATGCAGTATCCATAGTATTATTATGAAATTGAAAATAACTCATTCTGCTTGTAGTCTTTTAACGGCTAAACGGCTGAACGGATCATGATGAAATTTGATAATTAGTTACAGTATTTCACAAGGAAGGTTTTTGGATACAATTTTCTGAATAAAAGCGAACGCCCGCGAAGTCGAAGGGTAACAGCCAGAAGCAGTAGTGAATAATTTGTAACTTGGCACAAAGACACTGTTACACTTTTATTAGTGCGAGTGCAAGTTTTATACATTTTCTATTAGCATTTAGTAGAATAATTCTCGGACATATGACATCTGCCAACCCACACTGAGCCAACATGGTGGATTACAGCTCGACCACCCTCGATGTAGGGTAGGTCGGTGTCCCTACAGTGGGACATAGAAGAATATTCAGAGAGTAATGATTTAGTATATAAAATGTATAAACACACTTGCAGTAATCAAAGTTAAATTAGGCTTTAGTAAAAAGAGAGCCCTATGCTCAGCAGTGGACGATTACCGGTTGATGAAGATGATGATGAACTACAAGTACTATGATCTTACCTTGATTACATTTCCTTCCTTGTCTCTCTTCCTCCCGTAAATATCTTCCCAAACATCGGGCTTTTCCTCTTTCTTATTGGAATCATCATCCATCTCATCACCAGGCCTTTCCAAGTCATCATCATCACCAGACAGGTGTGATATCTCATCATCACTGAAGACTTTACTTAGTTCATCAGCTTTAATCATTCTTTCTTTATTTTTTGCTGTTCTGTTTTCTTTACTTTCTTTGCCAGTTTCTTTTGTTTTTGTGTCTAATTTCATTGATTTTGATGGTTTTTCTGAAACAAAAAATTAAATTAAAGAAAAGTAAAGAAGAGCAACTTTAAACACTTTTGGGCCAGTGGGGCCAAACCCAGCTGACGGCATGCACCAATTTGTTCATTGTGTGAACATATTATGTGCATATTGCATGTCATCTGCTACATGACTGTCACACAAATTGGTATTGAATATTGTCCGGTAAAGTGTGGCTGTTGTATTACACTTCTAAAGATAAATTTAAGATATATTTACCTTCCTCAGACTCTACACTGTTTTCATCTAAATCACTTATACTTTCATCATCATTTTCATCATTTAGATCTTCATTTTCAGTTAATTCATCATCTTCACTTAATTCTTGATCTGAATCATCATCATCATCCATTTCATCACTGTCTATTTCATCATCTTCACTATGATCATCTTTTCTTTTTCTTTTAGTTTTACTTAATTGTTCACTTAATTCTTCATCTTCACTCATTTCTTGGTCTGAATCTTCATCATCTTCATCATCACCATCATTTTCGTCTTTTCTTTTTCTTTTCTTGTCTGTTTTAGTTCTTTCTTTGCCAGTGACTGCGGCTAGGTCTTCGTCAAAGTCTGAATCTCCTTCGACTTGTGCGAGGTGCTTTTCCGCAGCCACAATTTGCTCTGTAGTTGATCTGTCACATATTTCTAAAAGATCTGTAGGTGAGTCAAAGATTTTAAATACTTTTGAACATTGCATCACATTTAAAAGAAACTACTGAAACTAATAGATCAGAAATGAAGGGATTTTGTTGCAAATATTACTTATAGGAAATTTATTATGGAAATAGTAAACTATTAATAATAATAATAAACGACTGCCTCGGTGGCTCAGTTGGTAGTGAACCTGCCTTCTAAGCTTGAGGGCGTGGGTTCGATTCCCACCTGGGACAAACATTTATGTGGTGAACATTTGTGTTTGTTCTATGTCTGGGTGTTATTATCTATTTAAGTATGTATTTAAAAATATCTAAGTATGTATATCAGTCTCTGGCAGCCATAGTACAAGCTAGCTTAGTTTGGGGTCAGGCGACCGTGTGTGACAATGTCCCGAATTTATATTATTATTATTTGTTATTATTATGGAAATAGGTTCTCACACATTAGGCTTTAATGTGTGATGCTTTCCACCTATGTTTGTAACTCATATACAAATTGTTTTTTTTTTATATGGATATAGTTTATACCCTGAAATTTAATTTTAGTTAAATTAGATACTTAATAATACACAAGTATAAATTTAAAATTTAAAAAACCCCCGACGCCAATTTTCATCACCACCAATTTTCATCACCACCCATTTTCATCAGCACCAATTTTCATCAAACATAGCTAAGAACATTTCCGACTAATCCAGCTTTCAAACAAAAAAAACAAAATCAAATTGGTTCATGCATCCGAGATCTATGATGCCACAGACATACACATAAAGACATGTCAAACACATAACACCCTTTCGTTTTTGCGTTGGGGGTTAAAACACTATTGAAGCAAATAAGAACATTTTCATTTTCCAGTGATTATCTGATACCACACAGTCCGTAGTTGCTGAGTTAGCTAGTGAATTTTAGAAAGGATACAATCCAGGCCTTCTTCAGCAAAATAGTTATTTTTATTTTTTGACTTATTCAACCCTAGTTGCTTCTCTAATTTTTTTATAACTTTATCTTCATCTTCATTGGCTTTGAGCAGTATGTCTCGTCTGCGATCTTCCATCTCTGATTTAAGCAGATTGGCTTCTTTCAGCTCTTTTTCTCGCTCTAAGCTAAGGATGTCTTGGGCTAATAGCTGTTTTGGTTTCTTTTTCTGCAAATATTAAATAAATAATTATCACATCTAACCACACTAATATTATAAATGCGAAAGCTTGTAAGTGTGTAAGTAGTGTGTATGTTTGTTACTCCTTTACCCTCAAACGGATGGACAGATTTTGATGAAATTTGGATTATGGAGGTGGGTTATACCCTGGATTAACAGCTAGTTATTTATAAGATAAAATAAAAAAGCCTTATATTTCTTGTTAAGAATTGCACTTGCATGGCAATCACTAGGTATTTATTATTAAGAAAACCAAATTATTTTTACTTGATGGGCAGAAAGAAACATGGTCAAGTATTAAGTTAATACAAGGAGGCATGTCATACGTTCCGGAAAGGGCATTTAAACCATAAATTGTGCTACTAATCTTGATTTTAGACATCAAACTAACCACCCTAGTAATCATAAGTTTTGGCTTCCAAATATTGCAAAAATAATAAAACTACGTACTTTAACTACATTTTCAGGTTTTATATCGTCTGCGGGTCGCTTTACGAACCTTCCTGGCGTATATTTAACCTGTTCTTGCACAGGTTTTTTCTTCATATAGTGTTCTTGCCTGTGCACCTTTTTTTGAAGCCTCTTCTGCTTGCGCTGTGCTTTGCGCGAGTTGTCAACTTTAGGCTGTTTCTGTTTTTTAGGATTCTTCATTTTGCTCATTTTGATATAGTATTGTTATCAGTTATAATTAAAATAAACAATTTTCAAAGGTTATGTTTAGCAACTTTTTTTAGGGGTATGGGGATTTTATGTCAAATCCCAATAAACTGTCAAAGCAAAACACAGCATGATAAATATCAGAGATAGATATACATAAATTTATTTCTAGAGAACAAAGGATAGATATATAGACCTATATGCTTATTTTTTAGCTAAAAGGACTTCTCTATTATCATTCTGAAACAAAGTTTTAAATACGTTCCATTCTAAGCAGAATCAAAACTGCTTGATTTAGCATAACATGGTATGACATTTCTTTAAAAAGTTTTTCTGCATGCATAGACTACCATTTTTTTTTCATTTTTCTTGGCTGTCATCTGTCAGACGTCAATAGTCTGTCAATAGTTTTCTACTATCTATGGTACAGAATTCACAAAATGCTGCAAAAAGCATGACGGATGGAAGATAAAAATTTCGCGAAAATCTGAACTACTCCTCAGATCTCTATTATCTAACATCTAATAGCCCACGCGTTTGAGCAACTGCTTTGTGTTTATTTCGTGACTGTAATTCTGTTCGGTAGCCGGCATGATGGTGGAAGGTTCAGCATTTACTCGAAACGATGTGTTCCAAATGGCCATTCGCGTTGCATTCGTGTCTGCAGTTACTTATTTTTCGATCAAATGGCTCGTGAACCAGATAGACCCGACGTCCAAGAGTAGGAAAAAGGCGGAGGAGCGAGCCCGGGAGCAGTTACGCAAGTGAGTGTATTATCGATCGACATTATCCCTTTGTCACAAGTTTACATCACTTCTCGTATTTCCTGGCAAAAATAGTAGTACCTTACCCTAGTGACCTTTGATGCTATTTCAGTTGTCATCTGTTGATCTACTGGTAATACCCACCCTCAACAAGCTTTAAAGCTAGTATCTACTATCCATAATCTAACTGCCTGTAGATATCAAGTTCTGAAGAGTGCAACAGTTTTCATAAGAGTGTTAATTCAAATTCTTTTCACATAGTAATATAAGCTAGGCTTTTTGTATGAACAAGCAGGTACTGAATAGAAAGTGCATGTGTTAAGGGTATCTTCCAGAGCGGGACTTGGCGGCAAGCACACATTGGCATTGGACAAGCTCACCGATCATGAGATGATCATTGCTTCACAGCTCGTTGTACCAGAAGAAATCAATGTAAGTTTATATTTTAGTTAGATATTACTTTTTCTAGGGAATAATCGAAGGTAATGTCTTCAAGGAAATTAGTTAATTAGTGTATAACACATTTTAGTCTGTTTCTTCATGAGTATAAAAGATTCCAACCCAGCTCAGCTCTACAAAGCCAGATACCAGCTTATGTTATCAAAGTGTGGATTCCATTTGTATATTAATTTGAAAATAAGTTCCTAATTTTGCCAATGAAATAAAACTATGTAAAGATTAACATAATTATGTGCTCTAATTTACATATTTTCACTTTTGTATTTGAAAAAAATGTTAAACTAAAAGTTTTTAAAACTGAAGTTGTTACTTTGTACCTACATCTACAGATAATGAAAATTTTAGTAGTCCATGGAATAGAGCAGCTATTATGCAACAATGTCTTTTCAATTGAAAATGAATTGAATCAACCATAATATTGTATTACACTGTTTCCCAAAGTTAACTCTTAAATGTTGTATACAATACAATGAGTATTACATCAGCATACTATCTAATTTGTATAGTTGAGTAATGTATTCTGTTTTAGTATTGATAAACTGTGACTTGGATGGCCTTCCACTAGTTTCCATGTCATGTTCCTAGTCTAGTCCAAATTTTAGTGGAATCAAATACCAGGGGGGCTATTCCTACATGTAAGATGAGATGAGATTTTATCTTGGTCACTCTCACACCTATCATGTTTCAAACGAAAGGAACAAGGATAAAAGAAGGTGAAATGAAAATCTCAAATCTCCGAATAGGGCAAGTACCAGCAAGTAGTTGAATAATGGTTGGTTCAAAAAAATTCATACATTATTTATTATTATATTTTTAAATTGTAAATGCGAATGTTTGTGTTACTGTTTAGTTTGTTACTTCTTTCACCCTTCAACAGATGTATGGATTAGGATGAAATTTGGTATAAAGGTTGCTTACACCCTGGATTAGAAGCGATGACAGCCTAGTTGGAGAAGACCCACCTCTCAAGCCAGAGGGAGCGGGTTCAAACCCACCCGATGGCAATTACCAATTTCTTTATTGTGTAAACATATGTGCATATTGTATGTCATCTGATAATTGGTTACTGCAACAAAACAATTTTCTATTTTTATTTTTATGATATGAAAACCGAAATTATATTATTACTAGGTGTCACCCCGCGACTTCGTTCGCGTTTATTATTTATATATCAATATAAATACATATATGTGAGCTATCCTATCTGTTAAGTTAGATCGAACTGCACACGGTGTGCAAATTTGATTGAAATCGGTTAAGTAGTTTAGGAGTCTATAGCGGACAAACAACGTGACACGTAATTTATATCTTATATCTTTAAATGAGCAATTCTTGTATAATTCTTCAATATATAATTGGAATCTCGGAATCGGCTCCAACGATTTTCATACAATTTAGTATATGGGGGTTTCGGGGGCGATAAATCGATCTAGCTAGGAATCATTTTTAGAAAATGTCCTTTGTTTCGTGTTTTATCGATAATCAACTTAAACATAAACTTGGAAGAAAAATAACAAAAAGGAGGCGTTTGAGTAGTCTCAACTGAAAAATATGACTCTTCCTGACATCTATTGGCGAATAATAATACTATTTTTTGTGAGCAACTAATTGCTTTAACGACACCACAGCAGATGGCGTTGTTAAGTAACACGAAGTCAATGAGTGTTTGCTTTGAGGTTAGACTAAAATCAAAGGTACTACATATAATATGAAAAAGTGAGTCTTTGTTCATTTTCTTTGTTTCTTTGTAACGCTTTCACGTCTGAACTACTCAACCGATCGTCTTAAAATTTTGCATACATGTTGTTTAGGGTACAGAAAAGGACATAGGTTACTTTTTATCCCGGAAAAATCAACGGTTCCTGTGGGACCGTGGGTGAAACCACGGGTCGCAGCTAGTATACATATTAAGATTTACCTTAAAAGTTTTTTATTTCATGTGTATAACAGGTGAACTGGAAAGACATCGCGGGCCTGGACCACCTGATCCAGGAGCTCCGCGAGACTGTCATCCTGCCCATACAGAAGCGAGAGCTGTTCGCTGACAGTCGACTCACGCAGCCGCCCAAGGGGGTGCTACTTCATGGGCCACCTGGTGAGTATATTACTGTACTAGGTGCGTCCTGCGGTGTTAACTGCAGTTAAAAAGACATCTAGGGTCTGACGAGTGAGATGTTTTGTGGTCACTCTCACTCCTATGCCTTCTCAAACGAGAGAGATAATGACCAAACAATATCTCGACTGGCTGGAAGAATAGAGCGCTTGGACAACACAGCTCCCTAAACGAATGCTGTTTCATGGGCCACCAGCAGGCCTAGCATACGCAAAGCGACAACGGTACGTCGACTCGTTTTATCGAGACAGATGTATGTTTAGATATAGCCTGGTCACTTTCTTTCATGACAAAAAGTGATGAGAAGAATTTTGTTGGGCATGCTATTAGTCCTGGTAAAAATAACTACATAATTGAGGTCCTTGTTCACAGAACTTCAATTGGACGATTGTTAATTTAAATGTTCATATAAATTATTGAAGAGCTGTCAAAAACAGTAAGTTAAAAAATTGATCATTTGTTGTAAGTTTTGATGAACTTTGGCCTTTCTTAACTGTGCAAAAAGGAGGGCTGTTTTTTAATCGTATGCTGAGCATAGATAGATAGATAGATAAACACTTTATTGTTCACACCAGAAACACCAAAACAAAATAACAGAAAAAAAATTAGTAACAACTGGAGTATCTGAGTATCTGAGGTTTCTTTGGCACACCCTAACTGCTTGACTGATTTTAGATTGTGATGTAAGGTTCATCTTTGTATTCGGAATGCATAGGCTGCAATAATTATAGGATTCTTTATTTTTCTATTAATGGTACCTACATGTTTTTGTTATTATATCTCTATGTTTTGTTGGGCACATAGCTGCAACATTTCTAGTGCATCATCCATCAGATTCGTATCGCCTGTACGTGGCTTAAGTCCGTATTCTCAAACATTATTATGGCAGCTGTCATGTCAATGTACTGAGAAAGGTCGCACTTAGCATTTACTTACATAAGTCAACATTGGCCTCGTAACATCTACAAAAAAAAAAAATATATTCATAACACACATGAAAGAAATTAATTACAGTGCCAAAAATTACTCAACGTAAAACAGATCTGTTTTAATTTCCAATATTATGTATCTCAAGGGGCATTATAATAACAAATTAATTAATTGTTAGGGGGCATGACATAACAGAATTAAATTAAATTAGGTAATGAGTTGAATTATGTAAATGTCGCAGACAACTAGCTTAATTCGCCGGTCAATTAACAGCCTTTTTACCAAACAACATTGACGAAAATGACTACTTGCCTATAGACAAGCCTACTTAAGTTGGGGAGTTTACGGGTTTTCATAAAAAAATAACCATTTAAGGCCTTAGCCTTCTAACCTAACCGATCCAAGACGAATTCGTCCTGAAAAGGAGTCGGGCAGGAGAGGTTTTAGGTCATTATAAAATCATGTCTATCAGAATTGCGGTTCGTGTCACACATATTCGTATTTTATTCATTTCTGCAGTCAAAAATAGTAAATTTGTCAAATAATCACCCTATTATATGAATGGCCTGAGCATCAGTCAGCCATTAGACTCTACAGCTGAATATCATCCAGGAAGCTAGTTGAACGGCGCCATTAAGTAAAAATGGCTAGGCTGTTAATTGAAGTTAATTATGATGTTAATTGCTAAGGCCTTTGTGGTTTTTTCTTTATGAAAACCCGTAAACTCCCCTACTTAAGTAGGCTTGTCTATAATAGGCAAGTAGTCAATTTTGTCAGTGTTGTTTATTAAAAAGGCTGTTAATTGACCGGCGAATTAAGCTAGTTGTCTGCGACATTTACATAATTCAACTCATTACCTAATCAATTATAATTAATTAATTAATTCAAAACACACTTCTTCAGTTTGACAAAACGACTATTTTTAAATAGTCGTTTTGTCAAACAATCACTCTATTTTTTGAATGGCCTGAGCATCAGTCAGCCAGTTTATTAAATGTTGTATTAGACTCTACGGCTGAATAATCCAAAAAGCTAGTTGAACGGCGCCGTTAAGAAAAAATGGCTAACCTGTTAATTGAATGGCTCATTAAGCTAGTTGACTGCGACATAATAAATATATTTATTAACTATGAAGAGATTATTATATAGCGTCTGATCGGTTGCGTTAGCGCTTGTGGCTAAGCAAGCTTATACGGGAGCTACAAACATTAACCCCGTAGTCACACACTTATGTAATGTTATTTAAGAAATATATTGTTATTTTAGATATTTATGATATTTCAAAAATTACATACTATGTGCTACTCTAGACTATAAACTATATCTCTGTGCCAAATTTTATCCAGATCTGTTCAGCCGTTCTGGCGTGAAAGAGTAACAAACATCCATCCATCCATTCATTCTTACAAACTTTCGCGTTTATAATATTAATAGGAAGTAGGATAGGATATAATGTTTGTAAATACCGGGGTTAATTTTTTCAGCCTGTTATCTGCTAAATAGTAAATAGAAATCAGCTAATCCTCCAGCTACAATCACTTCAGATGAGTCTGTAGAGCTGATGTTTGATAGCTTAAAATGAGTCATTAATAAAATTGTTCACACGCATTATAATAACGTGTGGTGTTGGAAAATGGTTCGCGTGTTACAAATTAAATGTACCTATGCAGTTTTATTTTAGACTGTATTTCAATGTAGCGATGTTTTAAATCTGTAAATGGTCTGTGTGTATCTATATTTAAGTTGGCAATGTTTGTATAGGTACATGAGTTGCTTATTTGAATGTTATTTGCTATTAAAATTTGGCCACAATCGCCTCATTTAGGGCAAGGTAATGTTTGTTCCCATTCTGAGTTTTTTTCTCATAAACATTTGAGTGTTTAGTTTGGTTTTATATTGTACTAGCTCTTTTGCCCGCGACTTCGCTCGCGTTTCATAGGCCTACGTCACTCAGGGATAATGTAGCTTTCTGATGACGAAAGAATTATTGAACTTGGACCAGTAGTTTTTGAGTTTATTCGTTACAAACAAAAAAGGTCAAAAATACTTTTTGACTATTTTTACTGGACTGTGAAACTTAGCTCGATACAATTAGTTTCCGCAACTATACAACATTAAAAGGTTAGAGCTTTAATTTAAAAAAAAATGTGTGGTACGAGTACTTGTTTGTACTTTTTTTATCCTACTAATATTATAAAAGCGAAAGTTTGTAATAATGGATGGATGGATGTTTGTTACTCTTTCACGCCAGAACGGCTGAACAGATCTGGATGAAATTTGGCACAGAGATAGATTATAGTCTAGAATAGTACATAGGATACTTTATAACCGCGGGTGAAAGCGCGTGGCGCAGGCTAGTGTACAATAAAGTTTTTTTTTTAAATTCAATTGCTGGCTTCTACAACGTAGCGCTCGCTTTGCGTCATCTGTATTAGCAAGCAAGCAAGTTCGTACAGGCCGAATGGCTAGCCCTGATGTCAGAGTTTCTAACTGACATCAGGGTTTCTTTTTTTTTAGTTTTATCTGTATTGTAACTAGTAGAGTACCGAATGTTATTTATTTTCCAGGCTGCGGCAAGACCCTGATCGCCAAGGCGACGGCGAAGGAAGCTAACATGAGCTTCATCAACCTGGACGTGTCGCTGCTTACGGATAAGTGGTACGGAGAGACGCAGAAGCTGGCCGCCGCTGTCTTCAGCCTCGCTGTCAAACTGCAGCCCTGCATCGTCTTCATAGGTATATCCTTAAATACCCTTTTTTTTGGTAACCGGGGGAAATCTTCAAAAAGATGCCTGGCTGCATTGGGTGCATCCAGGTTATGGGGGGTTGACGCACAGCAATCCTTCCGGTAGAGCCTGCATCTGTGCTTGACAGAGGGAACCGGGATCTTCTTAGAAACGGCGCCCCCCTAGCGCCTATCCCGGAGGTTGGTCCCTCATCCCGCTTCACAAAGACCCTGTCTTTCCTGGGCTCGTTTCAGGGCCCAGGGAAGTGCTCTAGACTAGAAGCACTTGTGGCAGGTGTCGCCGTAGCGGACAAGCGTGTCGATGCCTGGCTTTGTTGGTTTGTTTGATAAGCTTTCACGTTTATTTTACTACTTAACATGAAAAAAGCGATGATAGCCTAGTCGGAGAAGACTCGCCTCTTAAGCTAGAGTGCACATATGGACCATATGCGCGTATTGTGTGACATCTATTACATGACTTGAGCCCGGTGTATGGCGACAGGCTCGCCCCATGTCACATTTGGAACTAGATATCGCGAGGCGAAGTGTGGGTTTTGTATTAAACCTCTGCCAGCCCCTTCGGGGGAAAGGCGTGACCATATTTTATGTTATGTTTATCATGAAACTTTGCCTACAGATTGTTAGGGGTACAGAATAGACCATTAGGTACATTCATCCCGAAAAGTTAACCGTTCTTGTAGGAGTCCAGATGAAACCGCGTGGCGCAGCTAGTAGATTAGGCAGCAGTCGATATACAAATCTATACTTCTATACTAATATTACAAAATTGAAAATAACGTCTGTCTGTCTGTTTGTAGGCTTGTCACGGCTGAACGGATCTTGATGAAATTTGATAATTAGCAGCAATATTTCACGATGTAGGTTTTTGGATACTATTTTTTAAATAAATGCGGGCGAAGTCGCGTGTAACGGCTATATTAATTAAGATACTAACTTCGAAACAACAGTGAACTTGAATTCTAATGATATGCGACTGAAGTATCGTCTCTTGCAACTATCGTAAAGTACGAAGGGTTTAATTAGTGTTTGTTTGCAGACGAGATCGAGTCGTTCCTGCGCACGCGCACTGCGCACGACCACGAGGCGACCGCCATGATGAAGACTCAGTTCATGTCGCTCTGGGACGGACTCATCACCGACCCCAGCTGCACCGTCATCATCATGGGTGAATACACACACACACACCCATTACACACTCACATACTGATAACACATAATACATATTTATTATATACATTTTTTAAGTTTGACATTGCAAAGTCTAGGTAAATGTAAAATGAAGAGTTCATGAGTGATACGGAAAGTGACTAAAAAGATTTTATTTTGTACCCAAAAAGCTTTTTATGTCATAAAATTTAAAAAAAACACCATGCTCTTTGTTTTAGCTTTGAATACAGGCTACCGAGACCAAAGTCAGTGTGTTAAATTCTGCTGTATGCTGTTACTATTATGAAACTGACAAATTTAGTATTTATTTAAAATTTAGTATGTAGAGATATTTTTATAACTTTGACGTTCATAATTGTATCTTCGATGCCCAATTGAATAAACACATAATTTTAATTTAAATATAACATAATTTTAATTTAATAGAAACGATATCTGTTTTACAATAATTAGTAAACTGTACTAATTCATAAAACGTGCCTTACATACCTACGATATCGTGAATGTCAATATCCGCTCCTCAGGCGCCACCAACCGGCCCCAGGACCTGGACAAGGCCATCCAGCGCCGCATGCCGGCCACCTTCCACGTGCCCATGCCCAGCGAGACCCAGCGCGAGCGCATCCTGGCGCTCATCCTGCAGCAGGAGCCGGTGGCCGGCGACATCGACTACCGGCGCCTCGCCGCCAGCACTGACGGCTTCTCGGGCTCCGATCTGCACGAGCTGTGCCGCCAGGCCGCCGTGTACCGCGTGCGGGACCTCGCCAGGAACGAGATACACAGGGAGCAGGTGCGTCAGAACCCAGCTAGCCACGAGATACACAGGGAGCAGGTGCGTCAGAGACTGAGCTAGCCACGAGATACACGGAGCAGGTGCGGCAGAGACTGAGCTAGCCACGAGATACACAGGGAGCAGGTGCGTCAGAACCCAGCTAGCCACGAGATACACAGGGAGCAGGTGCGTCAGAGACTGAGCTAGCCACGAGATACACAGGGAGCAGGTGCGGCAGAGACTAAGCTAGCCACGAGATACACAGGGAGCAGGTGCGTCAGAACCCAGCTAGCCACGAGATACACAGGGAGCAGGTGCGTCAGAGACTGAGCTAGCCACGAGATACACAGGGAGCAGGTGCGGCAGAGACTAAGCTAGCCACGAGATACACAGGGAGCAGGTGCGTCAGAGACTGAGCTAGCCACGAGATACACAGGGAGCAGGTGCGGCAGAGACTGAGCTAGCCACGAGATACACAGGGAGCAGGTGCGTCAGAGACCGAGCTAGCCACGAGATACACAGGGAGCAGGTGCGTCAGAGACCGAGCTAGCCACGAGATACACAGGGAGCAGGTGCGGCAGAGACCGAGCTAGTCACGAGATACACAGGGAGCAGGTGCGTCAGACACCGAGCTAGCCACGAGATACACAGGGAGCAGGTGCGGCAGAGACCGAGCTAGTCGTCATGATAGTGGAAGTGACACAGGGTACAACATTATGCAGCCGCCTTTTTTGTTTTTCTTTTAATAATGTTACTTGTAAATGACATCAAAATGTGCGCAAGGATTTTTCCGTTCTCTCTGAGCCAAGTCTTAGCGGTCAACGCTCGGAGATGGTAACATATAGCTTTCTTCATCTTGCCTTTTTTACCCGATTACAAAAATTATTACAGACATTTATTTTCTCTTCAAATTTCAGAGCAAGTCGAGTGCGGCGGCTAGTTCCGACTCGGACGATGAGTACGTGGACGCCGTGCGGCCGATCACACACGAGGACCTGCGCCTCTCCCTCATCAAGCTGAAGGAGTCCAAGATACAGTGCGGCACGCTGGCACCCTCCTCGCGGATAGAGCTCGACTAGGTAACTTCATCATCATCACCAGCACTATCATCATCATCTCAGCCGGAAGACGTCCACTGCTGGACGAAAAGGAAGCTTTCGTCCAGCAGTGGACGACATCAATGAACTCCACAATGACTGATCTTGTCCACATTCAACGGCTTCTAACTTGCCCATATTAATATGGGTCATATGCCAGCGCCCCAGAGCCTCACTCCGGTATTTCAAGGAGCTAGGTTGGCTCGGGTAGGTATTGGTAGGGAGAAATGCACAAAACACCCCAAGCGGGACGTCAGTGTAGGACTTATCGTTCTCACCTTGAATAAGATTAGGAATATGGGTCATAATAATTAAAATCATCCTTAAGGAAATCATCATTCCGAACTTCGCTGCACGCAGCAGTGCTGCTGCAGCACTTCTGGTCCCTCCATAGTCTCTATAAGTTTATATGAGATTAATTATACATTCCGAGCTACGCAGCCATGTCGTGGCAGCGTCGCCCCACCGAGTGAACCAGCTCGGCCGGCAGCGCCACAGTGACAGGCACAAATAAACAGTTTAGAGACTGGACTGTATCTAGGGTGAGGATGGGATGGACTTATTGGAATGATTGACACGGGTCAATTGTGATGCGTGAAGTTCTTCTGCATGAGTTCACCCACGGTAGGGCAAGGTGGGGCGTTTGCCCCACCCTGGTCTCCAGCTCAAAGGACAAAGTGCAGGTTTTTCAAGTAAAAAATTAATGGATGAGGTCAAGTAATTAAACAAACATGTAACATATCGACACGCCCTTCCCCCGAGGGGACTGGCAGAGGTGTAATGCAACACCCAGATTAAGTCGGACGATATTCAATCCCAAAATGTGACAGAGAGCGAGCCTGTCGCCATACACCGGGCTTCAGTCTTGTAGTACATGACATACAATACGCACATCATATGTTCACACAGTGAACAAATTGGTGCGTGCCGTCGGCTGGGTTTGAACCCACTCCCTCGGGCTTGAGAGCCGGGCCTTCTCCAACTATCTGTCATCGCTTCCAAAAAACAAGAAAAAAAAAACAATTCCTCCTACTTATTCAGTACATTCACATCTGCCCCACCCTCAAAAAATTCTGGCTACGCCCTCCCCCCCCACTCTTTTTTGGAGCCGTTGGGCTTCTGATATTGTTTACTGTTTTTATTCGTTAGGAGGATTCGTATTCGATATTCGTTCGTAGGAGCCAAAGAGAATGTTGTATGAACACAATTTTCTTAAATTCACTTTAGTTTTTGCGAAGCTCGTTAGCCTGTGTAATAAATATGGCAGATTTGGCGGAAGTGAGTGGAGGGTAAAAGGGAGGGTGTTGTAGAATGATTAGTTGACGAATAGCAAAGGATGCGGGAACTTGAAGAGTGATTTACTTGCTTTACCGCAAGTACCTACAGGCCTTATATTATTCCGACTGACCGACTCTGTATCCATGGTCACGAAAAAATATTAAGGTACGTTTTGGTCATTATCCTTTAAGTGTACAACATCCGTGTAACTTTCCACACTTTACAACAAGCTTGTCTAGAGAGCAGTCGAAATAAATAAATCCACACTAATGTTATAAAATCGAAAGAAACTGTCTGTCTGTCTGTTTATGCTTTTCACGGCTATGTTTTATACTCATAAATATACTTATAGTATAGTTATAAATAAATATGAATAAACTAGCTATTACCTGCGACTTCGTTCGTGTAAATTCAGAAATAGTATCCAAAAACCTTCTTCATGATATACTGTAACTAATTATCAAGTTTCATTAACATCCGTTCAGTCGTTTTGATGCGAAAAGTCTACAAACAGACAGACAGAGTTACTATCGATTTAATATTTTTATATTAGTTTACTCAAGTTTAGTACTCATGTTTTCAGGTGAAATCAGCTTCCCAACATTAACCTTGGAGCAGGCCCAAAGCTGAAATCTGCAGTTCGTCTAGTGTAAGAACAGTACGCCAGACTTTGAGCTACTTCGTCTCTGTACGAATCAAAATGGAGTTCATAGAATTCCTTTGAAAAAACCATCGATTGCGGGTAGTCCTGCCGCTTGGTCTTACTTCGGTGGTGTTTATAGTAATACGAGTTACCAGTGCAACCAGTTAAGGCTCAATTTCGTTTGTCGATAACTCGGTCGTAAGCCCGCATTCTAACTCTTGCGTAAAGACTAATGAAAGCTCGTAATCCATACAGGTCGATATACAGGGTGTTACAAAAACCCTGTTATATCCGCAAGGTGCGCCTCCAGTATCGGCTGGAGGATTAAATTTAAACTAGCAAAATTGCTAGTTTAAATTTAGTTTAAATTTGACCACATAAATTATGAACACACATCGCGCTCCTCCCTTCTAAAAGCGTGAACGCAGCCACTAACCGCGTCGGTTCTATTTGTAAACGATTAGCATCTTTCTTGGAATAAAAATTGCTAACATATATGATACAGATTGGTTAACTTATTTTTTCTAAAATGTCTTATTTTCCTTGCGTTCTCAAACCTGTCATAACTCTTGCTATTTTAACGTGCATTTTTACATAAGTACTTATAAGTGTGTGTGTTACTCTCCAATTACATAACAGGGTTTTTATAACATGCTGTAGCATGCAGGTATTACTCGAAAGGGTCCTTGACCAATGGCAGGCGAGAACAGAAAATCTCTCGCACGCCGTATGTGGGCCCTAACGAGCAATGAAATTGAGCCTTTAAGACTAAATTCACCACAAAATCAACCACCAAAAATGACCATCGGCAAAATTATTTTTTCGTAGCACTAACAGTTAATCTATGTGTTAGGTACAAAGGTTAAAAATTAAAACTAAAATGATGTTATAATAAATTTGTAAGTGGATTTTGTTGTCTATTGTTGTGAGCGAGATAGCAATACTGTCCGGTAAAGGCTATTAATATAATTTATTGCTTTTAAAGATTAAAATGGTTCGTGATTTAGGGTTTTGTGGCTTTTTTTAGATGCATATAAATTACTATAAAATATCTGTATACTAGGTAAAGGAACCAAAATAAACAGTCTGCCTTTGTTGTTATTTGTAAAGAAAATGTTATTTGCCTCTGAGGCTTCTTCAGCTAACCGGGTTATTGACAAATGAAAATGTGTTGGATCTTTTTATAGTAATTAGCACAAGAATTTGTCTCTGGTATTTAATTAGCTTTATTTTTTATGAGTACCTACTTCTAGGGCCTATTTTGTTAAATTTCTCCTGCAAAGCCGACCACACACCTTGCGATATACTGCATACCATATCGTCACGCCTTTCCCCCGTGGGGCTGGCAGAGGTGTAATACAAAACCCACACTTGGCCGGACGATATTCAGTCCGAAATGTGACGGGGCGAGCCTGTCGCCATACACCGGGCTCCAGTCATGTAGCAGATGACATACAATACGCACAGATGTTCACACAATGAACAAATTGGTGCGTGCCGTTACCACGTGTGTGTTTAGTACAGTAACGCGTGTTGGAAGATACCTGCGGAAGTTTTACCAACACACGTTTAACACGTTACTGTATACTTGCGCATGTCTAAACTTGCGCACGTTCACCGTAAGGTGTGTGGCTGGCTCAAAGTTCAAAGTACTCTAAAGTTCATGCACTCCCATATTTGGTTGGACTATACGCTTAATCGTATTGCTTTAAATACGTAGGCTTACAAAAACGCTTTGGCAGATAATCAAAAAATTCTGCGACACATCTCAACATGATTATTTTTAGAAAAAATAAAATTTACAATATATTTTAAACGAATAAAATTACCAAATGAAAAGAGTTCAAAATCCACAAAGTGTTATAATTATCATGTATTTTATCTAAATAAGTTTAGATTTTATTCGGTGGAAATTATATCAAACATTCTATACATTCTACAAGAGTGAGAAAATTATTATGAAAAGTATTCAAAGATATATGTATAGATTGGTTTGTAAAACTTAAGTATATGAGAGTTATTTACCGGTTGTTGGACGATGATATTATTGTGTATTTATATCTTGTTGTAAATAAACATTTTTGTGTAGTGTTAGAGCGCTTTGGAGAATGTGTGCTAATCCCATTTCTGAGAGCCAGAAAATTACGTCAATTCTGAAGTATACTTGTTCCAAACTAATCTGACAGCTGAAGCTTCCGTCTCAGTCTTTTAAAGAGAGATAGCGAGTAACAACCATTTTACAGTTCAACGTGTTAGAAAAGGATGGCAAGTTTACAGAGATGTCAAATTTACTTGACTTTTAACTAAGTGGGAAACTGGAATTGACGTTTTGTTGTGTGCTTAATCGTTGTTCTTAGTTAGAAAGATCTAAAAGAGTGTTGAGATATGCTAAGACTACATTACTGTTCCTAATGAATACCATCTGTTATGTCTCGAAAAAATGCTAACAAATATAGCGGACAAGATTTTGTCAGCCATGCTTATTTAAAGCAACGTCGATTGAACCAACTTTTGACAGATAGCACTATCATAAGTTCGTTCAATCGACGTTAGACGAACTTTTCTTGTATATCACTATCAATAATTCGATTAATCGCCGTTGACTTTGTCACCCATGCTTGTTTGAAACGATTTCGACAGTGCTCCGCGTTTTTTACTGTAAAACCGTTCAGTACTTCGGTTTGTATATACAACGCGATACACTGAAATACTGAAAACGCCTCTCCGCACGGGAGATATTGTTCACAGTCCTGAGCTCTTTCTTGTGTGAGGATCGCCTAAAAGAGTGGCCACAACCAAGCAGTTCCATTGGTCGAAATCGAGTCGAGAACCAAACCAAGAGTCAAACGCTTTGGTCCATTATAACATGGAGGCCTAAAGATATCGTTGTTTTTATGAAATCTGTATGCAGTCATAGAATAGAGAATATTGCATCTATAATTCTTGTATAGTTATGTTTTTTTTCAATTGATACGTTTGTATAGTTTTTTTTACATTCGATTGCGAGACAGATTCTAAAATATTTAGAAAAAATAAGTAATCAAATGTTTATGTTAGATTAAAAACAATTAAAACATTAAAAACGTATCGTGAAATTACAATTCTTTATTGGCTTCAAAATCTGTCTTGCAATGTTTATGCTATTGTTTTGTAGATATTGTGTCGTGAGCATATTTTGTTGTATAAATGCTTCGATGAGATATACAATAGATTCAAGTCTCATTAAAAATCAGATCTCTATGGTGGCAACGCATCGACACTTAACGTTCTATTTACAATCTACAAATACATAACTTCATTTGAATCTAAGCCTTAACATTCAGCAATAACGTTGATGACATTTGTTTAAGTGTTTTCAGCACATCTAGGTGTTGACGCCGACAAGGTCTCAGAGCGACTGAGAGCGAAATAAGGCTTACACTTGATCCAAGCCTTGTTTTCAAGGTGCCATCTTTAGTATTGAGACTTGATATATCTGATCGTAGTTTAAATGTAACCAATGTTTATGCGCCTTTAGACATGTATTGTATAGTATGCATTTGTTTTTTGATTCTTTTTGTATAGTTTTGTATAAATGTATCGCATCCAGGGTCGGCGCAGGCTGTGTTGTTAAATTATTAGGTTACGTTTGTTGGTCATTAACGTTTATTTTTTGTATATCTGTGTTATAAATAATATTGGTTCGCCGGCGACTTAAACTAGGGCAGTCCATGTTTTGTAGATATAGACAACTAGTATTTCGCGTGGAGCGCGGGCCGTACGCGATCCGCGCTCATTCTGACTAGGGATTTATGAAAACCGGCTTCAACCGAGCCTTTGCTTACCTTAATCGAAAATAGCTATAGATAGAAATGTGAATTAATATTTTGGTTTTGACGTATTTTGTGCTTTTGTCGCTCCTTGAAAAGGTTATCTGATGTAAAGGCGAAATTAGACTGTTCATCCAGTGATTTACTCTAGTAAATGATAAACAATGATTTTTCTTTTTAATTTCAAAGGCACATCGATAAAGACAGATGAAACGTCTTAGGCGGCCTGCGGTGACGGCCTTCGGGTAGATACCCAGTGGCCGCCAATGCAATAGTCCATTGGCCGCCACCGCAGGCCGCGTCTGTCTCCGAGACGCCTTAGACAATGTTTTCGATGAAGCATCAAAAATAAAAATGAACCGTCTATTTTCGCCTTAATCCGAACTATAATCGAAGTATCCGACTCAGTAAGACGTTAGCTAAATTGATGTCAAATACTTCCAAGAGAATTGTTACCCTTCAGGGTGACAACGACAACTCCCCAAAACGACAACTTCCGCAAACGATAATTTTCGAAATCGACGACTTTCTAGAATTTCAACTTTGGAAAACGTTTTCGGAAGTTCTCGTTGTCACCCTGACGGATTGTTACTTATGTTTGAGCGCCTGGTTTTGTTTGTCCGATCTGATATTTGTTGTTGCGTACTAGTGTGCGGTCAAACTGCTTTACAACTAAGATATGTTGAAGGTTGAAAAATAACTTGTTAATTCATAGATAATTAGATAGATAGATATATGATATAACTCTTTATTGTTCATATCAGAAATTAGAAAGAAAATGATAGTTGACCAAGTTTATTTCAGTGATTCTGAGAGTATGTTCTCAGAATCACTGGGACAACGCAGAAACTGTATGTATGATTATCATATTTTCGACGATGTCTTGAGTACCGTTGATTCGTTCCTTACTTATCCGAACTTTGACGGCGTCGGTGGGTCAGTTGGTAGTAAACCTGCCATCTGAGCTGGGGGGAGTGGGTTCGATTCTCACCTAGGGCAAACATGTGATGAATGTATTTGTTCTATGTTTGGGTGTAAAGAACGTATTTAAAAAAAGTAAATGTATTTATGTATATCAGTCTCTGGCAGCCATAGTACAAGCTTTGCTTAGTTTGGGGTCAGACGACCGTGTGTGCAAGAAAATTTCCCGTAAATATTTATTTATTTAGTTTTGTTAGAAAATGAGCCAAATCGGAAAAGAACATGTGGAGATATAGCGGTCTCGTGGTCTCAGTTCGACGCGAACCACTAGTAGATATAGTATAGTTAATAGACGCTTACCATGTTTTGTTATTTTTCAACCTTTTACATGTTTAAAACGCACTTGCATACTTAAATACGGTTTAGAAAATACGGAGTTAAATCCTTAAACGCTGGGTTAGTTAACTGGGAGCTGAAATGTCATGTCAGTCTAATATTGTGTTAACTCTAGGTTAGCTTCTAACTCTAGGTGGCGCAACACGAATGATCGATTTAACCTCTGATAAGGAGTTATCTGCTCATCAGAGGTTATCAGAGCTAACCTAGAGTTAACATTTATACTTAATTTATTTTGAGTTAACTAACCCAGCATTAAAAAAATTTACTCGGTGTCTTCTCCAAGTGGGTCTAAGGGCACTCCTTGACGGGCCATTTTTTTTTTTTTTGCAAAACCGGCAATATTGCCGACTGTAGCCCGGACATTATCAGTCATGCTTGAAAGGTATGACGATATGGCCAGAACACACTCAAAATTTTGTCGAGCAATATTGCCGTGTTCCAGTAAAAATTTGGCCCGTCTAGGAACGCCTTTACATAGCTGCTTGGGAATAATATGTTCGTAAATTATGTGACATGGGTAGCTTCTCGTGTTTACGGCAGAAGCGAGTGTAGTTAGGTCGTTATTCGATGTAATACTTATTTATTGTGTAAATAAAACAATAAATGAAATTTAACTTGACATTTACTTTGTACTTATTTCTGTGTGAAGCTTAGACTAGCAATAACCCTTTTTGCGCAGTCGGGTAACTTTTCACAATGCAAGCAATCGCGTTAATTTTCTTTCAGCAAGTTTTGCCGGCAGGTCGATCTTGCAATGAATTGCGAGAATTTTTAACATGTCAAAATTTCACTTTACTATGAGTTACTTAGGCGTACACTTAGATAGTCATACCATTGTTTTTACATGCTTATTATTATAATTATGTATTTAATTCATTATTTAACTTAACAATATCTGAGATTCTGCACGGCAGCCGCTATCTCCAATAGTTTGACTGAAACAAAAATATACAATGTTACAATCTGAGGGTAGAAAATACAAAACGACAGCAGCGCAAGTGAGTGGAGAGTTACGAATAGATGCGCTATTCTGTGATTGGCTGTCCTGTCCGGCTTAAGGCCTAGACTTTGGCATGCAGCTATCTTGCTCACACATTTCAATTTATTTTAAACCACAAAGTTGTTTTTATTTTTATGACCAATGCCAATTATGACAATTTTATGGCGTTTTGCGGACGTTCGCAGACACGAAGTTTAGCGAATAGTTTCCTCTGTTCGTTCTGATCCAAATGATGATGAGATGATTCGCGTCAGATTGACTGAAGACTAAAAAAAGTCGCATCCGCTAAATTTTTGAGAAAACACCAAATATTTATTTTCACATCTTTACTGAACCTTTGTTTTTAAAAAAACAAGAACGGACAAAACATACAATCCAAATTAATTAAAAAAATACGAGTATACTTACCCATTTAGACTTGTACGGCTTGACTTTCTTCTTGCCCTTGTGCTTCCTGCGCTTGGTGTTCTTCCTGGGCGGCGGCACTGTGCTGCTCGCCCAGTAGTGTGGTTTCATGTAGCCGCTATACATCAGTTTTATGAGGCCTGCGGAAATTAAAATATTTCAGAGAAGATGCTAATTGATGGAGAGTTGTGGCGACGTGAAAAATGCATTCGAAATTTGAGGTACTTTTACTTTGCTACTTCAATTGTGCTACTTTGTGCCCTTTGCTTTGCACTTTGCTAGTGTGGGAATCTCCGGATTAAGCAAACGCCGGGCCTCTAAAGTCAAAGTCAAAATGTTTTTATTCAATTTAGGTATCAAAGATACACTTATGAACGTCAAAGTTATTTAAATAGGTCGAGTCTATTTAAATAGTTCGGATGCCTTGTTCGGATAAAGAGCCTCTACTCGGAAGAACAGGCAAAAAACTTTTTATTTTTTTTATTTTATTTTTTCAAATAATAAATAAATTACAGTCTCACAAATTTTGGCTTACAACTACGTAATATCTATAAGTACTATGTAGTGGCTACTTGGCGGAAGTGGAAGAAACTCTAGCAAATGAACACCCTTGAGGTGCATTCATTCCCCTTTAAAATATACTATTAATATAATACATAAAAATATATTATAATTATAATAAAATATACTTTTAATATATTTAATAAACGTGTAAGTAAACTAAACCAACATTTACGAAAAGACTTTTCCCCTTTTTTTTTTTTTTCTCCTAAAGCGCGGGCTGCCAGTATTCGCTGCCTCCTGCAATGTAGCATGGCTAATCCGGCACTGAGTGTGAGGCAGACCTTTTTTTTTTATATAAGTAGTGGCCTCTGCCCCTTAGGTTTGTGGGGCAATTTTGCCATGCCAACTAGTGTGACAGAATCAATCAAAAGTTTATATGTACCTATGTGACCTATATGCGTCATGTAAATGGATTAGCTATGTAAAGTTGCCTGCAAATGTTCGACATTCCACTATGACCCACCACGCGATATAAAGTTGAACTACCCGTTTGTTTGCTCCTAAAAATAAATCATAATAAATGTAAGGTATAAGGAAAATCATTTCTTTTTAGGCGATCTACCTAACAATTTTTTTTTTTTTTTTACTAATAACACTCGGCTCTACATTTACTCGTAAGTGGCTTCATTTGTTGTACTAAGGGTGCTCCTAGAAGGGCCATATTTTTATTGCAATACTGAAGCGGCAATATTTTAAGTTTCACCATGTAGTCACATATTTCTTTCATGGCTGATGATGGCCGGGTTACAGTCGGCAATATTGCCAGTATTGTCGGGCCAGATGGGCATACATTTCTAACATGACTGATGATTGCCGGGCTACCGGCGGTAATATTGCCAGGCCCAGCCGGGCCAGTATTGTATTGCAGTAAAAATACAGCCCGTCTTCCGCCTCTGGCACGGTTTCCTGATTCTGCATTCAGATTCGGTGACCCGAATCCTTGTCTCACATCCAGCTTAGGCCTAGTCATAGGTATATGTAGAACTAAGTAAAAATAGGAATAATAGAGGAATATAAAAATAGAATAGAAAAATAGGAAGATAAGGCCGCCCCTACTGATATTAATGAGAAGTGAATGAGTGAATGAGATTTGAATGAAATGAGTTAGTTAGGTACCTAATAGAAGTATGATATACTTCATAGATATGAGATACTCGTATTCAATGAAAATGAAAGTTGCAGGAAAAATGCGAAGGCAGAAGCAAAGAAAGTTAATAAAAAGTAACATCTAAACACTCAATAATACTTTATTTCATCATTATAACATAAGTTTTTGGCACGTCTGAAATTGTTAATAAACAGTCTTAAGACGATTAGAAATCACAATCACAATTGTACTAAGTATAGTCCCTAACTCATCATAGATACCTAGAAACCTGGCCTCGACGCCAATTTTTATACTCTACATACCTACGACGCAAAATATAAGAAAAATGTTAATAAATATCATCAAACAGCTGTTCTATCCGTTTACCTGGGGGTCTACCTGTAACTCTTTAACGCAACTCCATTTTACTTTGGAATATTCTTTTTACAATCTTACTTTAGTTTAGCTTTAGTCTCGCTCCCTCTTCAGTAGAGAGAGCAAAAGAAAGCTAATCGTAAAATTGACAATAAGAATGAGCGGTAGGCGCTTTGATCCTAGTTGTTGACTGACGCGACAAAAACACTCGGAGACAACACATTTTGTATTAATAAATACTCGCTCGGTTTAGAACCTACCTAATTTCGTGCCATTTTTTTTCGTCTAGCATTCAGTTGTAACTGCAAAGCGTAAGCTGCGATCAAAAGAATCTATTTCTTATTACCTATTTCATTGAGCCTAGACAGCAGCAGGGAATCGACCGGGATATAATCATTCGAACTTCCATCCGACCCTCCAACGATGGAAATGTCAGAACACGCTCCAAAGTTTTCCTGGTCACCGCACCCGAGCCCCTGGCTCCCGTTACTGCAGACTCCCCAGTTGTTTCCACAGATGTACTTCCACTGGAGCACGCAGTTATCGCAGGTGAGGTCGCTGGGCAGCCTGTATTTCACCACATAAGTGCTGGAGCCATTGTCGAGGTAATATTTCGTTCCACCTTCTTCGAGCTCCAGAAGGTATTGGTCGAAGCAGGCTTGGTCAGAGGAGGTTGGGTCAGGGCAGATTCTGAGCTCCCAGTAGCCCTTGTGGTAGGCAGTGATTTGGACGGTGACGGAGATAACTGATCCAGCCTCGTAGGTGGCTCCGATGATGCCAGAGTCGTAAATACCTCCGCGCTCGTGGGCCCTGGGTTGGGCTGCGTCGAATGGATCGCCACAGACACCGCATCTGGAATTATATAAGACAAGTATGGAGTTAAATTCAGTGTTTAAACTTCTTCAAACAATGCCTACAATCTTAGTTTCAAATAGCAGTGTTGAAAAAGAGAAGGCATAATAACAATTATTGGCGTATATTTAGAAAATGGCATCCCAAGAATTACATTCTGGAAAGGAGGACGAAAAATCAAGGTACAAGATAGGTATGGGTAATTTATACTTAATTCACAAAACTTCAATGAGTCATGTTATCTTTTCTACATGATGTTTACTTTACACTATGATACTACTACTATTATTTGTTTTTTTGTGCCCTTGCGTATTAACGGATTAATATCACAAATATTTAATTTAGGATTACCAATTCATGTCAAGGGTAACACGAAGAACAATGATAAACAAGGAATGTCATAGTGATTTTTATGACTTTGGAAAGTTATTAATGACTCATGGACTCGTCACCTTTATCTATTACATTCCTAAGTATTGTCTTACTAAACATATATTTTTTATTCAATGGTAGAGACGATAGGAGGCGGAGGCTAAAATAAAGAAATGTGGCTATTTTGTTTGCTCACCTGCCCCCATTGACAGAATGCTGGTTGTGGAACCCTCCGCAGTTCAGACCATCATCGTCGTAGTTGGGTCTGGCGTCGGAGTAACCAGCTCGCCAGATGGAGCCGCGGCCGGGCGGGTCCAGCACGCGACCGTGGCCGTGCGCCAGCGCTGCCACCGCGGCCAGGGTTACCAGGAAAGTCCACATTTAGAAGATACTACGGTCAAAATAGGAGAGGGTAAGTAGGTTTTATTATCCGACTTCCAAAAAAGATGAGGTTTTATGTTCGTCTGTTATATGTCAACTTTTAATTTTAGCAACAGCTATAAGTACCATTTGATAACATTAATTTCGTCATTTTTTGATAATATCTTTCTTTTTATTTTTGGAAAATTGTGTCCGTCCTTTTGTTTGTTTGTTTGTTGTACAAATTAGAGACGAAGTTTGTAAAAAGGGGTAATCTATGAAACCTACTTGGTACATCTTTTAAAATATTTTGCACTAATAGAAAAGAAAGCTAAATCCAATCACTGAGTGCTTAAATACGAGCGTGAACAAACCACGAGATGAGGCAGTTTATTAAAAAGGTGATAATGCTTAATTCAACTAATGAGTAGGAAGCTTTAGTACTAGAGTTTTTTTCGTGGCAGCTACAAAGAAAAGGCAAACATTTAACTTTGCAATCCGCCTTACAATCTCTAATCTAATGCATTTAAAGCGCGACTGTTTGTTTATGGTTCATATATACGTAATTTACTTTTCATGTCTGTATATCTAATCTGCTCATTGTAGTAGTAAATTACTCGAGATGTTTCGAAATCGCCGTAAACTGTAAACTGCGCAATATACTTGGAAAGTATTAAGAAATTAGTTAGTAGAGTTACTCATAAGTCTCGCGAAAGTTTGAAACAGGGGTTTTTTAACTAAACGATATGCACATATTCTAGGATATTCACAGAATCCTACTAATGTTATAAACACGAAAGTTTGTAAAAATGAATGGATGGATGGGTGGATGTTTGTTACTCTTTCACGCCAGAACGACTAAACAGATCTGGATGAAATTTGGCACAGCGATAGATTATAGTCTAGAATAGCACATAGGATACTTTTTAACCGCGGATGAAACCGCGGGGCGCAGCTAGTACTTACTATAAATCTGTGAGGATATCATTGTACTCGTCACCATGACCAACTCTTATTTTAGGACTACTAACACTGAAATCGTGAAAACAAAACCAGCTGTTGCCACAGAATACTCCATACTAACCTAGTCTATGGCTGTTGCATACATTTTGTCGAGGTTAAATAATTTTTTTCAAAAGAACAGCTGTCTTTACGATTTCATTGCCGATTTTCTTGTTACCTTTCCCGTATTTCAATTTAATTTGTTCGACGACAGAATAAAAATTTAACACAAAAAAAAAATTGGCCAAGAATTTAAATCATAATATTATTGTCGCAAACGTTGTTAATCAATGAAATAACATGCTCGCACTACTGACCTCAAAATTAAATAACGAAAACCAACAGGGATTTAGGAAAAAAAATAAACCTGTGATTAAAACTATGAGGATTACCTATTTTACTAACGTAAAAAACAGCGTGTTAAAAACGCATTCAAGGGTGTTAAAAACAAATTCAAAAGTAATACATACATGTATAGGTAAGTACTACGTGGGTATCTAAATTAAGCTCAAAAGTAATAAATAGCTATAACAACCGGTATAAGCAACTAAATACACTTACTGTCAATAAATTAAAAAATTGGAAAAAAATACTATTGACATTTGAAAGTTTCTCTTTCTTAGATAAGAGAGACAATAGGCCCTATCAGAACGCTAAATTGCTAAAGGTTAACTAGCTTAAATTATTGATGTCCTTGTCTAATACGGAGCAATAACAAAGAGAGGTATATTTTAGCTAGTTAAGATTAGCGTTTTGAATAGGGGCTAGTGGCTTAGGAATAAGCGATTACAGTACACGATGATTGATGATGAAATTAAAAACTTATTTCACTCAGCACCTCACCTCTCACTCCGACAACCACCAATGATACTTTACAAATTACAACTGTCCCAACTACATTTATTAAAAGGGAAGAAAACACAATCTTTTGTCTCCAACGAAGAGCGGAAAATTATTCTTTTCATATTTAATACGCATGGAAAATTAAATCAAAACCTACCTTTGTTTTCTTTCACGCTTTACACGGGCAGTTTGAGAAAAAAAACTGACTTCTATTTTTGGTCCTGTTCGTTATATAGTGACTAGTTTAGTTACTGATAAGGGCTGCTATCACTTGTTGATTGTTATTGATAGGCACATAATACAATTGTAATAGATTAAATCAGAACAATTAAACCGATGTAGATTATTATCTTGTTTCCTATTTCAAGGATTATGCTTGTCTTTTTTGGTGAAATCTATTTTGAGAGTGGTAAACACGAATTATATTACCGATATTAAGGTAGGTATTTACCTAATTTTATAGGAGACTAGCTGCGCCACGCGGAGTTACCCGCGGTTAGAAAATAATTTATTAGTAAAATTAAAAATCTGGGTTAAATTTCATTCAGATCCATTTAGCCGTGCTGGCGGGATTGAGTAACAAGCATTGCATCCCTCTATACATTCGTCCCAACTTTCATTCACATTTATAATATTAGTGTAATGTGATTTGCGTCTTTCAAGTAGTATGTACCTACTTAAATAATATGGAAAAAAATATTAAAATGTAAGCCAACGGCAAAACACACATTTATCTTTCTCTCTCTTTCTTTTCTTTTTCTCATTTTTATTTGAAACAGCAAGAGATTTTATAAGAGCCGTAACTATAAACTTTATAATAATAATAATTATATAATTATAATAATATTGGTAATTTATTTATTTATTTCACATGCCTTTTTGATATTCATTTAAAGACTAAAAATGTTCATTTAAATGTCGAATTAAGCAAATAGTTAAAAATATAGTTAGAAATCGCACCCTTAATTCTTAATTGACTTAATACGATTACGAAATGCAGAAAATATGCATAGGTACGTATTACGTCTCGTGGCTAAAGTCGCGGGGTGCAGCTAGTACTTAGTTATGAAGGTATGTAGTGTAGTTAGGTTTGATTATCTGATAAGTGATAAGTAGAAGAGGTCTCTACAATATATTATGTTTGTACTCTACTTTCATTGAAGAGCACGTGAAGGTCTGCGGTAGTTTTCAGTTATATGTAGACAGGTACAACTTATACAAATATTGTTTATTTTGTTGACAGACATGTGGTTCATGTTTATAATGATGAGAAAATCTTCTTTGGCTAAAACTGAAGAGTTTGAGCATGACAGGCACATGGCTTGGCGCATACAGCAGAGCTGTTTACAAAAATATTGGTTTTCCGAAATATAATGAGTAATGAGAAATGTATGAGTCAGTCTGAGTTTGAAGGTTTTTTTTGGACTGGCACAGATCCATTTTATTTCTACCTGTGTAACTAAAGCGTCTACTACACGTACTTTTACACTGCAGGGACACCGGTCTATTCGGTGCTTTAGCCACCACACCATCCATCCATCACCTCTCTCTGATTTCACCGTTTTGGTAAAAGACATCCTTTGATCACATCAGGTGAAATTAGTATTATTAGTAAGTAGGTACAAATATTATGACAGCACAGAAAAATGGCATTTAATAAAAGAGGGTAGGAAGACATTTTAACTCATCTTAACATTGAGACAAGACTCTACAAAAAGTTGACTTTGAACAAACAATTGTCTTTTAGTAACAATAAGCTGTAGAATGCACACGAACTCTCCAAACAATGCATTTACATTCATTTACAAAACTGCGTTTGTCCGACATTAACATCTTGCTTGTAATGTGTCGTTGAACCTCACATGACTAAGCATGCAGTTCTGGTAAACTCATCATTTCTTCCGGGCCTGTCATAGACAGGAAACAAGTAACATTATTAAAAGGTAAACAAAAAAACCCGACTGCAAAATGCAGTCCTCCTTCTGGTAATTATAATTAAAATGTTGTACCATATGTCACTTTCGCTATCAGACGATTCAAATGACACCTCACATGTCGAAATCCATCAAGCTGTTTAGGCTGTAGGGCGTGCCAACGAAGCGTCATACGTCATAGCGTCATGTAGGTATGTATGTATTGCGCAGTCGGGTAAAAAGGATGCATTTGTAAATAATGCGTGATGATTTCATCTATAAGTCATATCTTCAGATTTTTTATCAACGATTCAACCACACCAGGTTTGTCCTGGTGTGGTTGAATCGTTGATATTGGGCAGGCATGCATATTCATTCATACATAATTTAAGAGCGTTGCTCTTGTTGATGGACTAATGCTCAGTCGCTGGTCTTAGTGCTTTCACCTTCTTGTACGATACTAGCGAAGTGCCCCGGCTTCGCACGGTACCTATAAAACGTGTATAAACCTTCCGTGACAAATTATCCAACGGTAAACCGCATGGAAATCCGTTGCGTGCACGGTTTCTAGGATGAGTTAGCGAATATGCAGACAGAGAGACGGACAGACGCGTGAAGAGACTTAGTTTAAACTTACTTAAGTAGAGATAGAGATGAGATTTGCGTTCTCCTTTTTAAGGTTCCTTACCCAAAGGGTACAGCGGTACCCTATTACTAAGACTCCGCTTTCCGTCCGTCTGTCCGCCTGTCACCAAGCGGTATCTCATGAACCGTGAAAATTTTAACTGTCTAACGACAGTTAAAATTTTCACAGATGATGTATTTCTGTTGCCGCTATAACAACGAATACTAAAGAACAGAATAAAATAAATATTTAAGGGGACTCCCATACAACAAACGTGATTTTTTGCCGTTTTTATAGATAATGATACGAAAATCTTCGTGCGCGAGTCCGACTCGCACTTGGCCAGTTTTTTTGTGACTAATATTAAAATGTAGATTATGACATTATACATACTTGTTTATTTTTTTGTACTCGTAATCCCTTTTTATGATACCTTTTCAGGTACTAGTACAGACTAGAGGTAGATACCCAATGCCGGCTTGATCACGTTAAAATAAGAGGTTGCGAAGCTGAATGCCTAGAAACACTGCGTTCGATGTCCCGGCATGAGCTAGTTGAAAATGAATACTCAAAGTTAAACCAAAACAAATATTAACTAATATCATAGTGCGAAAAGTGAGCTTGTTTGTCTGTTTGTTTGTAACGCTTATACGCACTAACTACTCAACCGATCATCATGAAATTTTGCATACACGTCTGGTATACAGAAATAACCCGATAATATTTCGCAAAAATAACGGTGCCTGTAGGACCGCGGGTGAAACCGCTTGGCGAAGCTAGTATAAAATAAATATATAATTGAAATTGAGGGACATACTTATAAAGATACTAGCTGCGCCCCGTGGTTTCACCCGCTGTTAAAAAGTATCCTATGTGCTATTCTAGACTATAATATATCTCTGTGCCAAATTTCATCCAGATCTGTTCAGCCGTTCAGATTTATTTCGTGACACAGTTTTTTTAACTACTGCGGGTAGCATCGATGCACTTTTATTAATGTACCTTTATAAAGAATTAAAAAGCCAAATAAAGCTAAACCAAATAAAGAATTTTTGAATTTTTTGAATTTACATTAGAGCTTAACTTAATCAAATTAAAAGCTTACATCATTGAGTTCCACTAAATAAGTCGGTAGAGCTATCCTAGAGTTCTATCGATAATTTTATGTAAACGTATTTAAACGTACGTATTTTATGTTATGTTTATGTACGTATGTTTCGGGATTTTCATTTAAAAACGAACGCAGTTGCCTAAAATGACTTATTTGACTTAGTCAGTCTATCTAGATACAGCTATCCTATCCTTATTTCTAGTGTTATTGTTATGATAGTCTTCAATTTAAATTTCTGTGGATTTTTACGAAGGTACTTCAAGGTACGTAATATTTTCAAAGATAAACAAAGAAGGTAAAGTTAATTTATTTCTTTCTTTAAATAAATCTCTCAATGATTCGCGGGGACTCATCTCGTAGATAGCGCGTAGAAAAGTCTGAAAACGAATGCCTTTCCATAAAAGTATCCACATAGGTACAGTAGTAGCAGTCATTAACGTCATTGACAAAGGCTAAACAATTAATACCAAGAGTATTAATTGTTTAGCCTTTGTCAATTCTTTCAATGAAAAATTCCACCAAAGACAACAACCTTTGCTTAATAATTTAGATTGATGCTATAAATTAAGATAGGCTTTATGTCCTCGGTCAGATAAGTAGTAGGTAAGTACTCACCGTTTCCTGTTGGTCGCTGGTGGCCAGGTAACGCCCCTCCGCCCTGACATTCAAGCACACCAGCTGATAACACACATTCCTACACTATCCGAATTATCCACACATTTCAGGTAACATTCATAAATTTTATTAACTCAAAAGTGCCGGTTTATCAAGTTTTTGGTTAAATTTTATTAATTTATAGTCTAGGAAATTACGCACTGTAAAATTTGATTATCTGTTATCAAATTTTCTACGAACTTGTAAATTTATAAAAGGTTTTGGTCCAAGTGCCGCTCGGTATCTAGCAATCTTGCTTCTGCACCCTAAGTTTTGATGTAGGAATGAGATAAAAAAATGCAGCAAGTTTTTTCAAAAACACAGTGTTAAATTAAAAAGTAGCTTGAAACTGCGCTGCTCGTAGCTCATGTCGTCTTTTTAAATTAGTCGTTAAATACTTTGAAGATTGTTGATGAGTAAAATGTTTCCCGGCAGCATTAACTAAAAGCTGGTGGTAACAAGCTTCCGGCGCTCGCCGGCGACCGCCCGCGTCCAACTGAAGGGAAAATCACGAATTTAACGCTCTTTCTAATCAAACAGATTGATTTGCTCTAACTTTCTCCTAAATAAGATTGAATCACAGCTAACCGCGACATTACTATTCCGCTACGCTCGGCAAAAAGTGAATTTGCTTAGCGGGACAAAACCAAAGTAAGTCAAACGGAAAATCTAATAATATTTCTTTGTTAGTTTTTTGTTCAAATTATGATGCGTTTGGATGCTCTTTTTTATCTTTCGTATCTGCTACTTTAACATTCTACTTCACTTTTTAATTTTTTTTGAGCAATTTCAAAATAATATGAGGTTCTCAATTCGACTGAATGTATTTTTTTATCGTTAGTACGTATTTTACGCGAGAATTCTCGAATTAAGAATCGATATTGATGGTTCTTTTTTTGTTTGGTAGATCATACTTTAGGGGTGGTCCCATAATACACTTTATCGGTATCAAAATCGAAAGCGATTTATGCAATATCAACAAAAGATTATTTTTTTTACAAAAATCCAACTTATAAGACGGGATGTCTTTTTAGGCTTTAGTTTTGATAATTATTCATAGGTTTTTTTTAAATAAGGGTCACCCCTATCGGAAGAAAATGTAAACTTCATTCTACATTACATGTTGGTATTTTTCGGCAGAAGCGATGCTAGGGTAGCAACAGATCCAGGATAGCCATTCATATTGTCGTAAGGACTATTTAACGATGAATTTTGACATCATTTCAAAAGTACCTCAAGACATAATCAGTACTCAATAGATTTATAGCAGGGATCCTACAAGGATCTTTTCGCACGTGGCCTCGGCCGGAAAATCGGAACTAATGATTGAAACTAAAATTTTGGATATGCCTATAATATTGACATACAAATAAATAATAACAAAGAATAAATAAATATTCGGGACTATTGCACACACGGTCGTCTAACCCCAAACTAAGCAAAGCTGTACTATGGCGGCCAGAGACTGATATACATACATATATAAAACATACTAGCTGCGCCCCGCGGTTTCACCCGCGGTTAAAAAGTATTCCATGTGCTATTCTAGACTATAATCTATCTCTGTGCCAAATTTCAAGCAGATCTGTTCAGCCGTTCTGACGTGAAAGAGTAACAAACATCCATCCATCCATCCATTCATTCTTACAAACTTTCGCGTTTATAATATTAGTAGGATAGGATAGTTTTAAAGCGTTTTTTTTAATTAAAATATATTTTTAAATAAGTACATACTTAAATAGATATTAACATCCAAATAATACCATATACCTAATATACCCATGAATCCCACAATTTACGTTTGTGATAGAAACGTTATTTTCTGGAGATTATTCTACCAAAGCCACCCGGCTCTTCTCTCAAGCGTCAAATGATCCTTGAAGCCTTAGAATATTTGTAGCGCTGTAAGTACAGGAAACCTGTCAAAAAAACAGACCACATTTTTATAAGCAGAAACCAAAAACATTACAAAGCAGGACATGACTACTACAAAGGTAGGCATGACCTACAAGAATACAACGAACCCCAAAACACGATTAGGTAAAGCAAAACGCATAGATTATTCATAATGAAATACGCGTTAGCGTAAATACCGAAAACAATCACACAAATATAAATAAGAAAATGACTCTGTCTGTTTGTTGCATTTTGACATAAGTGGCATTTTGACGATGAAAATGCTGAACCGTAAAATGTTTGACACGAAAATAGAGCCCTGCTTATCCACCGATGTGCGAGGAAGAGGAGAGGTGGGCGAGAAAAAAATCCACCAATAGAATAACTTCATTTACACTGTGAAGTGATATTATTGGTGGACTTCTTTCTTTCATTTTCCTCGCACATTTCTGCTGGATACGCAGCCTTACAAGCCGCATCTATAAAGAAACGAACTGAAAAGAAGCTGCGCTTACATTATCCTCTCACTCGCTCTCGCAACATTCTGCTATTGTGCAAATGAGATGTCACAATTACCGTTGCATCGCTAGATTAGTTTCTTTAATGATAAATGGGTACTTGTGATACTTTTTCGAAAAGAATACTTGTGATAATTTATACTTTTCTATTCTGTTGAAGAAATGCATAGCATAATTATGTTGGAAAACTTTGTAAAACTGAAAGAAAAACATGTGTAAAGCCGGAGGAAATAGTTAGTGCCATAAAATCAGGTAATTAGCATTCAATTCGAGTGGAGAGTAGAAATCTACACGATCCACTTGCGCCGTGACTGGCGCGTGAATCAACGGAGAAATGATTAATCATGAATCAGAATAAGTACACAAATAATAGATCGAAATGTACGCGGATAGTTTGTTAAGCTTCTTGTGGGCAATCGTTTCCGTGGCCCCGACATTTAACACCGCAGACACCTCGATAGAACACCCTAACTAAAGCCTATGGCCTCAATAGCGGGACACCTGCACAACTACCCGGCCCGCCCCATAATACATAACATATGGTCACGCCTTTCTCCCGAGGGGGCTGGCAGAGATGCAATACAACACACAAACTTCGCCGCACGATATTCAGTCCCAAATATGACAGGGGGCGAGACTGTCGCCATATGGTCGCCATAGACTGGACTCCAGTCATGTAGCAGATAACATACAATACGCACATGTGCTCACACATTGAACAAAATGATGCGTGCCGTCGTCGAACCCGCTCCTTCTGGCTTGAGGTGGGCCTATGGTTGATAATGATACCTTTAATATGGGTTTTCTCTAGGACATAAAACGTCTCTGAACAGGTGAACTGTGTAGGTGTAGTTTCACTTGTATTTTACTCTGTATTCACTTAATGTGTTTCACTCTAGATTCATAAAGAGTGTGATCACAAGTCACGAGGGGAAAAACCTCTTCATCGTTTCTGCTATCCTGGTACAAAAAAACTAATCACCGATTGCGAGGAATTTTAGGTCCGTGGAAAATATAATCCTTGAGGATCCGTGATTCATGACTATTCTTTAAAATAAAATTATTTATGATCATGAGGTCGTACTGATATGACCACGAGGAAACGCTGAAGATAAGCACTGAAGTAAATAAATGGGGCCGATGGTACCGTATGCATCATTGACTTGCATTATCAATGGTGCAGACAACATTGCAGTTGACATTGAGTTGTATTATTTGCACCATTGAAATTAACCCCACTGCTCTGCACCGCTCCGACAACGCACTGGTGGAAGCAGTGCGCGACTGGGACTCCAGTCCCCTACACCGGATGTGGAGGACGTACCACCAGCCCATAACCTAATTTATTATCAGTATTTTTCTATTTTATTAATTATCTTAGTTATTTTATTTATTTTCTATTTAATATGGGTGTAACAATCCGGAATAAAAACAATTTCTTTTGTTGATCGGTGATATTTTTCAATTTATCGCAACACATCCTCGCATCGCACCATTTCCATCTGAGATGGAAAAGTAACCCTATGACCACGCCTTCCTTTCAAATAGAGACTCTTGATGTTAGGGCCAACCACTCAAGTCTATAATAATCGTTTGTAACGTAGAGTCCGTACGAAGCCTGCTCCGCTCGCAGTGGAAGGCATGCATTAACCTTACATTACACAGCAGTATAATTTAAACTGCAATATTACGAAACAACTCTTTTATTATCATAGGAGTTCCTTGCCATAATTTTAGGGTAAATAAGTTAAATAATAAAATCACAACTTAATGAATACTTAAAATTAACTCGAACGTCAACAAATTCAAATTTGAAATTTTGAATTTGAAATTTTAATCAATAATCGACCTCTAATAAAATAAACCAAAAACGTCGAACAATGACGTTAACAGTAATTCACTTATTTCTATGGCAGGTAAAATGGAGTCAAAAATCAATTAAAAAATATTTAAATATCAATGTGGACATACCAAAGGAACAAATTGGTTTAAAAATGTCGCATATTTGCTTAGTAACGCCAAAGAACTCAAGTTTGGCAAACATTTGAATCATAAGAAAATCAGATAAGAAGAATCTGGCAATCGGATCACTTTAATATGATACAGTAATGTTAAATTTACGATTATCACCGATGTTATTTCTTATGATTCGAATATTTAAATGAATCTCACGCTGTTTTGTACAGACACTAAATATAGAGAAGACACATTAATCTGCAAACTTAAACTTTTAAGTTCAGATGCAGTAAGTCTATTTACAGTTTTCCAACGCATACAACTAGCAATCAAATGAAAAACGATTCAAATTATTAACTTTTACCTAAATATACATCACAGATAGAGATAAAAAAGAACTAATATCTATTTCAAGTGTTGCTTCAAGGGGGTAATGATAGGAACTGTGACTTGACGTGATTAAAAATATTTTTCTGACGTCGCAGCAAAACATAAATTTGTTTTTCTGCACAAAATCAACACAGCGCTTTACGACAATGGAAGATGAAGAAGGAACTTGAAGAAAACAAACACAAAACAAATTAAAAACTAAAGGCAAAAGTAAAGGAGAAGAGAAGTATCATTCAAAGTTTAGCTCCATTTCCGAGAAGCTCATAAAGACTCGTAGAAAAATTGGCAAGCACTTACATAATAATTGGTAAATCTTACGAATTACAAGATCTGGTTACTTCACTGACATTTGTTTACAAAATAATAACATTTGACTAGAATAAAGATTATTAAACCTATAAGCGTACAAAAGGAGCTGATATTGTATATATTTTAAATAAAAATCTTTAAGGGGCAAGGCAGACAGAAAAGACGTTAGAAGCAAACGAGACGAAACACGGACGGAACGTAAACGTGGCGTCCCTCTAAAAATGTATAGAAGGGACGACACGAAACATATGCAGAGAAGACTGGGCCCAGACGGGGTGCGAACGCGACGCTACTCGTATGAAGGTGACATGTCGCCTCTCCGTCTGTGTCTCGTCCGCGTCCTACGACTTTTCTGTCTGGCCAGCACCTAAGTTAGCATCAGGTCGACGAGTGATGATTTTATGAAAACTACTAAATAATATAAATAAATAAACGTCTACTATACAATTTCAAATGGCGAAACAACGAACGGTAATTTTAAGAACTTACGTAACAAATAATAGATATGTTTAAAAACGGATATGTTCTATTGGAGATTATCCCTTTTTGTCGTCTCCGCTGGTTTTCGGCTCATTCTTCTTAGTTGTCTCGTCATGTTTAGAATCTATACCTTTGTTGTCAACATCTTTCCCATCCTTCTTGCTGACGCATTCATGCGATTCAGAATGATCTTGTGATTTAGATTTAGATTCACCTCTATGCTGAAACTCTTCGTTGAGAATCTTTTCAAATTCATTCGACACTTTGTTTACATTCTTTTTCATTGCTGAATCAGGATAGCTCTGTAAATTCAGTGATTTTTGAAACGTACTCGTTCTATATTCATACTATGAAAGTTTGTTAATGGTATTGAAATATTGAACATATCGATACGCCTTTTCCCCCGACGGAGCTGGCAGAAATATAAAACAACACCCACACTTCGCCAGACGAACCAGAAGACGAACGAAGGCTAGGTTAACTCGACTAATTAATTCTGATAATGTTACCTTGAGATACAAGCGTACGTTGTTAAAAATACGCCGAAAATCTTGCACGACCTGCTCGTATTCATTATAGGATGAATTCTTCAGTTTTGTTGATATATCATGTAAACACATAGGATACTTTACAACTTCGTAAAATCTTGGAGCCTAGAAGAAAATAGGAGACTGTTTTATTTAATTGTTCAAGAGAAGTTTTTAAGAAAGGAAGGGAAAACTTGTCAGAACTTACTACTTTCATGTCCATATCATGTTGAATAAAAGCAGCTTCTTTAATCTGTGACAGGTTACTTATTACATTCTCAAATTTCTTTGTAGTATTTGCTGGCAGTGGCTTCTTTTTCTTGGGATGGTACCACATGCCCGACACTGATACCTTAGACTTGCTAGACTTCTTCTGATTTTCGTCTCTAACACAGTTTCCCGAATGGTCAAAATTTGGACAACGTTTATTTTCTTTGACTTCTACATTTTTGACGTCTGGCGTGTCGAGTTGATCATTAGGCTCTAGAGTTTTAGCAGTTGTAACGTGCTGATTTTTATTTTCTTCAGTAAAAATAGTTTGATCTTTCAACAAGTAATCATTTTTATTCGTACACTGGTTCCATATACCAGTCAAATCTTTAGACATAAAATGACTTGATGCTTGCCCCATGGACCAAGCGTTATGCTGTTCCAGGCCTAGCTTAATTTGTTTAAAATCGTCAGGTAATTCATCAGTGATACTTAGCCCTAAAGCATCGTAAAGACGTGCTGTATCTGATTTAGATCCCTCGTGAATAAAATCCATTAACTTAGGGGCTGATTGCTTGGCAGCTTCCCAAGCGCGGTCTTGTGTTATTGCGCTAAAAAGATCAAAAGTATCAGCATTTCTGATGTCCAAACAGGGAACTCCATGTCTCGGCATTAGTTTCGGATCGTCGCCGAAGACTTCCTCGCTCCGTCTTGACATCAAACATGGCCAAGACTCAAGGCTGTACTTCGGTTGCGGCGCCAAAGTGACCGGGGAGAACGCCGCTTTTATTTTCATGTCATCTGCGATAACATTGTCGTACGTCACATCCTGAGATACGCCTGCTACAAACGGAGATACTGTATCCGACGGTTTTATCGGAACCTTGTAGCTTCCGGGCTTCATATAAACTTTAGACATTTCGTGAAACTCATCATTTTCCGTATCAATAAATTGCACGGGGCCAGAGATATTATTTGTAATCACAACGTTCGATGGTATTTGAACATTGTGAGTGTGATGAGTTATAAATTCGTTAGGTTCTTTTTGGACCATCTGACCCCACGCCGCAAAAAAATCAGCCTCTTCCTTAGTGTCGCCACAACTGTTGTTTTTTTGCACGTAGCCTCGCATTTCTGCCGCCGTCGCCATGCTCGGTATCAGGCTCTTTTCCACATGACTCAAAGGTATCATTTTAGCTTTTAGCTCCATGTCTCTACGCTGCAATAAATCGCACTGCATATTTCCCAGTACAGGCTGCCCTGGTGCCTTGCCAAGTTCAGCATCCATTTTGTGCTTTAGCTGATTGTATAGTTCCCGTTGCTCAGCGTGACACATGCCCTCGAGAGAACGAAAATCAGGCACGTTGGTGATAGTCCAAGACTGTCGAGGTTTCGCTTCGCGAATTGTACAGGGGTCACATTTGTACTGTGACTTCTGATATGCTTCCAAGTCACTCTGATCATTCAAAGGATAGAAGTTGTGGGAGTTTGGTGGTGGAACCACGGGGAACTTTTTATATGCGACTCCAGGTCTTACCGGCCAAGGGACTTCGTTAAAACTTTGTGAAGTAGATTGATTCTGATTTTGCACCCAGGGAGGCTGGACTGCGTTAAAAGGTTGTGGCGACGCGTTTACAGGTCTCGGAGTGCTGGCGTGGGTCTTTGACGCTTGAAACTTTTGATTTTGATGTCTTGGTGCTGCCGAGTTCGTTGCATAATAATTGTGTGTGAAGCTCTTCTGTTCCATGGTAAAGCCGTGATCAAGACACTTGAATGTTTTGTATATGTGAGTAAGCATCTCCTTGGTGACGGCTTGCCACTGAACGAAACACTCCCTTATGTTGGGGCTGTAATATTTATTCTCAATTCGGGAAAACGTATCGTGCTTCTCACTCAGTAACTCTTTGACTCCTTTCCAACCATCCAATATTCTTACAAACGAGAATATAAAGTTCTTGATGACCCAAGGGATGCCTTGGGAGTGAAGATTGGCTACAGCACTATCCGGTTTCTGGACGTTTGACCTAGTTTTTGCGCAGATAGAGTGAATATTTTTAAAGCACGGTCTATTGTGGTGAGCAATAGCAATATTTTCTGCATCAGTGCACGCTTCAATTGCCAATTGAACTATCTGATTGGGAATCTGGTCATGGATTACAATCTTATCGAGAACACTCAGTAGTAACTCAGCTGAGTTGGACGCGGAAGACTTGCTTTTGTCTTCCTCCTGATTTATCATTTTCTGATTTTGTTTTTGATTGTTACCATCTGATCTAGAATCTGATATGTTGCATAGTTCGGAGACCATTCGTTCTCCTTCAGCGAAAAAGTCCAAGCTCGAAGTGGACTCAGAAGTGAGGTTTCGATCTTGCTTCTTATGACGATCGGAGTCAGCACTGTCTTTGTATTTATCGTGATACCGTGGATCAGCGCTGTAAGCGTTGCGTTTCTCCTGGCTTTTGACTATTTTCTTCTTGGCACCGGTGCCAATCGGTTCCTGGTTGGTCCAGTTCTGCGGGCGTCGGTCGGTGCCTCCTCGATCACCTATCATGCCAGGCCCGCCGTAGTTCGACGAAGAGGGATCGAAGACGAGGCCGACCAGCGGCGAATTCGGCGGCGAGCTGAATGTGGGCGCCGATGGATTGTTGTATCTGAAAGTTTTATTCTAGTTGAATCTCTATGGCAGAATAGATATAACATAAATCGGACATTTTTACCTCTGATTCTGATACTGTGGGCTAGAAGAGGTGGCCTCGTAGATACTGCTAGCGACGCGGCAGTAGGTCGCCATGTTCTGATCGGATACATCTTTGCTGGAGCATCCTGCGTCAACAAACACCCTTATTAGTCACCGTCCTGCATTGATCAGATAACAACGACAGTTATTTTGAAATTACATTGTCATTATTTGAAAAGGATTTCAGATTGTGCAAGTTACGGAAAAACTTAGAAGCCTAGCCACAGAAGTTTAGTCATAAACGCATCAGTCATCCACTCAGAACAATAGCCCGTAACACGTCAGCCGCAGGGTAGTTTATTGACTCTTGTCATCGGTTATTAGTGTTGATAAATTACGTTATTTTCAGTTTTACTGTTGCGAATTCTTCCTCATTTATTAATATCCGCTATCTGTTGTAAAACATATAATCAGAACGTTTGATGTTGCCGAAAGTGACGTAGTTTCTCAGAATTTGATTCAATGTAATTTGGTACGTACCTATTTCGTTGAACTGCGTAGAATTGAGAGTTATAAATGTGGTGTGTTGCATGTGCCTAGTTGAGTCGATCCAAGGATGGGTAAAATTAATAAATATTGGGATAAATGGTCCTTGATAATTGTGTATAAATTTAAGATTTTAAAGCGATGCTCAACAGCACCCACCTCAACCTCGACCCTCCAATCCAATTCTAAATCCGTTTTGGATGCTGGTCGGACATTTTGTTCCGCGTGCTTCTACCTTATTGTGTGTTACCAACAGGCGAATTGGTGGTCAAACGCGGACTTATTCGCGATAAAAAAAAATACGTCAGGGTAAATATTAAACTCTAAAATAGTGAATCTGAACTTTCACACATTTCACCATTAATTTTAAAAATAGATATCTAAACAAGTTACTTCCGCAAACATTAACGACGAGTTAAATGTAAATAATACCAAGTTTTCCCAGAAACCAGATGTCCGTAACCACGACCCTAACTTCCCGTGACATGTTTTTGTCTGTATCTTAAGTTTAGTAATCTCTGTAAAAACGTTAGGTCAGGGGTTCTCTTAACCGATACTCCCCCGAGGGTTCCCGCCTTGTCGTGGCGGGGGGGCTCAGTAGCCGTGGCTTCGGCAACCACGGTGAAGCCAAGAGGAATCCGAGGTGGGGCCGCTTCTTGGGGCTTTTAGCTCCAAAGCCCACATGGAAGCGGCCTAAGTAGGGTGTGGGTCTGTATGGGCAGACCCACAACTGAGACTGAGAGGACTGTTGGTGTGTCGTTGCCACTTTCCCTACCTTCCGCGGCCCAAACGGGGTTGCCACCGTTTTGATGGCGGACGCGGTGGGGCCGCAGAGGAAGAGGCGTGTCGGTGTGTCGTTGCCGCTCTCCCTATCCTCTGCGGCCGAAGTGGCAGGCGGCGGGGCCACTCATCTGACCCGTCGCATGGGGACCATGGGCGCCTAGGCACGGGTGCTGGTTGGTGCCCACGGGCAAAATTGGTCCCCGAGGAGGTGGATGATGACGATGTGTCTGGTGTTCGACACATCGCCATCGAGAGGGAGAGAGCGCAAGCTCGAGGTGGTGCCCGAAGGGGCTGGCGCTGTCGAGGCTGCGGAGGAGTCCGGAAGCCGTTGCCCCGACATTTTGCGCCGAGGTGGAACACCCTTGGGTTTTTAGTGGGTAGGCCGTCAGTGGCGGGATTCCCACATAACCACTCTGTGCCCGCACCCGGGGCTGTTGGTGGTATCCATAAAGGATTTTCTCAAGGTGAAAAAAAAAAAAAAAGGGGTTCTCTTAACTGATAAGCGTGTAAGAAAATATTCTTGGAAGTGAAAGAAGCGATTACGTACGCAAGGATCGTAGCAAGTGGAGAGAAGTGGCATCTGCCTACTCCTATGGGTAAAGAGGCGTGATTATATGTATGTATGATAACTAACCATAGCTCTTCTGCTGCATTACGTAAGACTGGTACTCCCCTCGGTCCCGGCCATCGCCGCTGTTTTCGCGGTACTCCCCTTGCTTGCTCGACGCGCCTCCATACTCTTGCATTGGGCTTGCAGATGCCTACAACATCATAGAGGAAAGTACTTTCAAAATTGATTGATTGATTTCAGCTACATTTTAAGATTTGTTTTTTAGAAATTTAATTTGCTAGTGGAAAGTGTTAGCAATAGCAATGGGTAGCACTCCTCTTTGAGTGTGCGGTTTCCTGATAATTTCGCATTCAAACCCCAAGATACAAGATAAGATCATCTCAGTTTGTATCGATCCACTGCTGGACATGGCCAGGCTTCTTTAGTACCTACACTTAGGCTCTTTATCGATATTAATGCCCGTTTCATGCTTATGCAATCTATTTGTTAGATTTCTCTATTAAAATACATTTAGAAAACTTTTTTCTTGCCTAGAAGAAACAGATGCACAGTTATGCAGTACGCTTGTACTGCATCACATATTTCTTCCTCGCTTAAACATACAGTTACAAGCCATAAAAAAATACATCCCCCGAGGGGGCTGGCAGAGGTGTAATACAACACACTTCGCCGGGCGATATTCAGTCCTAAATGTGACACGAGCCTTTCGCCATACACCGGGCTCCAGTCATGTAGCAGATGACATACAAAAAATATTTAGAGAAAGAAGTAACCGTTAAATGCATCAATATATACAATTAAAAAAAAATAGTTCCATGTGCCTGTTCTCAGGAAGCGCAAAGCTTAGAAGGCATTTAGGAATATGCTATAGGGAAATTCGAAACTCCTGTTTCCAAAGGCGAGGGTGGAACCTAGCATTTATTTATTGGCCTCCAATACCCTTGAGAAATAAGCTGATTTTGATAACATTGCTATTTGTTATATTTCGGCAGATTCGTCATTAGAATGATAAGAAGATAATGTTTTATAGTTTCCGCGAGCCATTGTCGTTGTTTGATGGATTAGATTTTTTGTTTTGCGCGTTCAGTCATGGCCAAAATTTGACGCTGGCATCGGAATTTGGTTCTAATATAATGTAGTTGAGCGCTTATTAAACATATTTGGAGTTCAGAAAATTGGAGAAATCAAAAACCTCTCAATAGAGAGTCGAAATAGATTGCGAGATCAGCAACTACACGATGAACTAAATTAAGAAATTGGGATCAAATAAGAGTTTAAAACACGATTTTTTTCTCTATAATGTCAATCAGATATATCTGAAAAAATATTAATTTTGTGAAAAACAGCGGAATTCGTCTCACCATCGGCGACCTCTTGACAAAATTAGCAGATATATATACCGTTTTTTAGCAAAATTACGGAAAAACTAAATGACTTTTGCAAAATCTTTTCCTGACTGACGTAACGAGGAAAATTTCGATCAGATCTAGTTGGTACCGATCTCGAGATGAAAATGCCGGAAATCGTCAAAAATCGCAGAATATCACTAGAGAAATGCGATTTTCTTACAAATGTACTTGGTAAAACTACTGTGTGTCTGGTAATGGTAATGTTAAATTTAGCGATTTCGATATTCTGTTTCTAGTATAGTCTAGAGATTGTGTAGAAAGTATTCTATCAACTCACCAAGTTTTCCCTGCCCGTATCCTTCGCCAGGGGGTATTTTTATCGCTCAAAACATCTTTCAAAATTACTCCTACAAGCTGATTGTCAAAAATAACGTCAGTTTTATCTTAATCTTACGAATAGTTCAAATTTCACTCGATTCCAAATATTCTGAGCAATAGCTACGCTTCCTTATGCCTAACAGTTGTATTTCTTCAGTTCTTTTTTATCATTATAATATTTTTTCACAAGTTACGATGCGAATAGGATGATGTCTGACTTGCCAATTGCTTGAAATTAACCATATGATTTCCTTCATTTGTTTTGTGACATTTTCTATTTTTGCTTTTCCGATTAAGGAAAACGGTCGCACTGATTTAGATTCCATGCAGTTTGAACTGCGTCTGCTCAGGAGTTTACTAATGTTTATATAATTAATGTTAATACAACAGTGTAAGCATTTGAAGGTATAATAAATAACGCATTGTAAAGAAATGTACATAATAATATGTATAGTCATTTCCATGCAATTTTAGTTTAATTTTTTATATTGGTAAGTGAACGACGAGTCTATTTTTCCACATTACTACCAAGTAAATAATACAATGTTTATTATGCTTACATTCTTCATTTACTTCTAGTAACTACACTTCTCTCAAGTGGGTGGCTAAATTTTACTGCCACGCTCAAGATATCTTCAAAGGCGTAATGCAGTGATAATATGCTCATAGAAATTTATTTATCAACATCATTAATTAACTCTCTTATATCCTAGCTAACGTTCCGACTAGTCTTATCACACTAATATTATAAAGGCGAAAGTTTGTAGAAAGTGTGTGTGTGTGTTTATTACTTCTTCACGCTCAAACGGATGGACGTATTATGATGAAATTTGGTATGGAGGTAGCTTATACCCTCACTACGGGGTGCAGCTAGTTTATAATATTAAAAAAAAAAAACATAAGATAAACATTTATTTAAGCTCATCAATTCGTCCATACATTAACCATTCGTAGGTATTCGATTATTTATTCACAAGTCTTGTAGACCAAAATCATGATCGCAGAGGTGACCAGCAGGCGGGTGGCCCTGACGTGGTGACCACTGTTGCAGTAGTCGGTGGTACAGGAGCATACTTCCTGTCTACCGCCGTATCCTGCCCGATGGTAACACCTGCCCTGGAAAAACAACGTCCTCATTCAGGTATATACATTCAAAAAATGTTCAGATGCTTTCTATCTCTTACAAAGGAGAATGACCAAATTCGTAAGGGCTCTGGTCCAAGAATTTGTTTGCCGTGCCCAGGATTGGTAGGTACTATTGTCGATTGAGTTATATTATACTGGCATACCAACTATGTGTGTTATAGGCCAGTAATATGTTAAAGCAGTAAAATGTAATCCACAGTTAGAGAGTTTGAAAAGTGAGTTTTGTTTTATTACGTAACTTCATAATAAAACAAAACTCACTTTTAAACTTTTTAGCTAAATATCACCGTTTGTGTGGGACAGATTTTCTCGGTTCCATATAAGAAAATACTCTTGAATCACTCTTTCACACGTACCATGTGGTAAACCTGGGGATGCACTTCGTCTTTTTCTAAGATTTTGGACCAATTTTGTCAATCTCCTTAGTCGACATATTTTCAAATCTAGCTTATGCTAACTTTTGCAATTGTATGCAAGATTTTAGAAAAGGCTTGTAAATTTCGTAGCTTGGAAAGGCATGTTCGCGGCATCTCAAACAAATGTCAATGCTTGTTTGTCAATGCAAATAATGCTTAGTTTTGGCGAAAATAACCGTTAGAGGGGCTCGTGACGATTGTCGGCACTTCAACGGGTCAAGTGACTAGGTCTGGGTCAAGGAGAAAGATATTAGTATTTTCGGCATTGTTTTGTGAATACTTGGAATAAGCTGCCGTCCATAAATAAGTATTGTTGACCAAGCGAAGCGAGCTCTCTGAGTCGATCGGGACATCTTGAATCAGCATTTGTTTTTTCGACAACGATTTGAGTATCGTTGATCAAATCTTCATGAAATTTGCTGGCAGATAGTTCATGCAAATACGTTTTTTAAGTTTGAATATGAGCGAATTCGACTAGAAGTTATGAAGATATATTATTCGAGATATCCATTCGAGGCAAACTCCTAGATAGATAGATAAACAAAAAATTAAATTGTCAACAAACTGCTTTAAAATACATATATAGTATTAAGGTTTTAAACTCTTGCAGTCCACTTTATTCTCAACTTCATTCTTAACATGTTAAAGTTATTATTATTATTATTTTTAATTTATTGGTTTTTGACAACCTCATTCGTATGTAACCTCATGATGCTTCGTTGTAAACACAATATAATGTAATTATGAAATGAGAGTATATTTCTGCCTACAAACCGCTACGCAGTTTGGCAGAGTTGTATTTTAATGCATATGTATGTTATTAACTTAAATAAATAATTAAAAAACTCTTTATTGTTCAAAGTCAAAGTCAAAATGTTTTTATTTAATTTGGGTATCAAATTGGTACACTTATGAACGTTAAAGTTTTTTTTATCAACTAACAACTACAACGTAACAACTGGCGACCTTATCACTAAAAGCGATTTCTTCCAGGCAACCTTAGGATGGAGAGGATACGTATAAAAGAGCATACTAGACCTAGCTAGTTTATTAGAACAATCAGTTTTAACAAAACCTTAACATGATGTTATTTAGTGTTTTTTAAGCCTTGTGTCTAATGCTTGACTAGTTAGCTGCCAGTTACCACCATGTTGAAAATCAATCTCCAAGCACCCGACGCGGCACGACAGCTTCATTTAATTGGGACTCAGTTCTTATCCTATCCAGCTTTTCCAACCAACAAGTCTTAACTTAATAGTCTTTTTAAGTGTAAGTACTTATTGATATTAATTATACTAATCTATTAAACTGAGTTCAATTAATTATCTTATGTTTTTAATACACCTCTTGTTGTATTTATTGTTTTAGCGCTGAATGGAAAAAAACTGTAATGGTTTCTTACTTTAAACTTGCTCTCGTCCCAGCCGCAGCTCCGGATGACCCGGCTGTCAGGTATGTTGCCGTTCACTCCGTAGTCTACGTGTTGGATTATTTTTCTGAAATAAGAAAATAAGGTATATAATACTAGTGTGGCTCTGTGAGCTGCGGATCTCGCGGCCGACGTCTGTGCTTCTCTACAAGTCGCATTCCTCATCACGCATTCCCATTACTTGGGACAAAAAAAACAGTTCTCCGCAATTCTGAAAAACTTAAAAAAGTCACTCGGCAAAAAATTCTGTATAGGTACCTAATTAACGAACCTGCTCACAAAATATCACGAGAACCAGTTAAGAAATGCAACCTGTAGAGGAAGACAGAGATCCGGACAGAAATCCAAATATGATTCGGACACACAAAAGCCTTTTTGTCGAAGCTTAAGCATAGACGCTTCTCTCGCTAAAACTCTGTAACGGTAGTGGTTGAAACCGCGAAGCGCAACTAGTCAACCGAGCGACTAGTTTCACTTCGCGGTTTCATCCGCTTCCCTACAATAATCGTTATTTCTTTTTGGGATTTTAAGTAAGGTTTGAGCAGAGCATTTGAGCCGCATTAGCCAAATGGGATAAACCGCGCCTTCCGATCCGGAGTACGTCGGTTCAATCCCAGCCGTGCACCAGTAACTTTTTCTCGTAAAAAAGTTTACGTGCATTTAGATTTGACTCGTACTCTTACGGTGTAAGAAAACCCCTACATCGGTGAGGAAACCGACATGTTCTAGAATCAATAATTCACGGACATGTGACATCCACCAACCTGCACTGAGCCAGTGTGGTGGATTACGGCTCAATTGCTCTCAATGTAGAGTAGGTCGGCGTTCCTGCTGGGGTCGGAGCCGGAAGGGGCTAGCGCTGCCGGGCCGCCTAAGCGTGCGAAAGTGCATATCCCTATAGCTCCGACATTTAGCGCCGAAGTTGGAGACCCCATTGTTTTTAGTGGGTAGGGCCCCAGTGGCGGGATTCCCACATAACAATTCACCCCGGGGCGGTGGTGGTATCCATAAGAATCTTCCCTGCTTCAAAAAAATTTGTGATGTGGAAGGTCCCACACATAACAGTGGGGCATAAAAGGCTGTATTGATGTTGATGATGGAGATTAGCGACCTGCAGAGTGTGTGAGTGATCCCCCGGTCGTGCTCTGAGCAGTTTCTCCTCAGGTTGTTGGGAGGCACCTTCTCGCTGCACTCGGAGTTGATGGCGCTGTTACATTCGTAGCACATTATCGGGGAACCTGGGGGCAAAGTCAGGAGAAACATTTGTTTTAACAAGCTAACATACAAATCAACAAATAGTGCAGTCTGGCGTGGGACACAGCTGTACCGGCAGTACGCAGTACCGGCATCCGTTCATTGCAAATATTGCAACAACACCAAAAAAGAAATAAAATAATAAGAATAGACCACAGAGAAAGGAAATGAGGAATGGTTTGGTATGGCGTTAAGCTTTAAAATGACCTAAGTGAACATGCAATGGTTACTGCGTTACTTAATACAATTGTACTAAGTAAGTTTGCGGTGAACCGTTAAGTACCTCAAGAAATCCTAAACTACAATGCTATCTATACCTAATGCAGCTCGGCCAGAATAGATCGTTATGTTTTGAACGTAAATCCATCGATTGACATGTCCTAAGGCGTACAAATTTTAAAGTAGCAAGCAGTCTTGCGTGTATTTTTTACGATCAACAACATGGCTTGTTATTGATATCAGAATAAGTCACTCCCAACAGTCCTAACCTTACGGCAGAAAAATATGATGCCCTTCAGTATTAAAATGAGCTCGTTTAGGCCAAGTGGCTATACTGGTGTCAATAGAGAGAGAAAGATTAGGCCGCTAGAAAGCCTCTGACAGCTTTTGTCGTAAGTAATTGGATAGACTACCGCGTGGTCTCCAGACAGCGCTTAGTTGTAAATACCACTCGCGGTCACCCATTCGAAGACTCACCGAGTGTCGGTGAGTATTAATAGATTGCCGACAATCTATCGGCATGTACTGTAAACGGAAGTGTTAAATCGCATAGCAACGCCCCCTCGGTAGTCTGTAGATGCCCTAGATATTGCACAGATTGCCTGACACATCATACCTACAGTTAAAAACAAAAATAGAGACTAGTGCGCCGGTTGTTTCACTCGCGGTCCCACTGGAACAGTTAATTTTTTCGGCATGGAAGGTATATCTTTTAAGTTATTTTCTGTACCCCTGCATGACAACATGTATGCAAATTTTCACGATGATCGGTTGAGTTGTTTACTGCATGAAAACGTAAAAAGAAAAAAAAAATAACAAACTAACAAACTCATTTTTTAATTTATAATATAACTAGCTGCGCCCCGCAGTTTCACTGAAACCGTTTATTTTGTCGAGATAAAAAGTACTCTTATGTCCTTTTCTGTACCCCAGACAACGTGTGTGCAAAATTTCAAGACGATTGGTTGAGTAGTTGAGACGTGAAAGCGTTACAAACAAACGAACATACTCACTTTCGCATTTATAATATTAGTTAGGTTTAGGATTATTAGTATGTACTTAGGAAGGAGTTCATAATCTGATTTGAAATTCACGTTTTAAAGTTCAAATGCAGTTCTCGTTAAGGACTGTTGGTTTTACTGCTTGGTTCCATTAGTAGGTTCAATAAGATTTAGAAGTTGTCATGCTCGGCGATTGTCTGTACAGCAGTTGTACTTTGAAATCTTCTGCATAGTAACTACGATAAGGCATCAAAGACTTGCGCATATTTTGCCTAAAGAACGAGGGTATATCCAAATTTCATTAAGTTTTGCTTGATTTATTAAACGGTCTACCTACGAGGCCGTTACGCGTACAAAGTCGCTGACATCACTTAGTCTAATATTATAAACGCGATAGTTTGTAAGAATGGATGGATGGATGTTTGTTACTCTTTCACGCCAGAACGGCTGAACATATCGGGATGAAATTCGGCACAGAGATAGATTATAGTCTAGAATGGCACATAGGATACTTTTAAACCGCGGGTGAAACCGCAGGGGCGCAGCTAGTTATAAATAAAGTACTAACCCTTAAATTATAATTAAAAAGAAAGTCATGTTTTGTATTAGTAAAATTTCAATCTCATGTTATTAATTCACTATGCTAATTAAAACAATTCACTCACCATTTTCAAAAAGTCCACTTAGTACCAAGAGGCCAAGCAAATAATTCCACATGTTGACTCGCTGACCTACCCTCACCAACAGTCAGAAGCACTTCCCAGTCAAGTACTAACCACCACGCCAGAGTCAACTACTGCCAGAGGAAGCAACCCATTAACCACGGCAAAGGAAGCCACCGATTTGGACCATTTGACTCTTCGCTGGATTACATTGATACTGATCTAGTAATAACCGAAAGTATGCTGGAGTTTCTGATTTAACCAAGCTGGTTACGACACAGAAAGTATGGGATAATCTTAAGAAAACTTCTCTGTAAAACATGGATGAAAGAAGGATTCATGTGACTGGTATCCAAGTAAAAGACATCATCATGAAAAACTTTTAATAAATACGTTAGCAACTTACAAACATAACAATTTAGCTATACCTACAGTTGGTAATGGTCGTCTCAGACGTAAGATTCACAGTTCACTAGGTCGTCTAGGTGCGAACTACGGATTATCATCTATTTACATCGGTACTCTAAGTTACTTTACATGTAGAGACTATTTTTCACACTATCCTGAACACACTAGAGGCATTCAAACCGTAAAATAAATACAATAATATAAACAAACATATCTTCACGCACTACTCCATTTTCAAGGAATTTATTACATCAATTTTATAGGTTTTAAAAATAGCATCTTCGGGTAATACATTTTCTCTCTATCCATATTCTACAGCTGAGTAAAAGAGCTTTTAGTTTGACCGTATTTTATTTGTACCTAAGTTCGTTAAAGCTATATTTCTTGTACAAACCGTGTCGACTACTGATTATTACCTTGGCTACTAGTGTAGGAGTGATCGGTGAATACTGAATAGTCAAGTGTCAGAACTTCGAGCTTTTAACTAAGAAGCTTTTAACTTTTTTCTAAGTATTCTACATCAACCGAAACCATCAGAAGTGCAGCAAGATTTACAACTCAGGACCTTCAAAGGTTTTACTCAGGCTTTTGCACCATTCTGTTTTATTCGGCTTTTGCCTCCTAAATCTGACTTCAACACTCACAAAACTAAACTATGACGAGTAAGTATTGAGTCTAGAACCTCAGGAGTGCGAATGTAAGGAGCATCAGAACCGTGCCAGCCACGGCGATGGAGGCGGAGTTGCAGCCGTCTTCCAGGCAAGAACACACCTCTTGTCTCCCTCCGAAACCGGAGCGCTGGTAGCAGCGACCCTGGGGAACAGAACACGATATGAGCTAAAACTGTTGGAAATAAGATGAGATCACAAGTGGTGTGATATTCATTATCGTTCATTAGTACATAAATGCAGCCCTGCGTTTGGTAAAGTTATTGTTAGGTCGTTGAGAGGTCATCAAAAGGACAAAAAGGTCGAAATATCGCTGAAAAGCTAGACCATTTTAAACGCCAAAGATCTTCCTTATTCTTCATATCTCACATCAGATCAGACCACTACTATGGGCCTCTTCCAAGCCCCACCATAGCCTGGTTCGATTGATAGTTTCCACTCTTATCCAGAAATATCGTTACTGTCTTCTCTGACTGTTATATTTTGCCTGTTGAGCCTGCTAATGAGATAAAGAACATACGTAATCAATTAATTCTCACCTTATAGCTAGTCTCATCCCAGCCACATCCCCTGATGACTCGGCTGTCCGGCGGCATGCCGTTCATCTCAAACTCCACCACCTGCGAGATCTTCCGGCACATGGTGTCTTTGGGCCCGCATGGTAGCCGCATGGAGTCTGGCAGCTTTTGTAGTAGACAGCGGGAGTCGTTGTGGCTGTTGCATTGGTAGCAGTTTATCGCTAGACCTGGAAGAGGAAGGTCAGCGTTAGGATATTTGAGAAGAGTTTGTTTATAGTCAATAATAAGGAAGATCAAGCTGAAGAAATCAAGAGAATCAAGAAATCTCTGGACCTTTTAGCCTCGCTAAGTTTTTCCAGTCTTGGGTTTTCCAGGTGTATTTCATCGTCAAAATTTTGCTACGATTTTAGCAAAAATTTGGAAATTTGACTGTCTAGAAATCTACCGTACGTATTCTGAAAGCTGGTCTATTATTACAATTATGCTCCAGCCTAGTTTTGTTACCATAAGGCGGTCATTACATTATTCAATTTGCAATACACTAACTGAGCTAGCGTGATAAAATTGGATATTACATTATCCAATTTTATTTTTTCCATTGCACGGGCATAGTTACGGTAAGTTAGCATACTGCAAATTGATCAGTGTAATGGCCGCTTAAGTTTAAGGAACCTCCTACTCATAGGTTTAAGGATTTATCTAGTTTCTAGTTGACGGTCAGCGATTTTAGTAGTTAATGCCACGTAAGGATCATTCTAGTACCATTTAATTTGACCGTAAAGCCGTACTTGTTTTGTTAATGGTGTTGACATGGCTCTGAAAAAAATTGCAAAGAAACTCAGGAAAAGTCCACTCTCCTCCCAGCCAACATTTTTGGCGAAGGCAGTATTTTAACCTGAACGTTATTCCTACTAAGGGCTCTACCTAACATCTGTCTTTTCAGCCAGCTGCTAGCTGAAAGCAGTACAACAACCTACCTAATCATGATGAGTAAGTATATCACACTAATATGATAAAGTTCGGAGGGATGGATTGATGGATGTTTGTTACTCAATTACGTCAGAACAGCTGAACGGATCTGAACAAAATTTGGCACAGAGATAGATTATAGTCTGGAATAGCACATACGTTACTTTTAAACCGCGGGGCGCAGCTAGTAATTATATACAGGGTGTTACAAAAAGTCTGTTGTATAATTGAAGGGCATGTACACACACTTATAAGTATTCATGCAAAAATATCAAAAAAAATGTCCTACTATAGCCTATTATAGCCCAGCTTAAGTGCTCGGCCGCTGCCTCACCTGGTAAGCGCCGACGCGGCACATGCGGCCAAGCTGTTGGCAAAATTATGACGATTTTAGAATTCAAAGATTCAATAGTCAAAAATTTCAGAGCCTTTGCGATAATTACAATCTGATAAAACTAACAGCAAGCACGGCTTAGTGATAAATATGGGTGGTATACGTCCCCTAGTGTAAACTAATGATACGAGAGTCTGTTTAATTTACTTAATTGTTAGTCTGTGATATAACCTAGATACCTACTTATTTGCTATATGTACATGTAGACTAGACTAGTTAATTAGAGGGTTCTACCTACCACTTAGTTTTCTACGTTTTGTTATAAGCTCATTAAAGTTTTATTATATGCATTATGATGATATCAGTATTGTAATTAAAACCTACCTACAAGGAACCTACCAATAAAACGAATGTTCAATTAAGTTGAAAATAATCATTTATAACTTAATTCACATACAACCCTGTTTCTATGTCGGCAATCACCTGTTGAACATAGCATTTCGGCAGCAGTCTACGGAATGACGTTTCAACTGAAAAGTTTTAAGTATGTTGTTCACGTTGTTTTGCAAACCGAATTTATAATTTCCACATTTTCGACGTAAGTACTCATAAATTCCCGAGAATTTTGAATGAGAATTTAATGACCGTGAAAACCGATTATCTGAAGGGCGCAATTTAAATACAGATTAACTTTACGAGGCCATCATCTCAATTAAAGGAGCAGACAATACGTCCCACGCGGCGAGCTCCGGCCGAGCCCTGATGCTGGTATTCACAGAAGCCCTACCCTGCACGGGTCAGCGACCACCACACCCCAATAAAATAATGCGACGAACCTTGTTGTAGCAAACTGCACAGTACCGCCAGAAAGCAAACGATCGTCAACGCCATTTTGGTAGTTGGGTCGGTCTGGTTCACACCGGCGTGTCCCGCTGTTAGCCGCGCGCCTGCGGCCGCTGACTCGCTATGACTGAGGTGCTGCCTCTACCTTGCTCTACACTCTCTATACCCCACGAGATCTATACCCACGTATGATATATGGAATAGGACCGCTTATCCAATTGCTCTCCAAATTGACTGTGATGGTATCGGTTTCGTAACCCTAAGGACGGAAGGTGTGATGACTTCCGCCGCGGGTCACTGTGCAGAGGTTCATTCGGAATTTCTGTTTCATATTTTGAATTTAAAGATTTTTTGAACAGTCACACAGTATCTCAAGTCAAACAATAATCAAGTAGTATCTTCAAATTGGTGAATTACTAAACCTTTTCTAATGGTGAATTATCATCGGCCATGAGAAAAGACAAGGTTTGAGGTTGGCATTGGGATTAATCTAGCTTGACCTGGAAGCTTCCTGCTTAACTAAATTACAGACTTCTCGTACCTATCTGGCGAAATTCAATACTTCCACGTACGTCTTTATGTTTGCAAGACTAGTGATTCAGTTGCTAATGTTGCTATAGCTCTACGTTCTACCTCTCTAGTTCTTTAGGAAAAGCAGACTAATCAAAAAAAGAAGAAGAATAACCACATGAGCTATATACATTCTTTGTATCGCCATTGGTAGTGAGTAAAACGACGTCGGAATTGAAATTGGAGCCCAGACAGATCTAATTAAATGAAATCGCAATTCGCAGCTTCCTTTACTCAAGTAATTGAACATCAAGAGCCGAGGCAGGGATCATATTGAAGAGTGCTGTACGCGGATGACCGATATTTAGGTCACTTCGGACCAAGGAGTCTTTATTAACTGAGCCACTTCTGAAATAAAAGTAAGATAAATTATGATAACAAATACATAGGATCCCACGTACTCGTAAGTATCGTAAAGTTTGGGAAGATGATGAAATACGAGTACATAGGGTCAAAGGGCACTTACCCTTACAAGGTCCACTTGCACAAGATACGGGGTTGAATTCTTTAACGCGGGGTTATTGCCTCGGTGGTTAAGTTGGTAGTTAACCTGCCTTCTGAGTTTGGAGGCGTGGGTTCGATTCCTACCTAGGGCAAACATTCATGTGATCAACATTTGTGTTTGTTCTATGTCTGGGTGTTCTAATTAAATTATGAAAGTATTTAAACATATATGTTATGGTATAATATTATATATCAGTCTCTGGCAGCCATGGTACAAGCTTTGCTGAGTTTGGGGTCAGGCGACCGTGTGTGAAAATGTCTCGAATTAAATATTTTTTAATATTTGTCCGAATTTATCTATTAAATTCAGTGTTAATATGTTAAATGTCACTCTAATGGCCACTTGCAAAAGCTTGGGTTATCTTTAGTCGCGTGTTCATCAGACGGTTTGCTGATAAATACTTATGCGCCACCAAGAGTTAGAAGCTAACCTTGAGTTTACACAATATTAGAGAAACATTTATAAAATTGTAAATCATCTGCTACATGACTGGAGCCCGCTGTATGGCGACAGGCTCGCCCCCTGTCACATTTGGGACTGAATATCGTTCGCCGAAGTGTGGGTGTTGTATTACACCTCTGCCAGCCCCCTCGGGGGAAAGGCGTGACGATATGTAGGTATATGAAATAAGAATCTAAAGAATTGAGTAAAAAAATAGAATTTTATTGTTAAATCTAATTCTATTGTTTTACAACTATTTTATGGGTGCTCGTAAAAACTTCGCCTCTAAAACTTCTTGTATAACATACCGACTATCTTTCCCTGTTAGATCAATACCACATGTTGTCATGCGGTACTCCGATGAGCTGTTCCGAAGACATCGCGTGACGAAGGAGCATCCATACCTTGACTGTCCTGATTGCTTGCCTGAGTCTGGAATTGTTTTAAGAATAAGTAACATTTATAAACGAAAAACAAAAACCCGGCTGCAAAATGTTGTACCCTATGTCACTTCCACTATCAAGACGATTCAAATGACACCTCACATGTCGAAATCCATCAAACTTTTTAGGCTGTAGGGCGTGCTAAAGAAACCTCATACATACATACATACCCACATAGATACATATACAAATATACATACATACACTCGAAAAACATACCCCTCCTTCTTGCGTAGTCGGTTAAACATAAACGGAATTTTCTGCTTGATTCCGTTGTCCTTCTTACCTTGTTGCTTTTTCAGCAGTCAGTTAAGTAGAGAACATCCATATACCTACCCCTTTTCTAATAAACGTTGTATAGTATCGGAATAGATACACAGAGTCATTTTTAGAGTCCCATACCCAAAGGGTAAAACGGGACCCTATAACTAAGACTCCGCTGTCCGTCCGTCTGTCTGTCCTACTGACACGAGGCTGTATCTCATGAACCGTAATAGTTAGACAGTTAAAATTTTCACGGCAATTTCTGTTTCCGCTATTACAACTAATATTAAAAAAACAGAATAAATTAAATAGTTAAGGGGGCTTCCATACAACTAACGTGTTTTTTTGCAGTCTTTAAAGATGTACGGAACCCTTTTTCCGCGAGTCTTCCTTTACATGTATTCCCTCAATCAAAAAATTAAAAACACTGCATAACTATTCTGAGGCTATATAACGTTTATGTATTGGTAAGGCGGGATTGATTTGCTTTGCTATTGCTTAAACTTAAAGATAGGGTCAAAAATGTTGACATAAGATAAAAGACCAAAGTCATAAACGTAGTAAGAATGCTATGCAAGCTTAAGTGGAAATGGGCTGGTCACCTGGCCCGGGCAACGGACGGCAGGTGGAGCGAGCGCATCGTCCACCGGCATCCGAGAGACGCCACTCGCGATAGAGGACGACCTCGGAGACGATGGTGCGACGACATCGTGGAGACTGCAGGTGCAACCTGGGCCCGTCAAGCACAATACCGAGACGCATGGCTACGCATGGAGGAGGCCTTCACCCAGATTTGGGTGCCCTAATTGAATTTATGCAACTAGAAATTTTTATATCCTTTTGTTAAATGTATTATTAAATCCTATTTTCTCAAATTTAATTGTAAGGGGAATAAAGGCTTTTTATTTTTATTTTTATTTATTTATTTTATAAGGCGGGATAGTGTTTTGTCTTTTCGATCAAGTTCAAAAAATTAAAATAAAGAAACCAATAACTCTTCCGATGTTATACAACATTCATTATAAGGGGGATAAAATCTATCCGGTATCATAGGAATTGAGAACCGTTAACTTACCAAATAATAAAAATAAATTCGGGACTTTGCCACACACGGTCGCCTGACCCCAAACTAAGCAAAGCTTGTACTGTGGCTGCCAGAGACTGATGTACATACTTAGATATATTTAAATACATACTTAAATAGATATTTAACACCCAGACATAGAACAAACAGTAGCATGGTAAAGAAGTGTGGATGATGATAATGTTATCTTCCATAGAAAAAATGTTATGCTTTTTGTAAGCGTATTACTTGAGAACGGCTGCTGATTTGGTTAAGAGTCCCGGCACACTGCATGCTTTTTATCGGGCGATAGTTTGGTCGTGCTGGGCTGCTAGCGCTAGTTTGAAAGCAATTGAAACTGAATCGCTGTAATGTGCGCATACCTCTTCACACTGATTAATAACTATCGGCCATACCCCCTCCTTCCACTTGGATCCACAGCTAGGCTCCACACAAAGCGGCCGAATATATTATAAAACTTTGACGTGATTTTGATCTTTGATACCCAATTGAATAAAAACATTTTTGACTTTGACTTTGAATCGCACACAGCAACATAATCACCTAATAGTAATGCACTATTACTATTATCCTTATATCAGGGCTATAAACGATAATGGACCAAACTTGCATGCAAACACACTTGCCCTCAAGTCTCATAAGTGACGCAGATTTTAATGGTAGCATGTACATTTTATTGCCAAATCTATCTAAACAAGCACAAGGTGATGAAGCCAATCCTGTAATCGCAAAATAAAAAACAGCTGTTCCATACAAAGAGTTCAATCACCTGAGACAAAATGTATGGAACAGCTGTTTTTTTTTTCTCGAGATTTTGGTGTTCGCCCCATAGTAAAAGTTGTTCATATTGATAAGTACAATGAACCCTTAAGAGGTTTTTGGATAGGTATCTATAACCCAAGGGTGAATTTATCTAGTTCGAGATATATTAGGTCCTTACGTATGAAATTAGCGTTTTGTCGTACTGATCAATTTGATCTGAAATATCTCCTCTTTGGTTAAGAATTCGAAATTCAAATTAATAAATTCATTTAGCTGGTTTTTTTTTCTTTGGAATACAGTAATTCATTTGTTATTTTCCTCATTATTTTTTCTCTGGCGTCGCTTATTACCGCGCAATGGAAAACATGAAATATCGGTATATTTACGAGTACGAGTTCTACCGTGGTACCAGTGCTGCAGAAACAGCTCGAAGAATTAATTATGTGTACGGCGCTGGTGTCGCTAAAGACAGCACGGTACGTTTTTGGTTTCAACGTTTTCGTTTTGGAAATTTCGACCTTAAGAACCAACCCCGTGGACGGCCGGAGATCAAAGTGAAAAACGAAGAATTAAAGGCTATTGTGGAAGCGGATCCATCACAAAGCACTTCAGAGATAGCAGCAGGCTTCGGGGTAAGTGACAAAACTGTATTAATCCACTTGAAGCAAATCGGGAAAGTAAAAAAACTCGAACTATGGGTACCTCATGAATTGAGTGAATCGAACTTGCAAACACGGGTCGCCTGCTGTGTTACTTTGCTCAACCGACACAATAATGAAGGGATTTTAAATCGAATCATTACTTGTGATGAAAAGTGGATATTGTACGATAATCGAAAGCGCTCATCGCAATGGCTGAACCCTGGAGACCCAGCCAAATCCTGCCCTAAACGAAAATTGACTCAGAAAAAGTTACTTGTAAGTGTTTGGTGGACTAGCGCCGGTGTCGTTCACTACAGCTTTCTTAAATCTGGCCAAACGATTACGGCAGATATCTATTGTCAGCAACTGCAAACCATGAAGGAAGAACTAGCTGTTAAACAACCGAGATTGGTCAATCGCCCTAGGCCACTGCTGCTTCACGACAACGCAAGACCACACACTGCACAACAAACAACCACTAAGTTAGCTGAGCTACAATTGGAATGTCTGCGACATCCACCGTACTCCCCGGACCTTGCTCCAACAGATTACCATTTCTTCCGGAATTTGGACAACTTCTTACAAGGAAAAAAATTCCACTCCGATGCAGCAGTCCAAACCGCCTTCAAAGAGTTTATTGATTCTCGCCCCCATGGTTTTTATAGTAAAGGGATCAATGAACTACCCATAAGATGGCAAAAGTGCATAGATAACAACGGTGCATACTTTGATTAATTAAATATATTTTACAAAAAAAAATCGACTTTTTATTCCTCCCGTACAAAACGCCAATTTCATACGTAAGGACCATAAACCCCTCTTTGTCTCTCAAAATTCAGACTTTTAACCACAACGAAGTTACAGGGTGTTGAAAATGGCCTGAATGGCCTCGAGAAAAGAATGATGCCTTTGTAAGCTCGACTTGGTGGAGAAACTGCATAATATTCTTTGTTATCCAATCCCATAAATAGTATTTAAGAGTCCGAAGAACACTTTAGACTAACTTTGCATTGGCTTAAGGTTTTTTGTAGCCATTTCGTCTAGAAGAAGATGACGAGCGAAGAGAGCAAGTAAAGATACTGACGAGCCTTTAAAGTTACGAGTACATAAAGAGTGACAAAGTGCAATTTTTTTATGACTTGTGCACTTCTCTAATCATTCCTAAATAACCAAGAATGTCCCTTGTATTATGGATTCACTTAAAAGCTAATGATGTAGACAACCTCCCTATGTTAAGGGATTTTTGATTTGCTTTGTCTATCTATTGAATAAATCAGTCAAAAGTGACCCCTTAAAAATGCGGATATTTTTCATAGCTCTATTTTCGCTTGAGAGCGTTTTTAAAAAAAAACCAAGAACATAGGGGCGGAGATATTGTTAATTTAATTGTACATGCTAAATTTCATCATAATCTGACAAATGGTTTCCAAGAAATTTGAGAAGCTCGTTTGTATGGAAATTTCAGAGCGTCGCGGGACTCTTAAGTATCTCGTCTGTGTTAGTTTCATTCGTATCTTTATCGTGTGCATAGAACAGTCTTTGGACAGATCTGTAACTCTACCAGACCAGACCTGTAACTCTTCTAGCTCTCCACCATCTCTACTACTCGACTTCAGACCTTCGTGAACAATAAAATCATCCAGTCTTCAAATAGATATTAGGTAAAGTGGCAGTAAATGGATAAATTCCATTCAATTCAATTCAATTATTCCTACACGCACACAGAGATATGCTCGCGGCTCACACTAGTATACGAGATCAATAGGAGTGTCAGTATGTGTATCTGTTTGTCCTCTTTCGCACCGCGTCCGTGTCCCGAGACGAACATTGCCTGTATCCTGCCTGGGTAGCGCTGCAGGGTAAACTGGAATGTGTGTGTAAAATGCGTGTAGGAGTATAATGATAATTTATTATTCACTGTTGTATCTAAAGAAGAGTATTTACAAGAGATTGACATTAATATTAGCCTTGATGATGCTGTTAACTATTCTCACCTTTTTTCTTGAATATACAGGGTAGCCAGGAAAAAGGGTACTGAGCCGAAAGAGAATCATTGTCCTCATCATTATGCATAACTGCTACTATGGAGCCAACGCTGAAATCGCGAAAAAAACGCGATTTCAAGATGGCCTCCATAGTACGAGTTGTTCATAATCATGCATGCGTACAATGACACTTTTTGCCTTAGTACATCATTTCTTGATAGCTTTGCATATTTTCTTTTTTCTTTTTGTAATTGTCTTTTGTGATGATAATAAGACAATCCAACAGCTTTCTGTAACCAACTGCAAGGTGTCGCAAGATGATATCAGATTATTTATGGTTCAACGTCTCAGAACTGTGTCGGAAATTTCTAGTGAACATACAAAAAAATTACTGTACCTATGGAACATGCCAAGTATTTTACTGTGATCAGCGGCACCGCCTCGTGCAAAGTAGGTATCTGTCGCCGTGATTGTCGGCAAATTGCTTGAACGCACGCCTTCCGGCCACTCGTCCTCCCGATGTGGGCGACAAGGCTCCAGGACTCAGCTGATTACTACATCGTGTGGCGTAAGATGGACTTAGGCGGAGGCTACGGGGGTACTTGCCCCCTTTTGCTTTTGCACAGCTAAGTTCCTAAACCAATACTTTTTCCTGCTTTCTTGGCTGCTTTAGTGTCTTAATCTCGACTACCTAATTTAATAGAAACAACTTAAAATAACTTTACAGTATATTCAATAGCATTTGAAATAACTTCACATTATTAGGTAGGATTAGTAGGTACGCAATCAAATTTATCTATTTTGTTTACTTTTTCGTATAAAACACAGGTTTTGATTGTGTACATGGTGAGCTAGCACTTGGATAAGACAATTATTACCTACACTTCACACTCAACATCTCCCTACGAGGTTTCCCTGTGCCAAGGATGTCATGGAACACACAAAAACATAGAAAACTAGCTGTCTATATAGCTGTTTATCTAGCTGTGCCCTGCGGTTTCACCCGCTGTTAAAAAGTATCCTATGTGCTAATCTAGACTATAATCTATCTCTGTGCCAAATTTAATCCAGATCCGTTCAGCCGTTCTGGCGTGAAAGAGTAACAAACATCCATCCATCCATTCTTACAAACTTTCGCGTTTATAATATTAGTAGGATTAACACAGAGGCACACAAAATTGATTGATAACCCGACAATAAATTTAACAGCCTGAGTTAGGCTTGGTGTCGTTTTGAATCCAAGATCTTCGGACACTGAATCACTTTTGTATTCGAAATCACTTTTGTATTTCAATACTTCCACTGTCATTTCGAGCTCTGAATGGAAGTGCGAATAATGTTTGTGCGACCTAACTGAATCGTGATTCACGGCTGTACTTCACTACACACTGTAGGTCAAGATTACTCGCTAGCCTGAAAACCATTTCGCGCCACTTTACTGAACCTGCAACTAGCTCCGGCCCTAGCTTCATCTATTATCGGATCTTGAGCGATACTCAGTTTATAAAGGCACGCACTCCTACGGAGAGTCTCACAATGATGCGCGGCGCGCTAAAGCGAGAAGCGAGTAAATGAATGTATAAAAAATACTCGGCTATACAGCCGAGCGAGCCGTACTCGCCAGTTCGTCGAGCGAATGTTTCATATTCTCGCTTCTCGCTGATCGCCTGCGGTCGGACAAGTACCTAAATCTTTGAAAGCAGTTCTCTCTCGCCTGATCTAGGTCGACTGGGACTCGGCAAGGTTCCTCCTCCATTGCTCCATTTAAGTGCTTCCTCAAGGCAGTGATCGTCTTTAATACCTATAACAATCCAAGATTCGATTTTATGCATTTCGTTAACTAAAAACTGCCTCACTGCACTTGTTTTTCATTTACTTAACATAACGTAAAGTCAAGGATTTCTTCCGAAAAGGTTGGCAGAGAGAGGTATGAGGTTGGATATTCAGTCCTGGCGAACTTGTCGCCAAACACCGAGCTCAAGTTGTTTAGCTGGTGGCACATGGTATGTTCATTTATGAACAAATTAGAGTGTGCCTGCTCTGGCTTGAGAGGCGAGCCTGCTTCCAACTATCTTCTAGCTAAGGCCATCATCGCATTTTAATGTAACAAATTTAAATTCGATTTTCGATTTGCTCTCCTCAGCCACCACAGTATTATTCACATGGTATTATTTTAAGTTGCGAACTGTAATGCTCGCTTATCCGTCACCGAATCAGAATCGTCACATTACACGCGAATGCTACCGATGAGGGAGCCCTGCTAGGTGCTGGCCAGACAGAAAAGACGTAGGACGAAGACGAGGTACGGGCGCAGACGCGACGTCCCTTCAAAGTATAAAAACAAAATATAGAGAATACAGAGAACACATACGTAGAAGACGGAGCGCAGACGAAACGCTTTTCGTTTTTAATCCCGGTGTTATAAGTTTGACGTGTCTGTATGTGTATGTGTCCACGCGTGTGTATCCATACACACACACAGACACACACTGTCTATGGTATCGTAGCTGCCGAACAGATGAACCGTTGAAAATGTTTGATGAATATCAGTGTTGATGAAAATCGGTATAGGGTTTTTTTTTTTTAATTTTTAATGTTTATTCAATGTACTATGCTTTGCAATGTAGCTGATAATGATCACAAAGTAAAGTCACGTATTCACTTGATACCATATCTGATACATTGCGTGGCACACGGCTAAGTGAGTACCCCGCTTTTGAAAGTGCCATGTCTCCGCTACGTCCTTGTCTCGTCCTCGTCCTTCGTCTTATCCGTCTGACTAGCGCCTAACAGAGGAAGCTCAATTGGAGCACACGATAAGGGCCGCATCAAAAGATGAAGCGGAAGTGTCAGGAGTTGAATCAAGACGGTTGCTCTGAATTGTGTAATCGTTTCTGGAGACTGCAGATCGTTGTCACGGAAGCTGATGATTGTTTTTGGCATGCGAGTGATTGTTATCTCTTTACGCCGTCGCGGCTGAACAGATCTGAATGTTATTTGGTACGAGTGGACGAATGTGTCAGATAAAAATCAAAAAGATAAAAGTAAACTACATTTTTCTACATTAGATAGGTACAATGTACATACTTAAAGGTTGACAAGGCCCCAACTATTGATCTATAGGCGGTGTGAGCTGCTCGTCTATTCGACACTTTATTCTGGCCACTTTTTGTCCAAAACTTGGCTGAATACATCATAAACCAAAAGGGTTACTTTCCACAAGATGTCTAGGTTCGTATTGCGTCACTGCTATTTCTGATGACCCAACTACACGACCAACTAACCCACGAGTTGAATGATCAAGAGCGACCATCGTATTTTCAAATAAATCTGGCAGCTATTCGTAGAAAACTTGAGTTCCATCATTTGTCCGACTGCAAATATAAGTTGGTCTGTCTGTACCTAAAGACCTTCGCGAACGGATTCAGCGTGAACCCATAAAGCAAGCAAATCATAAAGCGGCGAAAATACTCCAGTTTCGCTCAGATGATGTTACAACGGTCAGTCACGCCTTGACCCGCCTAGTAATCGGTTTAAAATTGGAATCAAATACTTTAGGTTCGTACTTCTTCGGATGAATAGGTTTCACCTTATAGGTAGGTATAAGAGTCTAGGAAAAGGATAGGTTTTCGAAAAATATGGGGAGAGAGGAAGAAGATATAGGAAATGTATATGTAGAAGTCTTTGTAATTTACAGTATTTTGTGGTAGAAGAATAGGAAGAAATAGGAAATTATAGGGATAAAATATATTCTAAAATAAGTAAGTCGAAAAATAAAGGTATATTTCGAAAGGTGTTTTCAAAACATGAAAACACTGATAACTGAAAGTTCTGAAAACAGGGGGCTTTTTTCGTTTTCGTTTGGCTATTATATTTAACCTAGTTCTTTAACGTTTCGGCCAGGGGCGCTTTATTAAAATGTATGGAGCCAAACAAAAACGAAAAAAGTTTTGGTACCGATCAAAACCTATGGTGAGGGCCCCGATCATACTTTATGTAAAATGATGTCTAGATGGACAGAAAAACATTGCACGCGTCGAAATAAATAGCGACCAATAGTTAGTATGATGCAACACTAGTGTGAGACGTACCCTTCATACACACTAGTATGGTAATAAAAATGACATGTCACTTTTCTTTCTTAAACAGTACGAAACTCTGTAGTCATAGGGTCAACTGGACCAAATGCGTCTGTGGGGAAATCGCGTCTTTCGAGAATTACTGACAAACCCTTTACAAATTTTCCATCCATCAGCCATGGGACGTCCACTGCTGGACATAGGCCTCCCCCATAGATCTCCAATAAGACCGGTTGGTAGCGGCCTGCATCCAGCGCGATCCTGCGGTCTTCACAAGGTCATTCGTCCACCTTGTGGGTGGACGTCCTACGCTGCGCTTGCCGGAACGTGGTCTCCATTCACAAATTTTATGTGTGAACACCATGTGCGTGTTTAAAGTCATCTGCTACATAACTGGAGCCCGATTTATAGCGACAGGCTCGCCCCCTGTCACGTTTGAGACTGAATATCGGCCGGCGATGTGTGGGTGTTGTATTACACCTCTGCCAGCCCCCTCGGGGGATAGGCGTGACGATATGTTATGGTGTAGAGCTTTTCTTTGGTTTTGTGTTTCGCGCTAAGTAGGCCCAAGGCGCGAGGCCCGTAGAGTTTGCTACGTCCTGCTACGTGACTAATCCGGCTCTGCCTTTCCCTTGTGCAAGAGTTAAACCAACTTGCACCGGTTCATCCCTTTGTTAACTTTGTATGAAATGATTGTATGACCGCGGCGCTCTTATAAAGTCAGGTAAATTTGGGGAGCAGACAGTCCGCTACTCGAGGTTGGATGAACACATCATTTAACTTCTTCTGAATTTGTGTGTAAATAAAAAGTGAACCAAAATCAGTGGAAAATCAATGAAATTATAACTGCTTTGAAAGAAATACGTGAAAATTTTAAGTTTAAGAGTCTCATAATCTTTTGCAAAACTTTCTTAATTTACTACGAAAAATCGAAGTATGAAAGCGTTTAAAAAAAAAATCACAACATTGTTGTTCTCTAAATCAAAAAGCGTTTAAAGAGCCTGTTCGTTTTCCGTCAGCAATTTACTCCGAGTTTTGCGCTTAATTTGTGATCAGGCGCTACCGAAACATGTTTCCAAACGTAAATTACGCTTTTATTAGTGTATTCCTGACTGTCATGTTCTGTAATACATGTAGGTATAAGTTTTTTTATGTTACCTACTTCCTCTTTTTCTTTTAACTTTGTGCTTAATAACTTCAAATCTTATTAACCACCCATCGAAATTTTCGCAAACGTACATCATCTTCTCTATAGAGCATAAAACAAATCGCTTTTCATCTCTCTATCCCTTTGTCTGTCTGTGTATCGACTATCTCCTAAATTCATAAAAGGTCAATGTGCCCCTGCTGTCAACAAACCTGTGTAGAAGTTCAGCAAGGGTATGGTTAAGGATGCCTGGAAGAGATCGCTTTTAGTGATAAGGTTGCCAGTTCTTACACCACAGTTTGAATGTTTTTGCCGCCGTTTTTATGAGGTGTTATTTTCCAGGTGAATCAATAAAATGCTTCAACTGCAACAGCGCAAACAACTCAGCTTGCCTCGACCTGACCCTGGGCAAGATGCACACCATCGTGCCCGTGGTTGACTGCGGCCAGGCACTCCCCGCCGTTATGGCTAACGAGTTCTTCTGCAGGAAGATGATTCAGACCAGTGAGTAGACCAGTAGACCAATAGCACATTAGCCGGTAGTCGTTAACTGCGGCAATATTGCGGCAGTACTCCTCGCCGTCATAACGGCTAACGAGTTCTTCTGCAGGAAGGTGAATTAGACCAGCAGACTTAGTATATCAATCACACTGTTGTAGGCATGTTGTTGTAGGTTGCATGTTGTATACTTCGGCAAGACGTTCCCCAGACCTCTGTGCAGTTGCTGGCGATAGAGTTCGATTAGTCAGTAGACTAGTAGATCAATATTAGCTAGCCGTAGATGAAATCGAATCAATAATAGACCAGTTCTACTCCATCAGCGTAACGGACACTTCTCTGTTGTTTTATCTGATCTTCGTGTCTAACAATAACTGCCAAACTGTCTAACAATAACAATAACCCATCAATTAGTGGGGTACCTAACTATCTACCTACCTCACGACATGGATCACGCGACGCTGATCATAATATCAAAAGACGTCACTCTTCTAATCAAGCTCTCTGTCATTCCGACTATTCACACGATCATTAAGGACCTAAACAGTTAGGTCAGCTAGCTATATTTAGGTCCTTGCAGTCTGATGTGCGCTCTATTGTTGCAAATGAAAAGCGTTTTCATTTCATCTTTTACAAAGTGAACAATGCCAACAATAACATGAGTTAAACAAAAGAGGCACTTGTTTATCTATGCATATCCTCGCAGACAAATAGTAAAGTACCTGTGTACAAAACTCTTTCAACACCTACGTTTTTAAATTCTTAAATGAGCACAAACTGAACAGTGTCTAGAGCTCAAATCAAAAGGAGCTTAAATGTTTCGTGTAGAAACAAACTATTTGCAGCCGTATGCAGATTTACATATTTGCAAATCCAAATTCAAATTTTTCAGCCCCGTGCACTTAAACTCATCGATCCATATTTATACAGATAGATTGGTATGAGAGTAGTGCTGCTGTTCGTTAGTGATTATCTAATGGTTTTTTTTTTATTTGTTGTATTTAAAATCCGCCACCCTAGGCTCCAGCGCCATTTAGCGCCAAGGTTGGACACCCCAGGGTTTTAAATGGGTGGGCCACCAGTGGCGGGATTCACACATAACGGGGCAGTGGTGGAATCCATAAAAGATTTTCCCTAGCTTATAAAAAAAGGCTTTTACCTTCTCAGCTTGCTGGTAAAACCTCAACTTTCGCAGTTCCTACTTGACGCTTGCAGTGCTTGTAAAGCGGTCATTACATTGTTCAATTTGCAGTATGCTAACTTAGCGTGGCAGTGCTCGTGCGATAAAAATCTGTCTCAACTGCCATTACACCATCCAAATTTAGCACGCTAGCTCACCTAGCGTACTTACAACTGGATCATGTACTGACCACTTTAGTATGCATCCCATAAGCTAGAACAATCTAGTACACCTGTAGACCCCGGTCCCATAGATAACAGCCCCAGTTACACAATACTATCAAACAAGCGATCGGCTATCAACACAATGGGTTAGAACCTTGTGGGCAGAGCATTCAGTGTTACTGCAGCTGTAACCATTGTTAATGAACGTTCCTAACTATTTAATGACACGCGTTTGATTAACAGTGCGTGCCCGGACCTATTCTGGACAAAGAAATAAGTTTAACAAAAGACTTTGAAGACCAACAAGTAGGTATTGTTTTTGAAAAAATAAGACTGCGAAACCGTCGATAAAGACAAATCTAAATTACATCGGCGCCTTGCAACGCAATTCATATTCAGTCACTCAGACTAGGCTGTAGGCGGTAGGCTGTAGGAACATACTGGATAAATATACATACATAGATACCGACAGTTATTATCAACAAAGATATCATAAACTGTAACGCCTTTCCCCCGAAGACGCTAGCAGTAATGTAGCAGGTGTTTTACAAAACTCACACTCCGCAGTTATTTCCAGTTCCCATTTAGGGGTTATAGTCATAGGTGTAAAAAGGAAATAGAAACTGATGGTAACTTAAAATTGGACCTGAAGACTGACAATAATCCTCTCTAACGTCCCCAGTAATCCACGCCGAACGAAGCCCTGAAGTCCGAGTCACCCGAGGCTGCGGGTGGGTGAAGCACAAGCGGGCGTGCTACAAGGCTGACAACGCTGGGAAGATGGAGACCGTCTGCCAATGCTTCGGAGACATGTGCAACGCAGCGACGGCGCTGAAGCACGTCAAAGTGACAGCTTTAGGAGTTGTTGTCAGCCTCCTAGCCGTGCATAGGAGTTGGAGAGGAGGAGTGGAGCGTGAATAAAATAAATACTGTTTTGTAAACGTACCTTTTTTATTTTCATTGTCAGGTCATGTAATTCTGCATACAGATGCTGCAGTGTCGGCTCTCTCTCTGTTTTCGTATCTCTTTCTCAACCTTTGTGCTCTCTATGTTGGTCTATAAAGACGAAATTTGCCTAGCGTTTATGAAGATTCTAAAAGTCTTGTTCCAAAATCTAAAGATAGGTAGAAGCAAAGTTTTAGTTATAATATAAGCTGAAAGTGCACTGAAACTTAGGTGTTAAATTTTTTTTAACCGTCTGATTTTGAAGCTATAATATATTAAGTTACAGTAAAAACTCATAACCGGCCAAAACCGCTCTAGACTGCAAAAATCAGCCTAAAATAGTTTTGACCAAGGACGTTGGTTAGTTGATTTTTGTAGTCAAAAGTAGATTTGACTTTTGACAAGTTCATCGAAAACCCGGCAAAGCCGTTTTTGCCCAGGTTTTCGCAGTCAAAAGTGTTTGTTTTCTGATATAAAGACTTTTCGATCAAAACTCATTAGAAGTTATGGTGAAAATCAAATGAAAAAAAAAAAACAAAACAAACCCTTCCACGTCCTGGCCTGAAATTAAAAAAAAATTAACAACCTACTACCACTTCCTGGATAGAAATCATAACCAAACGTATTGTTAGTTTATTTAACAATTTAGTCAAATCACTATTAGCTCCACAATATTTTCGCAGTTAAAATTGGTTTTGTTTGACGAAAGTCCTTGCCAAAACTACTTTTCACTGCAAAAATCAGTCAAAAGCGGTTTTGACCGGTTATGAGTTTTGGTTGTAACAACAATAGATGGCATTACAAATAAGAATCGCCATAATACGTTTGGTGAACATAGGCTTGAGTATTTAAATATCAATGACAGATTATAAGGGGTGCCTGACGAAAGATTTCTGGGGTGAAAATCTATAGTATTTACCTACTTTAAAACTATCCATAAGTATTGAAATATCTATTTATTGTTTCTATTCTTAAAATTGAATGTCGTTTAGCCTACGTAATATTAATCTGACAATGGAGCTATTTTTGTGGTTTTTCAAATTGTTTCTTTTTGTGATATTTGTGTCGTACCGTATCTGCCTATCTATGTACTGGTGAAAATCGATTACGCAAGACTTCACATACTTCAGTTTCAAAGGCAAACCAATAAATACAATACAATTCTTGTCCATAATTTAACGCAAATGTTAGGAGTTCGGTGAGTAAATATTTAACATGACGACATTATTTCCTTCAAAAGCAAAAGTTGTTCCAAATTATGTTTTTGGTTCAGCTTTTTATAATGTCATTGCAGGTTTTAAAACATTCCTAAGCACAGCTTACACATTATTCCATTTCTTTTGTCTACATTATTTTGAGACGTTCATTGTTTATGTCGATTTGTCTTTGGTGTACTATACATCCAAAGTCCACAGCTGGACAAAGGCATCCCCCAATGATCTCCACAAGAACCAATCTTGCGCTGCCCGCAACCAGCGGCTACACGCGACATCGTCGGTCCACCTTGTGGGAGGCCTTCCCACGTTCAAGGTTCGTGGTCACCACTCGAGAATCTTATTGTCCATTCGGCCGTCGGTTCTACGAGCGATGTGCCACTTGAATTTGGCAATTCTTCGGGCTATGTCTACTACTTTGGTTAACTTGCGGAATTAAAGAGATCTGATTCGATCTCGCAGGGAAACTCCTAGCTTAGCCCTCTTCATTGCTCTTGGTGACCTGGACCTTCCTTATGAGGCCCATCGTCAGCACGCCTAGCTGGCTCCAATTCAGATGAAATTTATTCAAGAACCTACCTACTAACTTACTTATACCTACTTTTCATCTTTCAAAACGTAAAAAACCAGGCGAAATAGCAAAGCACCTTAAATGTCCACAATAACAAAAACAATCACACAAATGCATCAAATCTTTTCTCCTCTGATTTGTAAGGTGCTCAGCACTGTTTGTTGTGAAATAGGTACCACAAGATCACAGATCATACAAACCTTGTTTGTATGATCTGTGCACAAGATAGAGCTATATGGATATGTAAATTCACGAAAATAGTAGATAGTAGATACTCAGCTACTGGTTATGACACCGTGTCGGATTCATTGTTGATGGGTAAAAAATACAATAAGCAGTGAGAGAACGCACTGCTTGTTTCCACCATGTTGGAAAATGCGTAGGAATATTGTCATGGAACGACTACGGTTTTTAAATTTGCTTACTTTTTACTTTTAAAGCTTATTCCAAAAAGAGACGGTTCTCAATTCGACTGTAGGTATGGTTTTCCCTCATCGCGAACAGGTGGGTGTTATAAAGTTAACGTGTGTGGATTACCTACCATGAGTTTTGATGGTTGCAAAAACTTTTTTCGTTTTTATTTGGCTCCATACATTCCAATAAAGCGCCCCTGGCGGAAACATTAAAGAACTAGGCCACATTTATGGAGCCAAATGAAAACGAAAAAAGTTTTCGTCGATTTCGAAGCAAAATGTATGAACCGATTTGGATTCGGTTTCTTTTTTGTTTGAAAAGTGACTTGATCGATAGTATTCTTATATTATGTACTAATGAATACCTATGTATTATGTATTATGAATACTAATACAAGTTATGGGGGTCTTAGGTGTATGTACTTGTATGTATGTATGTGGATGTGTTTATTTATTATTTAATTAAAATCTTGCAAGCAATAATTATTTTATTATAGTTTAATTATAAACAATTTTTACATGCATAAACATCTAGCTATATTTTAATCTAAAACGCCGTTGGCAGAGGGAAAGGTGCCCAGAATGCTAGCAGCATTGCCACGCTGGATGACAATGCTCAATTTCTGGCTGAAATAAATGCCAGCATTCTGAACACCTGACGCCTCCACCAACCGTTTAGCCAGGTCCCTGTAGAGAGATAGGGCCGCTGGGCCCCACGGACCTAAAGTTTCCACCGTTTCTTGCAAGCAATATTTAAATAACTTTCCAGTGTCCCATTGAGTTCGTGGTCGAACAAATTAGTGACAATGCACTTACAAATGTGGTAAAGCTTTTTTAACCCCGACGCAAAAACGACTGGGTGTTGTAACATTGACGTGTATGTTTGTGTGTGTGTCTGTTTCTGGCATCGTAGCTCCCGAACGGATGAACCGATTTTGATTAGACCAGCGCTAGCTGCTACAGCCGGCATTACGCTGAGTTGGAACCGGTTTGTGGCAAAAAACATTGTTTGTTTATAATAACAAAAAACATAGTTTTTAATTTTTATTGTTATTTTTCGTTTAAGTACCTAGTACCTGGATGGCCGAGCTTTGCTCGGTATTTTTTTTTATTTTTTAATTGTGTTTTTTGGATAATAAACAATTGATTTTAGTCTAACCTCAAAGCAAACACTCATTGACTTCGTGTTACTTAACAACGCCATCTGCTGTTGTGTCGTTAAAGCAATTAGTTGCTCACAAAAAATAGTAGTATTATTATTCGCCAATAGATGTCAGGAAGAGTCATATTTTTCAGTTGAGATTGATTATCGATAAAACACGAATAAAATGATATTTTCTAAAAATGATTCCTAGCTAGATCGATTTATCGCCCCCGAAACCCCCTATATACTAATTTGTATGAAAATCGTTGGAGCCGTTTCCGAGATTCCAATTATATATATATATATATACAAGAATTGCTCATTTAAAGGTATAAAATAATAATAAGATATTTGTTTTTTTTTTATACTTAGGTACTTGTTTTTTGCTCACAAATAAAAATTGTCTATTGTCTATTGATTTTGTCTTTTCTTTTTGTTTAAAACGTGTATGAAAATCGTTGTCAGGGCTTTTTAAATGTTTGATTAACATTTACATTATACACTTATTTTACTATACCTATATTTCGCACATAACGTCAAAAATCCGTCGCTCACTGAATATGGACACGCTCACCAATGGACCGCTCTCCATTAAGCAGCTTTACAAAACAGTCCAACTGTATCGCTCACTGATTTAGCTCGCCTCGGATATACCAGTGACCATTATTAATCTATTTATCTACAATAATTATAAATAATATTAATAAAATAAACATGTTGGAGAAATACGCGCTCGTTGCAGTCCTCTTCGCGATGCGCCTGCGACTTGGTAAGTCTAGGTTTATCGCAGTGACCCTGATAACGGGGTAAACAAAAAACAAAACAAATACAATCTTGTTATTTACGAATTATCTTCATAAATAATGGATTGCAAAAATATATTACTCAAAGAAAATGTAAGCTTTGCTCTGCTTAGTTTATAATTTACTAGCTGCGCCCTGCGGTTTCACCCGCAGTTGAAAAGTATCCTATGTGCTATTCAAGACTATAATCTATCTCTGTGCCAAATTTCATCCAGATCTGTTCAGCCGTTCTGGCGTGAAAGAGTAACAAACATCCATTCATCCATCCATCCATCCATCCATTCTTACAAACTTTCGCGTTTATAATATTAGTAGGATTGCATGATGTTACTCGTAGCAAAGGTTCACAAAAACTAAGGAGGTTCAAATACTTTCATCCTAATATTATAAAAGCGAATGTGAGTCTGTTTGTCCGTTACGCTTTCACGCACTTACTATTCAACCAATCATTATGAAATGAAATTTTACATACACGTTGTCAGGGGTACAAAAAAAGACATATTTGTCATTCTGAAAAAATTAACAGATCCTGTGAGACCGAGGGTGAAACCGCAGGGTGCAGCTAGTTTCAAATATAATAAAGCCTATTGATGCGGAAGTAAAGGGTGTTCATATCAGCTTTATGTAATTAGCAGTTTAATTTTGAAAGTGTAATATGATCACTGTTGGTGTATCTTTATAAATAAATAAATACATGAATAAATTCTTGAGGGTCCGGCGACCACTTTAGACCAACTTCGCGTATTTAGTGTGGAATACTCTGCTAGAGTGTGTGTTCCCTGGCACTTATAATCTGGGTGCCTTCAAGTCTCGAGTGAATCGGTTTCTTCTAGGCAAGCGTGCTCCATCGTAGGCTGCATCACTGCTTATCATCAGGCATGTTGGCGGCCAAACGGAAGCCTATTAAGTTATAATAATAATCATCCTCATTGGCTAAAGGCTTTCGAATTGGCTTCGAATTGGCTATTGCCGTATCGTCTAGAAGAAGACGATAAGCGAAATGAGCAAGTAAAGGTACTGACAAGCCTCTAAATTAGAGGCTCGTCAGTACCTTTAAAGTTATCTACAGAGTGACAAATTGCAATTTCAATATTTTTTTCGGCTTACGCAATTATCTAATAATTCTTAAATAACTAATAATTTCCCTTGTATTGTGGATTAATTAATAACTTATGATGTAGACAACCTCCCTATGCAAAGGGATTTTTGATTTGCTTTGTCTTTAAGTTAAATAAATTAGTCGAAAGTGACCCCTTACAAATGTGGATATTTTTCATAGCTCTATTTTCTTTGAGGACGTTTTTAAAAAAAACAATAACATAGGAAAGCAGATATAGTTCATTTTATTGTACACGCCATATTTCATCACAATCTGACGAATAGTTTCCAAGAAATTCGATATGCGCGTTTGTATGGAAAATTTAGCGTCGGCTAATTAACTCGAGAGTTGGAATTTTATAACATATTGTCACGCCTTTCCCCCGAGAAGGCTGGCAGAGGTGTAACCCAACACCCACACTTCGCCAGACGACTTCACTCCCAAATGTGACAGGGGGCGAGCCTGTCGCCATACACCGGGCTCCAGTCATATAGCAGATGACATACAATACGCACATATGTTCACAATGAACAAATTGGTGCGTGCCGTCGGCTGGGTTTGAACCCGCTCCCTCTGGCTTGAGAGGCAGAGGAAATGTTTTAGACTCTTATATGATGGTAACTCAAGTTTAGCTTCTAACTCTTCGTAGCGCTAGACGATTCATCAGTCTAACCTCTCATGAGCACTGGAATCCGAGTTAAAAAGATAACCCTAGCATCTGCAGGTGGCCCTTAGTTAAGAACCAGGCGATTAGCTTCCAATACGACGCTAGAGTGACCAATAGAAGAAAATAATACACTGATATCAACAACAGACTGGGCAAGTCGGGTTAAATGGGCATAGAAATATTTAAATAAATATTCGGGACATTTTTTGCACACGCGGTCATCTGACCCCAAAGCTTTTAAAACATGTAGATAAATAGATATTAATATTCAGACATAGAACTAACACAAATGTTCATCACACTAATGTTTTCCCTAGGTGGAAATCGAACCCACGCCCCCAAGTTCAGCAGGCAGGTTCACTACCAACTGAGCCACCGAGACGAGTATTGGTATTCTTACACATCGCAGGATTTAGCTTTAATTTAAACATTTGTGTTTTTTCTGTCTGGGTGTTAATATCTATTTATGTATGCATTTAAAAACATATATGTATATAATTATATCAGTCTCTGGCAGCCATATTACAAACTTTGCTTAGTTTGGGGTCAGGCGACCGTGTGTGAAAATGTCCTGAATTTATTATTATTATTTATCTAGTAATATAAATCTTTACCTCCTCAGCCCTAGCCATCCACTGCTACGACTGCACCAGCGTGAACAACTCCATGTGCCTGGAGCCGACTATTTACGACCACGAGACGCTGGCCAGGTTCCTGCCGACCACCGCCTGCGGGCGAGGCATCGACTCCGCGGACCAGCACAGCTTCTTCTGCAGGAAGATTACGCAGACCAGTGAGTAGATCAGAGCTTAGAGTAGAAAGAAAGAAAAGAAAAGAAGTTTATTTGTGACCTTTTAAAATGTTACAAAACGGCCCCAACTCAGCATAATGCCGGCTGCTAACCGGCGCTGGTCTTCTGTTGGAACCGCTTGGTGATGTCACGGTACCAGCGCATACACACTACACACTACAAAATGATTATAAATAAAATACAAAAAGATAAGCACAATACAATATATATTGATAATACAATAAGAGTAAGTTTATGACCAGTAGTGGATCCGTTATGGATCCTGATACAAATCCAAAAGCGTGAACAACTCTATGTGGCTGGAGCCGACCATGTAGGACCACTAGACGTTGGCCAGATTCCTGCCGACCACCGTCTTTGGTCGAGGTATCGACTTCGCGGACCAGCACAGCTTCTTAGGCAGGAAGATTATACAGACTAGTGAGTGGACCATAATAGAAACTAACCATTGATAAAGTGAAGTCGTGGTCGTAATTGCATAATTCCTAGGCCAGAAGTCGTAATTGATAGGCCAGAAAAATACTAAACTTGCGACCACCAATATAAACGTTCCGTGAAAATTATCCAACTGATGGTGAAAACCGTATCAGAAACTCAATATTTGTTGCGTGGCTTATGAGGAGTTAGCGGATATACAGGGTGTACAAAAACCCTGTTGTATTCGCGAGGTGCGCATCCAGTATCGACTGGAGGATGCAATTATGCTAGTTTCAATTAAATATTGACTCTAAAAATTTTGAACACACATCGTGCGTCTTTCCTTAATTCATTACAATGTAATTTTTAATTTTCCTTTTTTTCTTGCGTTCTTAAACCGGTCATAACTCTTGCTATTTTTAACGTGCTTTTTTTATTGGTATATTTGCATGCATAAATGTGTGTACATGCCTTTCAATTATACAACATGGTTTTTGGAACATGCTGTACAGACAGACAGACGTCATCGTCTGTCTGTCTTGTCGTCATGTCGCTTTCATAAGCGACTTTGATTTTTACTATGTAGAGAAAAAACACCTAGGTATACCTACAGATGAACATAGAACATTTTGGAATTCTGTTAAAAATACATAAATATTGAAATTCTAACAAAACCAGATTTACTAATAAGAGTCTGTGAACAATACGTTCCGGACAATTCGCACAAACAACTTTGCATACTAATTACTCGACCTACGATGATATCATCGTTTATTATTTACTAGCGACCCGCTACGGCTTCGCACGGTAATAAACCTTACGTAAATAATTTATCACGAATTTATCTAACTGATGGTGAAAACCGCATCAAAATCTGTAGCGTAGGTAGCTTAGGAGCGTTTGAGCTGACAACATCCAGTGTCCTAGAAAGTCTAGGAAGACTGGGCGGAAATAATATACAGACAGGCAGACGGGGATAGCGGGTTTGTTTCATGCTATGTAAAGTTGGGTATTATAGAGGATAGAGATTTCTAATTACGATATCTAAATACTTAGACATTTCTATTTCTGATAGAAATTCCTCTCCAGGTTGGCAGCGCATCAATATTTTATTTCAATTTCTGTGTTATTAGTGCATATTTATATTTTTAAAATTTATTGTTAGACATAAGCTGTAAATAATGTAATGATTGAGTATATTAGTCCGTAAGTTACATTTAAAAAAAAACAGCTTCGCTAGTGTAGGTGTCCATAGGGGATTGCCGGTTACCATAAGGCAGGCAGTCTGCTGGTTTGCCAGGCTTCCTATAAAAAAAAAACAGCCCAATAAATAAAATTCTTTACGGTCAAACAGATGGACGGATTTGAGGTATACTTATAGGAGATAGCTTATATACTCTGATATAAGGTACTTCTCATACCTAAGGGTAGGGGTGAGGGTGAATAAGGTACCTGATATGATGGCGCTTATAGGGTAGGTACACCTTGGGCAACACTGTGGAGCAGAGCTATTACTTACCTAATCCTTAACTTAACCATACAAATATCACTACAGTTCAGTAACTCTGTCTGTTTGTAGGCTCTTCACGGTTAAACGGCTAAAAGGATCTTCATGAAATTTGAAAATTAGTTGCAGTATATCACGAGAAAGGTTTAGGGATACTATTTTCTGAATAAACGCGAATAAAGTCCTCCCTCCACTTGAATTCACAGCTCGGCTCCACATGTGGATTCACGGATACCTTGTTCTCTTCTAAAATCCACCGGTGGATTCAAGTTGCGACTAACAGCCAGTAATTAATATATTCTCATTGTATTCTTCTCCAGTCCTACACAAGGGCTACGAGCCCGAAGTGCGCGTGACGCGCGGCTGCGGCTGGGTGCGCCACCACAAAGACTGCTACAAGGCAGACAACGAAGACCACCTGGAGACCGCCTGCCAGTGCTTCAACGACGGCTGCAACGGCGCCAGCGGGCTCGCGGGGTTCGGCGCGCTGTCCCTGGTGACCGCGTACGGAATTATCCACGCGATCTTGTAGTATTGAGCTGTTTTAATTGTTGCCTGTTGAGTTAGTAATACCGTAGACAAATTATAGTTTTAAAACGCCTACCAATAAAAACGTTATATGATGATCGACATGATTTGATCAGGATTTAAAACACTGGCGATACCTATCTTGTGAAATTACAAGTAAATAACTAATAATTATCGGCGTACGGTTTTTTGTTCTGCGTTGCAAGAGTACCTACCATGATTTATCTACGGTAATTAGGTACCGAATCTATGTAAGTTTCTTATCCTGACAGCTTAGTTAAATTACTTATATACTTATTAAACTGTACTTACACTACTTATTATTCGATATGCTTATCGAGTTTTGTTTTTTTTTTTTACCTATTTACCTCAATGACTTCCAATATTTGGAAAATCGATTATCACAAGTAGATAAATTGACAATGGAAATTAAATAGAACTGTTGATCGAGCAAGCGTCAGCGATAAAAGCTTCCATGCCGCAGCTTCGCAAAAATGCTTTCGTAGGTACCTATGTATGTATGTCTGTCCGTCCATCAGATCAGATGTAGGCACGGCGGCGTCTGTCCTACTGCTCTTTTCTTATAATTCTTGCTAGCTCCGCCCCGCAGTGCTACCCGGTTTAAAAGTTTACATTATACCTACGTGTATAAAATGTTAGTAAGAGCTACAGTTTACGCGTGCGATTTGAACAGAGAGCTCAGACACCGTAGCTTGCGTTTACTTCACGGACGCTAACTTGCGCGATAGATGAGACACTGCCTACAGTGCCTACGACCACCCTCACATAAATACAGACACTAAAACCTAAGTACATAAACTGTCGTCTTTAAAATCTTTTGGTAAAAAATGCTTATGGGTAACGTTTGCATATGCGCGTTTTAAGATAGTTCAGCACCATCTAGTGAAGCTGAACGTAAACTATGAAGAGCTTACGATGAATGACAATAGATCGAGAATCAATTGTGTTTGCGTGTTTTACGGGGATGGATCAAAATACTTTTGTCATATTTTCATTTCAGTATTGCTCACTGACACACTGAGACATTTTGACATACCGATCCGTATAAATTTTATAGTTGATTAAAGTTATTTTTATCGAACATGATGTAATCGAAAAATGATGTAGTACTTACCAACGTTTTCTATATTCTTCAGCTGAAATAACATTAGTTTAATGGTAACATTATTATGACATAATATTATCGTTTAAATTACTTACTTACATACAATTGTTTGATACATTAAATTATTTAACATACAATATTGATTATAACGTAACTTGTTTGATTGTTTATCTTGTATATAGTTATGATGATTTTGTCAAAGAGTTTATAGGTAGGAGTAGGTTAAGTTAGAACAGCGACAGTGACAGTCACTAAAGACTGACTGTCATAAAAAATCTTTGGAGTTAGGTAAAGTTAGAACTGTAATAACCGGTAGTTGGACCACGACGTTTAGCGTGCGCTAAAAAGGGACTGTAATAAAAAAGTGTGCCTAGATTAGGTTAAGGCGAGCCTGGCCAGAAAACGTCTAGCAAGAATCAACTTTCCTCTAAGATAAACCATGGTTTTTACTGTGTAAAAAAAAATATGTTATTCTTAAGCATGTTTATAAGTGGAATCATAAATCTGATACATGTTATGAATAACTTCACTCGATAGAAAAAAAATCCAAAGTCACCTCTATTTGGTATTTTAAACACGATTTGCGACTTCATTTTTACAAATCATATTGCTTTTTTATTTTTTTTACGAATTACAATGCAATAAAAAAATGGAATCATAAATAAAAATGTTAAAAAGTTAACATGGTAATTTTATATGATTTTTTTATCACGAATTCATGGTAAAAAGGCACGTTTGCGTGGCCGCCAGTCCGCCCGCAGACCCCGTCGACGCCGGACGTGTGCCAAATTTTTGTGATCTCCGCAGTGCCGCACACACCAACACCAACCAAGCATTTAGTTTTGCCATAATGGGTAACAAACATAATAAACGAAAAAAATGCTCAAGTCTGACTTTTAGAAAATCGTACGAGTCAAGGAGCAAACGTCGGTAAGTAGATAAACTTCTACTAGATTAAATTGGTAATCATTGTTTTTATTTACTAGAATCGACATTTCTTGCATTGCTTTTTGTAGTCAGATGATGTATCAACAAATCTATTAGTACCTAGGTACTTATATTCGTTTTAGTGTTTTCAAATATCATACTCATCATCATAGATACTTTTTTGTCTCGTTACGTGTATTCACGATGTAAATACCCGGCCTAGTGGTATACCTACTAGTGATATTTATGTAGTTATACCTACCTACAGTTACAGTTTTTTTTTGCAGAAGACTACTACGTAACAAACTCCAATGACTTTGGAATTGACGAAACGTAAGTACCTACCTACCTTTTGTACCACGCAGGGAGGCGGGTGTTCTGCGAAGTTTTGACTGCAACGAGTAAATACCCGCCCTAGTGGCATACCAGTGATATTTATATTTATATAGTTATACCTACTTACACGAATACCTATCTTACAGTTTTGTTTTTTTTTTTTTCAGAAGAGTACTACAACCAAATTTAATAAACTCCGATGACATTGGAATTGACGAAACGTAAGTACCTACCTACCTTTTGTAACATGCAGGGTGGCGGATCTTCGCTAAGTTTTAACTATACAGGATGTTAGGTAAGATACGGGACGACGTTCATACTTTCATTTTTACTGAGCAATCTGAACTGCACAACGAGTAAATACCCGGCCTAGTGGTATATCTAGTAGTGATATTTACGTAGTTATACTTACCTACATGAATACTTATCTTCGTTTTTTTTTTTGCAGAAGAGTACTTCAAGAGAATGTAATAAACTCTGATGACATTGCAATTGACGAAACGTAAGTACCTACCTTCTTTTTGTAACATGCAAGGTGGCGGATCTTCGCTAAGTTTTGACTGTACTGTATGTATGTAAATTATATAGGGTGTTAGGTGAGATAGGGGAAGTCGTTCATACTTTCATTTTTGACTGAACAATCTGTACTACACGAGTGTTTGGTAGCGTTTGAGTTATAGCCGTATGATTTGAACACATCTAGGCCTGATTAGTACTGCAACGTGATTTTGGCTGTTTTGAAGAAAACTCGTAAAGTTGTATATTCGTTTTTAACGATTAGCGAAAATCGAGCATTTCGGTAAATCTTGTAAGTACGGCTTTTATAAACCTACGACTGGTATGGATGTGTTCGTCGTTGCCTTTGAAATTCGAAACTGCCGGTTGTAAGAAGCGATAGCGGGGACAGGCGAAGCTATGTATATACGTCACAAAGATGGCCGCCGACCGTTGTAGATTATTATTATTATATCTCGAGTTCTATCTCATCAAATCAGTTGTTTGAGGTGTCATTTGAAAGCTCATTTATTTATAATGTAGTTGTTATATAATTATGTACATACATATCAACAAGCTTGAACGACAGCTTCCGTGCGCGAGTCCGACTCGAACTTGGTCGGTTTTTTAGAATTTTTATATTTTGAACTTTTGGACATCATACTTATAAATATTTATTTTTATTTTGTTTTAGGCACGTGGATGACATTGACCCTGTTTCACTCAGCGTGGTCATCATCCTGCGTCAGTCATGGTTTGGTGGGGGGGTATCCTATCACGGCGTCACAAAGCTTAGTTTTTGTGAAAAGGGGGTTAAAACTTCTGCCAAAGTGTATCAAGAGACCGTCTTATATGGTGTTGTACAACCCCTTAGCAATACACTTTTTAAAAATCTACCGTGGAGTTTCCAACTAGACTCTGCACATGGTCACAAGGCGCGAACTACCCAAGCCTTGTTCCGGACTTTATAAGGGCTGAAGACTGGCCCTCCTCTAGCCCAGATCAAAACCCCCTGGACTACAAATTATGGTCAGGTTTAGAGGGCATGGCCTGCTCTAAACGACACGCCGACATAGAGTCACTTAAGAAATCTTTGAAGCAAGCAGTGGCTAAATTTCCCATGGAAACAGTCCGTAAATCCATAGATTCTTGGCCAGACCGACTAAAGGCCACTATCAAGGCCAAATGTGGTAATTTTGAATAAAATAATAGTTATATTTTTGTTAAGACTTCAATACATATGTAAATATAACTTTTATTAACATTACATTACTGTATAAAAAAATAAATGCATTTTCATTTGTAACAGAACTTATGGCTAGACATGCATACATATCGTCACGCTTTTCCCCGAGGGGGCTGGCAGAGGTGTAATACAACACCCACATTTCGCCGGACGATATTCAGTCCCAAATGTGACAGGGGGCGAGCCTGTCGTCATACACCGGGCTCCAGTTATGTAGCATATGACACACAATACGCACATATGTTCACACAATGAACAAATTGGTGCGTGCCGTCGGCTGGGTTCAAACCCAGCAGAGCAAAATTGCCACTCCCAACTAGGCTGCCATCGATTCTACAACTATATCACAGAACAAATAATAATACTACGTACCTATAGCTCAATTGTATTTATAAATGTAAATATTGTGAATGTATATTTTTGTATTGGATGTTTTGTTAGTACTAGCAGAATGTCCGCCACTTCGTACCCAGGGTATGTATACCTATACAGGGAGTTAGTGGACCCCTCTCGAAAACGAAAACTGGGAATAGTGGTGGGGATTACTAATACAAAGCGACTAAAAAAACGCGAAAAAAAGGTTTTTTTTTAAAACTTTAATACTGATATTTTAACATCGACACAAGTTATACAAGCTTTAAAGTGTGTTTTAGTTTAAACACCAATTACCAAAAAAAAAAAAATTACCTTAACGGCAATCTAAAACAAATGACTAACAGCTGACGCTAGAGGTGAACGCCCGCACACAGCTGCGCGCGGTCGCGACCTCGCAAGGAGCCGCGCCCCCCACCCCCCGCCGCGCGCCCGCCGCTGTCTCGGCGCGCGCGCGGGCCGCGGCGGCGCGGTACGAGACGTCCTCCCGCCATTCGTACAGATCTAACTACCTACGTGGCTATTGCATTCTCTTCGGTAATTGCCTAAATCACGTTCGGTTCAAACTGTCCTACGGCTGGAGATGGGCCATGAGATATGAGCCATCTTCTCATTGTGAGAAGCTTAAGGCACACAAGTCGTAAGTGTCCACAACGCTGGTCCAATGAGTTGTTCGTTGGTAAACCAAATAAAGAATTTTGCTAACAGCGAAGTGACGAATCCGGTTTTCTAAGCATGTGAGCGTTGGAAAATGTGTGCCATGATAATTAAAAAAAACTAAAATTACAATAATAACTCCTAATACAACAAGTGTCTTGCTGGCCTACCATGCGCAACGCGCTAAAGGTATGTCGCCTCTTATTATCGAGACAGACATATTATGTTTACACATAGTCTTCTTATCTCACGTTCTCGCTTGACAAAAAGTGACGAGAAGAATTTTGTCGAACTTGCATAAATACACTTTAATACCGAACTCATGGTAGTTCCTTGCCTATTTTGTTTAAAACACCGCTTGTTGCCAATTGTCCCGCGGTACGCTTTGGCGGCTCTCTGTAAGCTCTTTGTCTTTTGCCGACAAATGTTTTGATGTTTTCGCGAAATGGCAAAGAATAATTTTATTATGCAGTATGCACAATTTATCTTTTGACGAGCTTTTATTTTATTTTCGCATGTACCTATGGTGTCTGTCAGTGCTTAATTAAATCTTTCACGTTAAATGCCTACTCTTTGGTTTCCGATTGAACTTAAATGTTTTATGTACTTATGTAAGTTGAGTGACTATGCAACAACCTGGTGCCACCGAGATGATCTGATGGAGATGATGGAGTCAGGAGGTGGGTAGAGAAACTCTTCAACGGCGAACAGCACAGACTCGAAATTTTGTAAATCTATTTAATTGTAATAGCCTGTTCTCAACGCCATCATGACACAGCTGCTTCACCCAGGGATGACTTCCGGCAAGGCTTAAAAAACAGGGACATTTACTCCATTCTGTGTTTTGTAGGTAAAGATAATATTCTTTCTGCGCACTTAGTAGTCTTTGTCGGCAAGACCGGTCATCAACCGAACAGCTGTTTGTGAGCTTATTAGGGTTGCTGCAGGTCAAATTTACGTAAAAGTTTAAGTTGTGATAACTTAAAATCTATCGTGTTCAGGACAAGGAGACCTTGCAGGTTTAATTCTAAATCAGTCTCGGCATGTGCCGTTTCAGTATTACTACACCCAAAACCAGTACGTTGTATAAGGAGACTGAGATTCGAACAATTTGAGTTTGAAATTTGTGGGATCCGATCGGAAACGTTTCCGAATGATTGTGAATAGCACCGCAGAAGGCGAATGAAAACACAGACTAGGTAAGTGATTTTTTAAGATCGGGAGTGCGAGTTTGAGCCCTATCTCACACATCTGCGATTAGGTAAAGCATTTTAAACCGATTGATTGAATTCAACCTACCTATTACCTACCTACCTAGTAGATAATAACTTCTACCGATTTGAATCACGCGTCGCACACCGCGCGCCGCGCGGTGCGTCGTCGCACTTTCGGTAGGTACTGGCGCCGACCATTGACCCCCCCGATATAAACGCGTTACATTGCTGGTTTGCAAATTTCTAAAAGTTTAAAATAACAGTTATATGGCTAATAGTTAGTGGTTTCGGGTTGTGTATAATAACGGCGTTTCGGCTTCGAGAACGGTCTCCTTACACCCTGTATATCCGGTATAAGTTTACTCGATTCTTTCATAATTATTGTTCAAAATTATATCTCAATCGTGTAGTTTTTTAACTTTGTAACATTTAACAAACCATACAATATTATTAGTACGCACCTAATGGTAAAGTAAGGTAATTAAAATTGTTATTACCATTGTTATACAATATACCCAAAAATAATGAAATTTACTATGTTGTATTATTTAATGAATACCGGTAGTTACACAATCATTCCAACACCCTGTATAAATATTTGTCCTAATAAGGATAACAAGTTGCCTATGTGTCAATCCAGGGCATAAGCTAACTCCGTTCCAAATATGATCCTCATCCGTCTAGCCGTTTAGGTGTGAATAAGTGAAATACGAGTAAGTACCTACCTAACTTCCACACACAATCGCAATCTTTTGTATTTATAAGTGTGAAGTGTGATAAAATGGAAATATGACACTACCGGTAAAATGAAACTAATGCCACGACTGCTCACACATCAAAAATACAACAACTCGTGGACATGAGATTGGTTGTACCTATATTGGCTTGAACGGCATTTTTTAGATTTTTTTTTGTTTGGCATCAAATAAAAAATGTTCATAAAATGGATGAGTACAATGACGGACGGATTATTTTATCGATTTCCTAAAAATGGGTGTTTAGGTACTCGATACCATAACGTGACTGACGGGTGAAAGACGTGCGCGCGGCGCATCGCACACAACTTTTGTGTCGCGTGAATGAATACGTCGCGCTCCCAAAAAGTGCGGCCTGAGGTAGAGTAAAATACCTAAAGTTCTGGGAAAGCCTCGCCTTAAGTTAGAACTTTGGCAACACATGACGCGAACTGAGCGAGCGTGCCCCGGCCGTAAAGAGCCGAGCGGCCGCGAGCGCAAAGAGTGACTAGGGTGACATTGCCAGTTTACCGACCACCACTAGTTCCCGACCGTTTCTCAGTAATTTAAGTAAAACAGTGAAATCGAAACGCGGCAAGAGTTTGTTTAATTTTTAAACGAAAGTTTAATTTGTGCCCTCTTCCGATCCAACCTGTCGTTGGTCTACGCCAGTTAGATGACCTGCAGAAAATTTAGACGCTGAGACAGAACTGAGTCTGTGCGCACATGCCGTGTAATGAACAGAAAAAATAGTATGGATGGATTTTTTCAATCATATGTAGCACTTAGTTTTATTTAGATTTACACTTGGAAATTATGCTTGGGTTGTCAGATATCTTTTGTTTTTGGTTCTAAGATCATGTTTTGTCCATATTTGTTTGTATTGTTACGAGCTGGATTAGGATAAAAGGAATGAAACGTCGATGTATCCGAAGATTCACTTTATTCACCAGTTACACACACACACAAACACTGTTATACTACACTAGACACTTGCACTAAAACACTCTGAACACTTCTCGTACAATCACTTCGATGTTAACACTTTGAACGCGTAATCAAAACTGACTCCCGAGTCGTTGGTCGTCCGCGTATTTATACGATTTAAGATATCCAGAACATCCGATTAAACAATAGCGCAAACACACAAAAAGTTGTTTATCACGCGGAGCCACGCGTTCAATCTAGAACATTCGGATTCAAATAAACACTCATTATTAAATAGATAAAAACATCATAAAAACGGTGCACAATAATTGCTTTCCAGAAAGATTTCTTTTGTTCCGGATTTAACAATGGAACGCGCGGCTCGAGCGGCTACTATTGTCTAATCTGCGTTACCTATCGGTAGTTGTAAACAACATCGCCACAGATTAGCGCATAGTTTCCGCGACTGGCGTAGCAGTATTTTATTGAAATAATAGGTGGTCGCGAAACTAAATGACCAAAATGACGCTTTCTCTGGTTGACGACCACCTGGTCGAGAACTAGCTGTTTACATTGTTACCTTTTTTGGCTTTTTTGACCCATTTTATGGTGAAGCGTGAATTACTTTTCTCCCTTTCGTTTCAATAATGTATACATAGTGCATTTGGGCGTCAGATTGCGACCAGCAAATTATGAGTAGGAATTTCAAAATAAAACATATTTCAATGGCGATAAAATGATGGTCGTAAACTGACCAGTTGACGACCATTGAATAAAGTTCATACAAAAACCAGTCGGATTTGGTGGTCGAAAACTGACTAGTTTACGACCCTATGGCCAAACTCATAGAAATAGTACTAAATTTGTAGTGGTCGACAACTAACTGGTTCTCGTCCACAAATTATCAAGCACAAAAGTAGCATTCAAAAGCACCTCAAAGAAGATGCTGTATAGATCTGTGCACCATAAAGCTGTATAATGAAACCAATGTTCCGATTATTTGATCGGCGACGTAGAAGATGACGCTGCAAAAAATATTGGTTGTGACCATCGCATAAGATGCTTTCATTTAAATTTTACAGTTTTAAAACAATCCCCGTAGTTTGAAGCAGCCTATTTTGAAAATACTGTCCGTTTTGTAAACACAAGTAAACGTTAAGCATAACATATTGCAGTAATTTTCATTTTCCACCTTAATCCTATTACCATAAGCTCTTTTTTTCTGTAACAATTATATGGTCGAGAACTGACCGAAAAGGCGGTCGAGAACTAGCTGGAGGTGGTCGGGAACTGAGATTTAAGCACTTTTCGATAAATCTTAGGATTTTTCAATGAAAACGCGATAAATTAAAATAAGAAAAATATAAATTCTATAACTTGATGTTTATTCTATAACTATCAAGTATCAATGTTTAAAAACAACACTTCTTTTTGATAAAATTTTTGATTTAAAGATCACAAGTCCACTAACTGGTCGTGAACTGGCATATAATAAAAAAAAACTACGGCTAGGTTTGGTTTTGTAAGAACTGCGATAGAACTTGTTATGTGTTTTGATGTTTATTGTTTTTGAAATTCGATCAAATATTAGTGTGTATTTGATGTTTATTTATCGGTATACCTACCTACCTCCATATCAAGTATTATTAAAATTGATAAAGCCGTTCGTTTTTGCAGGAGTACAAAATAATATGGGTACCTATTTAGATGACTGGCTTATCCCACGGGAACACTGTATTTTAAGGAATAAAACGTTGTGTTAATCCAGGGTGTTAGCTACATCCATACCATCTTTCATCAAAATTGGCATAGGTAGTCGTTCGAATTTGAAAGAGTAACAAATTTATATACTTGGATTTTTTGCTTATCCCACGGGAACACTACATTTTTACGGGATAAAAAGTAGCCTATGTTCCAATCCAGGGTGTCGGCTACCTCTGTACCAAATTTCATTAAAATTGGTCCAGCCGTTTGAGAATGAAGGAGTAACAAACATATGTATACACTTACACACTCACAAACTTTCCTTATTCTCTTGCTGGTTCGATAATTAAATATAATTATTTTATCTTTTTTTTTTAATATGGCTGGCGTATACCTACCTATTAAGGGGGTTACAGACTCGGGAGGACTTCAATCAGCTCACATAACCACTGGCTTTTATTTACCTAGCATGGTATACTAGGTACTCAGTGGATTTTTGATACGAAATAGCGCCATCTAACGTAAAAATGCTACACTAGCTGAATATTGTTTTCATTTGCACATTACACATTGTTAATCTTAATGGTAAAGTTTCATAATATCTGCGATAGATGGCGCTATAGATAAGAGTTCTAGATTTACGGTGGACGATCCCTTTTCAAAAAATAATAGGACTTGGCTGTTTTTTTGCTTCTCGCGTCACCGTTTTTGGTTTCTACGTTATTTTGTATTTCAGTTATATTTAGCTGCCTATGATTTGTTTGTCCCTATAAGCAGTTAAGTAGTATGACAATTTCTGAGGAATTAATGGTATGGGATTGATACGAGAAATTAATGAATTACAAAAATTCGTGACGTCAATAAAACCCTGAATTAGGGAATGTAGGCAATGTATAGGCAAATGTAGGCAAATTGCCAAGAATATTTTAATTGTAAGAGTATTTTGACACTTTCATACAAGTCAGGTTGGCCGAGTGGTCTAAGGCGCCAGATTTAAGCTCTGGTTCCCGAGAGGGAGCGTGGGTTCGAACCCCACACCTGACAATTTGATGTTAAATAGTTCTTTTTGTGCGATGATATTTTTTTTAAAGTTTTCTTCCTTAGCTAGAATGATTTTGGTTGAGTATTTAAAATTTAACTTGAGTTGTGAACATTATGTGCGTATTGTATGTCATCTACTACTGGACTAGGACTAGAGCTGGACTGGAGTTATAATTAATTTTTGATCAACATTTTGTTGTTAATTACATTAGTTCTGTTATATTCTTTATTAAATTAGCTTCAATATCAAATTGTATAAAAGTTCTAATTGGCATCAAAAATCAAATTGTATAAAGTTTTCTAGTACATTTCAAAGATAGAATCTCAGATCAACCTAGTAGTAGGGGAGCCCAAGAGGGGATTTCGGGATTTACTAAAGCGCGGCAGATTAATATAAGTACAGGGGGATGGATACCTTGTACCCGATTAAGTACCTCCACAAAACATGAGGCCCATATATAAGGCCGCCCGTGAAGGATACAGAGGATCAGATTAGTAAAAAAAAATTGACCATCAGAAATTCTCGAGCGCGTCAGATTAAGGTAGGGTGAGTTAATTACATCCTAAAAAGTGTATCTATATTCCACTAATCTGACAATATGAGAGTGACGTAAAGAAAGGGGAGGGCAACAAAGTTGTAAAAAAAAAAACGTCAACTCGACATTCTCGAGCGTAGCTAAATTTTTTTTTATTTTGAAGGAAATAATTCAAGAATAATGAAAAATATATAATCTGACGATTTCCGCAAGCCGAAATAACAAAAGCTGCGTGATGCCTTTATTTCCTTCTTCGCATTTCTATTCCTGAGCTTTTTAATTAATTAAGTTCAATAATTAAACAAAAAAATATTTTTGACTTCCCGAGAAAAATTAAAAATTTTAAACAATTCGAATAGTTATTGGTTTTACCCCGTTTTGCGAAAATCGAGTTTTCATCAGATCTCGACGTCATAGGAAGCTTCCCTGACTACCCCCGCGATGTTGTCACTATGTCTGTATGTGTGTGTGTGTGTGTGTGTGTGTGTGTGTGTGTGTGTGTGTGTGTGTGTGTGTGTGTGTGTGTGTGACTCGCTTATAACTTTTGAACGACTAAACCGATAGGAATCTTTAAACGGCTTTATCGATCAACTTCAAAAACTAATTCGCCTTTGAGCTTTAAAAACCACGTCGATCGCCACCAAGCTGGTCAAAATCGGTTGATTCGTTCGAGAGATATCGTGAACGAAAGAAACCCGAAAAAGTGTTTTTTCGGGATTACTCCGAAATGTTTGGTTCGATCAATTAAAATTGCTTAAGAGGCTCAGATCAACTAGAATATCAGATGGCGCACGGCGTTTGATTTAGGTGAAGCCAAGCACCATCCAAAAACTACGCTACTGTCGTATATGTACACAACACTCACACATTGACGCAAAAAAACTACGCTACTCGCTTCGTCAGTACTAACCTGGACGTCACGCTGAGAACATACAAAAAAAATCTGGAACGATGCCGTCATGTGCTGTGAAACACTGCACTAACTACACGAAAGTGAAAAAGAAATGTGTAAGTATTGTTATTAACATCTCAATAAATAGTAAACAGCATTGTTTTAGGTTATAATTTCGGATACCTATATTTACATACTTTGTGCTACGTGCTTTTTTTTATTTTATTGGCAACTGGATACAAAGTCCTCAATGCCATTTTAGGACTTGACAATGACATTACATGAATTTGTGGAATGTCGTGCAGTGTTGTCATAATCGCATTTTTTTCTCCAAAATATTATTTTAAATCCTAAGACTTTTTTAGGTTCCCAATTAAGATTGAAAAAGCGACATTAAAAGAATGGGTGGTTGCCGTACAAAAAAGTCGAAATGATCAAAAATGGCAACCATCAAAAAGAGATGTTGTCTTTTCAGACCATTTTAATGAAAGAGACTTTTACCTGACCAAGCTTGGCCTTCGCCGTCTGAAAAGGACTGCGTATCCCATCAGGGTAAGTTTTAATTTTTTACCAACGAAAAGTTGTTTTCAATTCAACGCGTATAATTTTTTTTTTCTGATTACGTATTATGGTTCCATACTCAAGGGGTACTACCAGAACCCTAATACTAAGTCTACTATATTGCCTTCCGTTGAATAATTTAAAAAAATCTTTATTTCAAAACTGTCGTCCAGTTTAGGTATTATGATTAAGGTATGATGATGATTTTTTGGCAATTGATATTTGGCAAACATTTGATTAATTAACCTGGGAACTATTACATGAATTCAGTGGAATGCGGATACATACGTTGGAAAACTACAATACTCAGGGTAATTTTTTTTTCATGGCAACACTTCCACAGCACACATGTAACAAGAAGTGGCTTCACCTACATCATACGCCGTGCGCCATCTGATATTCTAGTTGATCTGAGTTACATACAACCACCCGCATCATGCAAACGATCAGATTAACATACGTACATTATTAAAAATACGTAGGACATTGATGCTATCAATATCTGACGCGCTCGAGGATGTCCATGCAACAGTTTTTTTTTTACATATTTAAAAATCTATAGCCATGATGTTATCTAATGGAGAAATAAACAAAACATAACATAACATATCGTCACACCTTTCCCCCGAAGAGGCTGGCAGAGGTGTAATCCAACACCCACACTTCGCCGGACGATATTCAGTGCCAAATGTGACAGGGGGCGAGCCTGTCGCCACACACCGGGCTCCAATCATGTAGCAGATAATATACAATAGGTACGCACATATGTTTACAATGAACAAATTAGTGCGTGCCGTCGGCTGGGTTCGAACCCGCTCCCTCTGGCTTGAGAGGCTGGCCTTCTCCAACTAGGCTATCATCGCTTAATCATCGCCTAACCGGATAATAACATTTCTAAAAAGTTTCCCAACTTCCATTTCAGCCCGATAGAGGCGCTGTCAATTTTCCATAATATTCTTAACATCTTCGACATCAACTCAAATTAGGTACATGCAATTTCCGCGGATTACTAACTGCGTAATAACGGCATACCTACATTATCTACAGATAAACAAACAAACAAATCTGGAAAATTACCAATGCCGATCTGTTTGGCTTATTATCGTTTTGCAAACTTAACTCTACTTTTCTCGACCTCTTATCTCATTGGCATAAAGTTCACAATTGAACTAAACTCTGAAACTGTAACAATTTGGTTATCTTGTATTTGATACACATGTCATGTAGTGTCACAGAGTAAATAAATGATAGTAGGTACCTACCTCAGATTGTTATTGGCATGCACACATACGCGCATACATACATGCACGCATACGTGTACACATAAATACACGCATGCACACTTAACGGATGTTATGTATGTGTGCACAGAAACACAGAAATCATTTGAGCATTTGGATATTTGGCCAATGACTGCCTCGGTGGCTCAGGTGGTAGTGAACCTGCTTTCTGAGCTTGGAGACGTGGGTTCGATTCCCACCTAGGGCAAACATTTATGTGATGAACATTTGTGTTTGTTCTATGTCTGGGTGTTAATATCTATTTAAGTATGTATTTAAAAATATTTAAGTATGTATATCAGTCTCTGGCAGCCATAGTACAATCTTTGCTTAGTTTGGGGTCAGGCGACCGTGTGTGGAAGTGTCCAGAATTTATTTTTATTATGATTATTTTTACTTTAATGATTTGTGTATTGGGCCAACCAAGTCTCGTAGTTCTACGATACATTAAAAATTTAAAAACATCCGACACCGACTTTTATCATACATAGCTAAACGAACACCCTCGACTTTTGAAACAAAAAACAAAATCAAAATCTGTTCATCTGTTCGGGAGCTGCGTTGCTCCACAGACAGACACACAGACACGTCAAACTTATAACACCCCATCGTAGCGTCCGGGGTTAAAAACATAAATATTGGTCTACATTATTTTTTAAACGTGATTGGTCACGTGAAAACTTTTTACATTATAGCAATGAGGTCGACCACCGTCTGTGACCTTGGTGCGTCACTTCGATACCAACTATCACGTATTCTACATGCCTGGTACAATTATTTATTCTGCGTTCGTGTAACTAAAAAATACTCTCTGATCCCCAGGTGCGATAGCGAAAGTGAAACTATTGATCAAGCGCTGTACTTTGGGAAATGCGTCAGTGTTTCCCAAAATTGGAAAGGTCACGGAATACTACACCCTAATGTAAGCTTCTGAGCTAAGTGGATTAGTGACTGAATATTCGGAGTTTCACCGAAGATAATGACATGACTTCGTGGAACACGCCCCAGATATTTGATATGAGTGTTTTTTTACGTAGAATTATATATATCGTCACGCCTTTCCCCCGAGGGGGCTGGCAGAGGTGTAATACAACACCCACACTTCGTTCGATGATATTCAGTCCTAAATGTGACAGGGGACGAGCCTGTCGCCATACACCAGGCTCCAGTCATGTAGCAGATGACATACATATGTAGAATGAACATGCTAAAAATTCGTAAGCTAAGTAGGTAGTTGTATACCTATTTTGTACGAGTCTTCAGTTTTTCAGAAAAAAAATTAAAATGTGTGTCTAGAATACCTACTTATTTACTTTAAAAAACCGGCCAAGTGCAAGTCGGACTCGCTGACAAAGGGTACCCACGTACCATGATCTATAAAAACGGCAAAAAAATCACATTTGTTGTGTGGGAGCTACCTACCTTAAATATTTATTTAGTTCTGTTTTTTTTGGTATTTGTTGTTTTAGAGGCTTCATCTGTGAAAATTTCGACTGTCTAATCACGGTTCATGAGATACAGCCTGGTGACAGACGGACAGACAGACAGACAGACGGACAGACAGACAGACAGACGGACGGACATCGGAGTCTTAGTAATAGTGTCCTGTTTCACCATTTAGGTGAGAAACCCTAAAAAGCGATGATAGCCTAGTTGGAAGGAGCGCCTCTCAACTACTCTGAAGTCAGAGGGTGCGCGTTCGAAACCAGCCAAAGGTCCGCAGGCACCTCACGCACCAATTTGTTTATATCTAAATATATGTGATCTGCTAATAACTTCAGTCCAATTTATGACTACAGGCTCACCTCCTGTCACATTTAAGCGCTCATTACACTATCCAATTTGCAGTACGTTTACTGAGCACTCTCTCTGGTCGATCCTTCATGGCTGAAGATCGCGACCATCATTTTGCTTCACCCAGCGATTAGTCACTATCTTCCACTTATTCCGGTCTGTAGCCATTCGCACCACATTACTGATCTAGCGTGCTAAAATTGGATAGCGTTATGGCTGTTAGACAGTTAGAAATCCATTTTGTACCTATCTATTGCACGGGCAATGCCACGCTAAGTTAGTATACTGAAAATTTGATGGTCTAATGGCTGCTTTAGGACTGAATATCGTCCTGCAAAATGTAGGTGTTGTAGGTAATACACCTCCACCAATCCCTTCGGGCATAAGGCGTGAGCAAGCAGGGCTAGACAGAACAGCTATTCGAAGTCGAAAGAGCTTGCACTAATCCTTTGGCGACCTTTTTTCAGGGTATCACTTGACGGTGAAACCCCGTAAAAACTGCACCTTCAGTAATCAATTCAGCAAATAATTCAGAATCTATGAATAGAATAGATAATATATCTACGATAGATATATCTACGACTACCTTCGAGTTATCAAATAATACTTATAAAGAAAACTAGCTGCGCCCCGCGGTTTCACCTGCGGTCCCACAGGGACCATTAATTTATTTCGGGATAAAAAGTACCCTTTGTCCTTTTCTGTACCCCAGACAACATGTATGCAAAATTGCATGATGATCGGTTGAATAGTTAGAGCGTGAAAGTGTTACAAATGAACAAACGAACTAACTCACTTTCGCATTTATAGTACTAGCTGTGCCCTGCGGTTTTACACGCGGTTAAAAAGTACCCTATGTGTCAATCCAGGATACAAGCTACCTCCATACCAAATTTCATTAAAATCCGTCCATCCGTTTGAGCGGGAAGAAGTACTCGTTACAAACATACACACTCACAAACTTTCGCCTTTATAATATTACTAGCTGCGCCCTGCGGTTTCACCAGCGGTTAAAAAGTATCCTATGTGCTATTCTAGACTATAATCTATCTCTGTGCCAAATTTCATCCAGATCTGTTCAGCCGTTCTGGCGTGAAAGAGTAACAAACATCCATTCATCCATCCATCCATCCATCCATCCATCCATCTATTCTTACATATTAGTAGGATAGTGTGTTTAGTTAGGATGGAAGTCTACTATCACTACTTCCACACATGCAAACTTACGCATAGATATATGTAGCTATACGTAGAGCTAAGTGGGCATGTAAACAGATTACACCCGAGCACATGTGCCACTATCACCAGCCGGGCTCGACACGTGAGTTCGTTTCCTACCTACCTAGTTATATACCTAGTATAGGAATGAGTACTGGGTACCTATCTGTATAACCTACTATTTGTGACGTGAGTCAGTGTTGCCATGCACGTAGGCAGTGATTACTAACCATGGTTAGTAGGTCTCTACTTTCTACCTAATGTAATGACTATACTAACATGAGACATACATACGTATACAGTATACATCTAGGTATATACTACTAACATGGTAATTAAATGAGTTATTGTACCCTTATCATGAGTCGTAAACTTTTTTCATTTCCGTTTGGCTCCACACTCCACTTAGCTAGGGGCACTTTATTCAAATGTATGGAGCCAAAGGAAAACGAAAAAAGTTTAAGTAACTGTCAAAACTTATGGCAAGTGTACTGGTAAGAAGGTACCTAGTATCTATACTACATACTCTTTGGTACCTAGTTTACACAAGGTGCTACGCGGTGCTAAAAGAAACAATGTAGGTACGGGGCGTGGTTCAACTCGTCGACGTGAACAATTTTGTATGGAGACTAGCTGTTTTTCTTTCTTCTCTGTTTTTTAACTCCCGACGCAAAAAGGACGTGGTGTCTCACGCGTCTATCTGTGTGTGTGCATGTGTGTGTGTGTGTGTGAGTGAGTGTGTACTTCCCAAACGGATGAAAAGATTTAGTTTCTTTTTGTTTGAAAGGTGAATTAGTCGGGAGAGCTATGTTTGATGAAAACCGGTGTGAGGGAAACCCCTCATACCTCACACCTTTTAGTTTTTAATTTTTACTTGTTAGCTTACTGCCTCAAAAGTTGTCTACTTTGACGCTACGTACACGGTACACTATTACGTAGCATGTTGTACCCAGTGACCCTATTCGGAGTTTTAAGATTTTCATCTCACCTTTTTTCGTCCTCGTTGCTCTCGTTTGAAACGTCATGGGTGTGAGAATGACCAAGATAAAATCTTATCTCATCTCACGCGCAGGAATAGCCCTCCAGGTGCCAGGCCAAGGACACAATCAAATTAATAGTTTCCAATTCGACAAGTGTGTTTGTATGGAAATTGTTTGAAGCTCCGAAGGGTAAGGACCCTTCGGAGCTCCAAACAAGAATTAAGGAATTCTTTGGTAAACTAAGTAAGCACTTAATAACCTTCAATTCATCACGAACGAATCACGAATTCAGTGAATTAATAACCTTATTTTTGAGTCAAGCATAAAAAGCGGAAGTCTGCTAGGCTTCTATATTTTATCTAAAAATATCTAACCAAGGCCATAAAAATATCTAATCTAGGCCAAAAAACGAAAACTTTTTTGTCGAGGGTTCCGTCCCAACTGGTTAACGTAAATAACTTCTAATAGTAGATTGTTACACGAGGGATGTATAGTATAGGTTGTATTTTATAGGTAGCACCCTACCTATTACGGAACTATTCTTGTAAAAAATCTTGAGTGCGTTGACATCTGTGACTCAGTTTTACACTTCTGCAGGTGTCATCGAACGTTAGGTTTTGTTAAACGTTGTGTTATTTGTTCCAAATAAACGTACCTACCTATTATTATTAGGTCCTTACGTATGAAATTGGCGTTTTGTACGGGAGGAATAAAAAGTCGATTTTTTTTTGTAAAATATATTTGATTAATCAAAGTATGCACCGTTGTTATCTATGCACTTTTGCCATCTTATGGGTAGTTCATTGATCCCTTTACTATAAAAACCATGGGGGCGAGAATCAATAAACTCTTTGAAGGCGGTTTGGACTGCTGCATCGGAGTGGAATTTTTTTCCTTGTAAGAAGTTGTCCAAATTCCGGAAGAAATGGTAATCTGTTGGAGCAAGGTCCGGGGAGTACGGTGGATGTCGCAGACATTCCAATTGTAGCTCAGCTAACTTAGTGGTTGTTTGTTGTGCAGTGTGTGGTCTTGCGTTGTCGTGAAGCAGCAGTGGCCTAGAGCGATTGACCAATCTCGGTTGTTTAACAGCTAGTTCTTCCTTCATGGTTTGCAGTTGCTGACAATAGATATCTGCCGTAATCGTTTGGCCAGATTTAAGAAAGCTGTAGTGAACGACACCGGCGCTAGTCCACCAAACACTTACAAGTAACTTTTTCTGAGTCAATTTTCGTTTAGGGCAGGATTTGGCTGGGTCTCCAGGGTTCAGCCATTGCGATGAGCGCTTTCGATTATCGTACAATATCCACTTTTCATCACAAGTAATGATTCGATTTAAAATCCCTTCATTATTGTGTCGGTTAAGCAAAGTAACACAACAGGCGACCCGTGTTTGCAAGTTCGATTCACTCAATTCATGAGGTACCCATCGTTCGAGTTTTTTTACTTTCCCGATTTGCTTCAAGTGGATTAATACAGTTTTGTCACTTACCCCGAAGCCTGCTGCTATCTCTGAAGTGCTTTGTGATGGATCCGCTTCCACAATAGCCTTTAATTCTTCGTTTTTCACTTTGATCTCCGGCCGTCCACGGGGTTGGTTCTTAAGGTCGAAATTTCCAGAACGAAAACGTTGAAACCAAAAACGTACCATGCTGTCTTTAGCGACACCAGCGCCGTACACATCATTAATTCTTCGAGCTGTTTCTGCAGCACTGGTGCCACGGTAGAACTCGTACTCGTAAATATACCGATATTTCATGTTTTCCATTGCGCGGTAATAAGCGACGCCAAAGAAAAAATAATGAGGAAAATAACAAATGAATGACTGTATTCCAAAGAAAAAAAAACCAGCTAAATGAATTTATTAATTTGAATTTCGAATTCTTAACCAAAGAGGAGATATTTCAGATCAAATTGATCAGTACGACAAAACGCTAATTTCATACGTAAGGACCTAATATTATTTATAAACGTTGTATAGCCATAAACATGGAACCTTGGCCTTGGAACAGTTACATATATCCATAATTGTTCCAAGGCATACACCGCACAGGTTTTACTTCATTTCACAGAGTAAAAAGTTTTTGACTTGGTACATTTACATACAGACCTATAAATTAAACATGGTAGACGAAAAGAAACAAATAACATTATTAAAAGAAAAACAAAAACCCGACTGCAAAATATTGTACCCTATGTCACTTCCACTATCAAGATGATTCAAATGACACCTCACATGTCAAAATACATCGAGCTGTTTAGACTTTAGGTCGTGTCTAAGAAACCTCATGCATACATACATACCCACATACATACATACGTACATGCTTACATACATACACTCGAAAAACATAACCCTCCTTCTTGCGCAGTCGAGTAAAAAGTAACTCAGTGGAATTTTTTGATCTCTCCCCTACGGGAGGTATTACCACCCGCATTGACCCACATAACGAGCGTTAGTGATGAAAAATTACGGAAGTTGAATTTTTTTTGCACCCCATCACAATTTTTTAATGATGAAAAAATTGCATTTAAACGGAGGATACGTTTGTTTACGTTTACAACGATTACAAAACGTATGTTTTAGGTGTACACCTAAAACATACGTTTTGTTTAAACAAACGTATGTTTTAGGTGTACACCTAAAACATACGTTTTGTTGCTAAAACTAAAACATGCTTACTAGTTTTTACTACATATGTTGCTGAGCGACCGGTCAGACGTCAGAGAATCCTAAAACGACTCCTATCATTTCGGCGAGGAATCCTAAAAAGTTATGTTTACGGTTATCACTCTTCTGAACCACATATTTGCCAGCAACAGACTTATAATTTAAAAATAAATATAAATACATAAGTATGTAAAAACATACCTACTTGGTACCGAGTGTTTTGTTATGACGCTAGCACGCACACCAAAAAACCCAACGCACACAACCACGCGCCGATATGAATCGCTGCAAATACTAATAACTGTACAGTTAAACACACACACAAGCAAAAATACGTACGTTTTATTTTCCAAGAGTGAATGACGCATGAGGGGTGGGGCGGCGACGCGGGGGGAGGGGCGGGAAGCATTGGACGGTTTATATAGGGCGCGCAAACGCAAAGCAAACCAGTTTTCTTCTAGAAGTAAACTAAGTCACACCTCCCAGAGGACAGTATCAGTTCTTCGCCCGGCTAAGGCCAATAATATGGGTACGTTGACTACCCTATACGCTAGTAGATGGGTTTATTTCAGCTTGCACGTGCACTAACATCACCATTTAGTAACATAAATCGCCATGACAACCTTTGTTTTCGTTTTTCATTTATTTATTTTCCTTCCTTCTGTATCTTGCCAGAATTTTTTGAATCAATGATTCCTTCGTCGTTCCGTCGATTTTCACATCACTATCGTTCGAAATATGAATGCATGCCGCATTGAAAATGCATCGCACAAGGTCGTATTATCTCGAGATATGTCTGCAGATGTTCGGGAATGTTCTTGGATTTCTTCCCGAATGGTTACTAACCTTTTCATTAATTCCCATTTTCATACGTTTTTGCACAATAAAACTATAGAAAGACAAGCCTTAGTTTTTTTTTTAATTCATCACGGAGATTACCTACCGACATTAGCTTAGCATTTCCTTCTGGAATCCGGAACACGTCTGTTAAGGCTGTTTCAAGGTTTTCCTTTATTGTTCTGAGTCACCAGCTCACAATAGACAGCTGCAAACAAAACTCATAGCCTAATTAGTTATCAGGTACTTGCGCTTCACGAATCATTGATACCACATTATTGTCATTATTGTTCAGAATCAGAATAATGTATTGTCATTTATTGTTGAAAATTATTTATCATTTGTTGTTTGCTTCTTACTCATTGTTTTCATTTCGAAAAACACCGAGTTACCGAATTCTTAAATATCTTTTGTTTATCATTTTTATCATTCATTAACTTTCCCTGATAGTGCTAAATGTGTGTCCTTGAGCAGTTTCCATATCGACCGACCGATGAGCGGTCTTTATTGCATCACCTTGCCAACTGCGTCATAGATGGTGCTTCGCGTGATCTACTTAACTAATTGAATTGGATACATAGCTCTACCTAATTGAATTGGTTACTTTGTGTCCCCAAAGTCTTTTATGGTTTTACTAGGAATATTGCTTTTACTCAGTCTATTGACAATAAATATATAAACCAACAAAATGTTTGGTTACGATTTATTGTTTGGGGTCTTTTAATTATTGCTCTTCTTAGTTCTTATACGATTTATTACGAAATAGAATTAGGCAAAACTTTTTTTAAAGGTTAACATAACATACAAACGTTCGGTATTAGAAAGTTTTGTTTAAACATTTGCGTCATTGTTATTTTATCCTGTTCATTGTGTTAGAAATATTATTACAGCGATAGTTATGGGTGTTGGGGAATGCCAATTATTTCCTAGTATAAATTATATATATACATATAGATATAATTGTAGATAAAATTAACACCAGTAAGCATGCGATTAATATAATATAGATAACGGAAAAAATGTCTGTAGTCTGGAACGCCAGACTGAAAGCAGATGCCCGAAATTTGGCGTAACGCCATTTATCCCCCATACAGCCGTAAATGACGCACTTACTCTGCAGACTTGAATTTACATTTTATTTTACTGTCCATAAAATCCATGGAAGCTGCAAGGTAAAAGATTACTGAGTAGTAAAATTAAGTACATATGGTTTATGGTGAAACGGGATTAGTCATTCTTTGTGACGTATGAATATGTGACGCAGTAATACATTATTATGGAATGTGGGTTTCACAGTTATGCAATTTTCATAAGTTTTGCAACATCAAATCGCTGTTTTTAGTCATTCATTCCTATTCTGAATTTAAATTCCAAATTTTAATAAAGGTTTTCTTGTTTTCTAGATACGTTAAATATAAAACCGTTAAGTAAGTACAAAGAGTGGTCTTCGGATGCGCCGTCAGGCGTGGAGGCCACTGGGGTCGCAGGATCGTACGGCCAGGGCCCCGCCGTGCCTCTCGCCTCCACCTCGAGCGAGGAGCGCGCCATACGCCGCGTTATGGGCCGCTGGGGTGCCGAGTGGTTGAGCTGACTCAGCTCCGACAGCAAGCTTCCTGTCGGCCCCCAGTGGCCGGCAGACCACCCCCTCCCGCCACCGCGGTGGGGGGCGCCACGCCCGGCTTTGCACCTCACCCTCCAGAAATACGAGGAGCTGGTCGCTAAAGCCGAAGCGCTGTTGAGCCGTCTCGTCGTCTCAGAACACTATGACTCAGTAAACAACTTCATGAGTCTCTTTGACGCCTATATGGCATCACCAGACCAAACTTTGGCGGAGTACTATCCCAAGTACAACCCGCCTATCCGTGCCCACAAGCACACATGTGTCGGCTTGGCCATGGAGGTGATGAAGCGTCTGAAGGTTTTAGAGAATGATTTTCCTGGAATAACCAAAGCCATGATGCTGGTGTCTTGCGATGAAAACATCGAAAGCTTGGAAGACTACACGACATCTAGTCCGGGGCCGCAAGAGTTCCTGATCGAGACTGAGAAGGACCACGTGATGCTGGCGATCAACGTGAGGGTCGGAGGAAGACCTGGAATATTCCTGTCAGATTTGGGGTACCACATCTCTCGAGTCGTCACCGTGATGGCTGACCGTTGTTACCCTCATACTGGTGAGTAAAAGAAATCCAAATACTTAAACTGTCTTGATCTGCCCATATATGCTTCAAAATATGTACTAACAAAAGTATATTCTTATTTCCAGGCTGGTTCACCCAATCCGACGAACCTCACTGCCGCAAGGAGTACAACTACCAGTTCAACATCCACAACCCCAACTACGTGGAGTGGCACGAGCGGGAAACCAGGGGCGCCGTCGTCAAGGAACGCCTGTCGCTGATCTACGTCGCCAAGGCCTACCTGTCAGCTGTCAGCGTCACTGAGAAGAGGAACTTAATTTGGGATTTGAGGTAAGAATAACTTTACCTACTTGAGAACTATAAGTTCACGCAAAGACCCAAGTCCTCAAACGAAACGCAGTTTTTCTCTTTTGTAAGACTTTCATAATTATATGGAACTAGGACTAGGATTCACTAAAGCTTTGATTAGGCTCTTTGATAACAGTCAAGAAAAATAATTCTGTAAAGGTTTTATCAAATCTATTGTTTTATGGTAGTTCCGTAAAGGTTTCGTTTAATTATATCAATGACCTTGCAAAAGTTCCATTCAAATACAGACACTAGATAGGCAATCACGATATTGATGCTACATCGCGGATGATAAGCTGCTTATGACTGATAAAAACACCTGCTATCGTTGACTTTTAGCTTTATAGATAAGCACACTTATTATTTTCTTATTGCATATTGTCCTCATCTGTTATCTCGACAAAACTACCTACCTGCGTGTTAGCAACGTGATTGACTTATCATTAATACCAAAACCTTCAAAGCACTGTCTTCTAAATTTTTTTTTACATTAACTTGTAGTTACGATTGATACTAATATTAGGTCATTGTATATACTAAAAAGAAATAAGCAAGATTTTCAGTTAAATATTTTACCTTCATCCAAGCCAGTTTTCGCTAGATAACTACAAAATACTTATACTGCTTGCCTCGATATGGATCATATTGTCTACAATTCCTTTATAACATTTCCAACCCTCGCCCTTTTGCCACCCTATGCCATAAATTCTACTGCTAGAGGGATGTCACCCTTCCACGAGCAGACAACAACTATAAGTTCAGATAGTTGACATCTAGGAAAATATAATAATAGAAATATCATCATCATCCTTGTCGAAAGAAACCAGACGAAAGCCTCCTCAAGGATCTCTATAATTACTAATAAAGATTACAAAGTGTGTAATGCAAAAACTTCATGTGTTGTTATTGTAGTAGAGCCTAGGATAACAGAATCACATCGACTAACTAAAATGGTTAATTTTTTCAGGAGTCTTCTCGCCAGGAACCCCAAAGGTCATCTAATTGCCGGCATCTACTTCCCTTTGAAGCCAAAGGACAATCAGTTCACCATGTTCTTCGACAGCATCAACGGAAAGATCAGGAAGAAACTCAAGTTTGATATCTTCTTGGAGCTAAGAAAGGTAAATTAACTATTAAATTATGAAGCACGTTTGCACAGAGAAATGCATTTCGCTTTACATTCTTTAGGCAATGACAATTAATTATAAAGTTTGTTTTTCTAAGTCTGTAGATAATTTTAACAGAAAACATAAGTTTTTTTTTCATAAATGTGTTGAACTGTAATATTCTACGAGAAATCATTACAATATCCTGCACAAACCTAAATAAAATAAAATGTACAGTCTGTTAAAACTAATCTGGTTGACCACCTGCTGAAATAGTTATAGCACTTTTTCATAAAAAATGTTATAATCTTGGCTTTTACCCAAACTTCATAATCTGAATCAGTTTATCCCCATGGAAACCAAAATCGGTTGAAAATAACTAAAATAGAAACATGTTTGCCAAATGATTACTGTGAGTGGAATTTCACAACCATTTAATGTTTAATGAGATTGTTAATGACTCCTGGTTCTCTTAGCTCAAGCATCGTGATTTCTAGATGTCGTGAAGATCCATATCCTTGCTTAATACGTATTTATATTGTTAACTAGCTTACAGTTCATTCATAAATATGTTCATTCTTTCTAGATCCCAGACGAGGTAGTCGACGAAGTGGAGCAATGTAACGATCAACTCAGATTGAAAGACGGTGAACTGCTTCGCATCCTGAACCGCCTCGCTACCATCGTCTGTGACGAAGAGTACATGGAGGAACTTCTTGAGATCAACAACAGAATCGTTCAACTATCTGCTGGGCAGTAAACAACAAAGCTTATGGAACATCAACAACACAATTCGAATGGAAAATCGGCAATAACGTTAACGGAACATCAACTACACAACTATTCGAATTGAACACTAGCAATAACGTCAATGAAACGCCATCTAACAAAAAGACCTACAGTACTGGTTGATGCTATGTAGTCGTACCACGTAGATTTAGATGTAGGCGCTTAGATCTTTTCATGCACACTTCGCACTTTAAGACATCAAAATTCTTATATCTTCACTTTTAACTTCTCTAGTTGTTGTTAACTTAATCTATATTTAAATTCACTTATTTTCACAACACAATTAGTCAAACACTTAGTTTGTCTTCGTAGTTATTTGTTATCAAAGTAAAATTATATCTGAGACAACGACGAGACGAAATTCAATTGGCAAATAAAATTATAAAAAAATATTTCAAACTGTTTTATTTTACGCCTTTATTAATGTAGAAACCTATCACATATTTTAATATTTTCATAACTAAAATAAGAAAAATGAAAACTCCTGGTTAATAAGAAATTGATGTTTACCTGAATTAAATAACATGACTAGTACAAATTTTTATATGCTTCAGTGTCAGATCCAGGATTTTGGTTTAGGATAAGCTTGACACAGCTCTAGGTTGCTGGATGACTTAAGCTTAAAGGTAAACAATACTTTGGACAATTATGAACCTGGAGAGCTTGAGCCCCTTAGCTCTTCCTGGATCCGATACTGAACATCCCCTCAATTCTACTAAACAATCTTTTTTAAATTGTTAATGCATTGCCTCAAATTGACACTGTTTGTCCGAAGCGTCAAAAGTAGACAATTCATTAACAATTTGAAAACAATTTGCTTAGTAAAATCGCGGCCCTGCTTATACAATATGTTATAAAAGGGTGTAGCAATGCTTAAACATATTGTTCTACCCGTCAAAGCGTACAGCTCTTAGAACACAAGTTCGCTAATTATGGGAAAAAAACTTGACTCTTTGCAAAACAATTGGTCACGGGATTAATTTTGTATTACCGAAGTTGACCAAACTAACTTGACAAATGGTATAAGAACTATAAGAAGAGAGAGAAAGAGGCATCGAGGTAGATGAGAGCAAATCTCATTTATAACTCACTTAAAAAAAGCTAAAGGTTCTCAATTCAACTGTATCTATCAGTAAATCACAGTGAGAGTTGTGTAGCAGTACTGCTTCAAAGGACAGTTCAACGGCCTCCGAACCAATTGGTACCAATTGAATTGTAATTAATTTGCCTTATAAGCTGAGCCAATAGTAAAATGGTACAAATCGTAATTTATTTGAAAATAAATAATGTTTGTTAGTATTTTTAAGCTGACCCTCTTTCTAATAAACGTTGTACAGCCTCGGGATAGTTTTACAGTGTTTTGTCTTTGTCTTATAAGTTTTTTACTTTACTGAAAAAAACACTGTCCTCCTTAGCAATAGACGTTGTATGCGCTTGGAATAGTTTCACAGCCTTTTGTCTTTTCAAAACGAGTTCATAAATTTAAAAGGAATAAAAAGACAAAACACTGTATAATTTTTTTTTTCGTTACCTTGCTCACCAAGGTCACCCCTCAGACGTGTGGGGCCGTGCAAGCCGATGGAAGTCCCCTAACTCTCCACCGGTGACCCTGCTATACAAGGTGGGATTGGTCGGCGAACCACTTCATTCTCCTTTCTGTGCGTCTACGCCGGATCGGGCAGATTGAAAATTGTCCTTAAGAGCCCGTTCCGCGGCCTTCTACTGCGCAATCACCTTCTCGGACTGTATCTTGGGTCCAGGCGCAGTGGTTTAGGTCCATCTGAAGGAACCTGTGATGTCTGACTTGATTCATTATACATACATCACAGCCTCCTCTTCTATTACCTGTCATCCGGTTTCGGGGGTGGTCTGAACTGACTCCGCACATATCGCGCTGCGCGATTCCGTCTTACTACAGCTGGTCGCCTGATGACCTATGCCTCCACACCGGAAGCACAGGTAACTCCAAGGGCTTACAATTATTGCTAAGGGGTTGTAAGTATCCTTCGAGGATTTACAACATACACCGTATATTAGTAAGGGGATGAGTCAATAATAAAATTGAACATAAAATATCTTAGACTTTTTTCAAAACAAAGAATTTTAGCATTGTCTGTAAAGACAAACATGAAATTAAAGTTAGTATGTGGTTATTCGTTAAATACCTAGTCAATAAATAACTTTTAATTTAAAATATAGGAAGATATGTAATTAAAATGAACATACCTAAATACATAATCACTGCTATTATGCTGATACAAAACTTCTAAATAAACCTGCCCGTATAATTGCTTCGTTTGTGTTGTGATCGATATTTGATTTATGGAAAAAGTACTGCATTATGTATCTTGCAGGTTCCGTATATAGAGAAATGTATAACTGAACCTTTATTATTTGGCTAAGCCCGTCTTTTTGTTCGTTTGTATGTCACCGTTTAAAGAACGGTGAATTCAGAAATTATAAAGCGCTAATTTTATAGTTTTTTTTTAAATTAGTGTCTCGTCTGTCTTACACGTGTTAGTTAGTTACTTAAAACCTTGAAAAGTTTTTAAAAAGCGATGGCAGCCTAGTTGGGAGAAGGCCCGCCTCTCAAGCCAGAGGGAGCGGGTTCGTACCCAGCCGACGGCACGCACCAATTTATTAATTGTGTGAGCATATGTGCGTATTGTATGTCATCTGCTACATGACTGGAGCCCGGTGTATGGCGACAGGCTCGCCTCCTGTCACATTTAGGACTAAAAATCGTCCGGCGAAGTGTGGGTGTTGTATTACACCTCTGCCAGCCCCCTCGTGGGAAAGGCGTGACGAAATGTTAAAACCTTGAATGTTTTAATTTATTTGTTAAACTCAATTTTTTTTCTTTGAAAAACTGCCTTCAATCGAAACTTAAGAGCAAATTAAACAATTTCGAGTTTTATTTCTTGGAAATAAATTCACACAGATTACATAATAGTTACTCGGTAACTTACGGTTTTCTCCCCTACTTACATACATGAATCATAAAACACTTCAACATTTTTCTCGTAGAGTTTACATTACATTTGGTTTCACCACGTTAGAAGAGCACGTGCGAGAAACGTCACGCGTGGTCTATCGTGACTAATAATAATATACTGATGATTACGTAACAGCATATTGATGATTACGTAACAATACGCTGATGATTTCGTAACACAGCAGCTGCACCTGTACCTTATCTATTCTTAATGCAATAATTTACAACAATTGCATAGATTAAAATTACTCATAATAATTAATCCTCTTGAGTGGTTACATTATGAGCAAACAATAGAAATAGGTATGTTTTTAAACGTGTGTTTATAGGCATGAACTATTAGAAAGACATCGTATTTTTACACATAGATACATTAATATATTGTCGCGTCCTAATATAACAAAACTTGGTTAGGTAATAAAATCCTGTTTTTTATAAGGTAGGTATTATGTACCTCCATATAATTTTTACAGTTAATATGGCATTGTAAAATCAATACAATAATATCTTTAGAAAGATCTTTCACAAAGTGTGGCGTCAGTGAGTTTGAATATAGGCTCAAGTAAGTACAGTTGCCACATTTCACATAATTTATCTAGTTAAACGAATACTGCATGATAACAAATAGTCACAACAAAATTAATAAGTTTAACTTTCAATAAAAATATACTGATTCATGTCTTTACGAATATTTCATTGACACAAATATTTACTACAATCAAAATACAACCAACACACAACAAAGAAATTCTCGGTAATCTTACAGTTATTCCAAAGGTGAGGTTCAAGGTTACGGATGTTTTATTGTGAATGCTTTCAATGGTAAATACTGGAATACGAGGTGCCTACAGGCTACAACCCAAACCAAAATACCGAATCAACAAGTCCCAAGCGACGTACCCTTAGCACAGATCAATAAACTGCGTAACTACGCAATTTCTTGAACAAGACGCCAACGCCGCATGTCAGCTCATTACGGAAGCCTCACATTAGAAAAATGATAACAATCCTCAAACAAGCATTAGTAATATCAGCTGATCGGCTTAACTCACGCTTACAAACAAAACACGTATCACGTTGTGCTGAAACGTGAGCGAACAATAGACCGTGAATGCCACACGTCTCGACTGATCGATATTCTATTTGGTATACCTAATAAGCTGTACTGTATCCTATGAATCGAGAGCGTTGTACGTTCTAGTACCTATATCTAACGATAGATCTCGTGATCTTTGCCCCGTTTACATCGTGCTTGCTTTATTAATGGGTTGTAAGCTGGCCGTATCAGGCTAGACGCGTGGCGTGACGCAGAGCCATCTGACCAGGCGGGCGGGGTGGGAGTGGGGGTGGGGGTGAATGAGGCTGACATGCGCACTGGCTGCGACGCTACGCAGCCACGTGGACCAACTTCTCAGATACTTAGTTTTAGTAACAGCTAGGCGTGGTCATTTCAAAAGTTTAATGAAAACTTACATTAATTTCATTTAAGTCATGAAAAAACACAATTCGTCGAAACCCAATTTCCAAACGCCAAAAATTGACGTCATTAAATATTGAAATGATTTTTTGTTGTTGCTGATATTATGTCTCGTGATTCAAGCAGGCCGCACCAAAAGCAGTACAAACTAAGCATGCAGCAAGTTAATCTGTTAACAGTCCGGTTAAAAGCGGTTGCGAAAACAAAATAGCATTCGCAGCTCCGCGCAGCACTACTGCAAATATAATAGAGAGTTGCTCGCTCCGAGCAACGATCAGTTTGTCTGTTGTGATCCGAGGGGACGTACGGCCGGATAGCGCGCGCTACACACTCGAACTATTTTTCTTTTTTTATTTGGCTTCTAGCCGTTGTATGGGTAAGTGTCTTTGACACTTTTATATACAGCCTCTTCGTAGCTTGTAGTTTTATTTAGAGTTGTTTTAATTGTGTTGTGATGTGATAACGAGAGCATAGTGAAAGATAGGAGTTCTGTGACAAACATAAACAATAGGCCGCATGGAAATTGGACGCGTTTCGCGAAAATGCTGTGTTCTGTTTTGATTTTTGTCGCAGTTTCACAAAAAAAATTTGTTCAAAAGAGATTCGTATTGGTGTCTTATGAATAATTTCGACAGACCTGTTTGAAATTTCTTACGTGTCTAGTCTTAAATTCTTGCGTATGTTTAATGTTTACGGCAGTTTACTCCTAATGACCCAATTAGTTTAATAGATTGTTAACTAAATGCAGGTCGGTTTGATAATAAACTAGGTTTCATTTTACGAAATTAACATTGATAAAAAAAACGAAATTAACATTTTCGAAGGCGTATTTTTCAAAATTCTTTATGTTAACATCACCATTGTTTTTTTAATTTGTAATTACTTTTTTTTAAATTCCTTGCGATGATTATAATGTGCTAAAACATTTCAATATTTCAGACAATCGATTTTCAGGTTTGGATTTTTTGTCTTAAGTGCAGATTCTTTTATCTTGGTACGGTTATAAATCAAAATTGATAATTCTTATCTCTGAGATTAGATAATATCTGTAATACACTAAAAATATGACATCAACCGAATTAAATCTTGCAAACAAACAGCTCAATACATCTATCGATCGTCGACATGTGTATCTTGCGACACTACAGCATCACACCCATGTGCGTCCAGATAACTTTAAGATTTTGGATCTTTTTGATTTTTTTTTATGTCATCTGCTACGTGACTTGGAGCCCGGTGTATGGCGACCGTCCGTATCGTCCGGCGAAGTGCGGGTGTTGTACACCTTTACCAGCCCCTTCGGGGGAAAAGCGTGTGGATACCTATGTTTTGTATTTTTTTAACATAACATATCATATCGTCAAGCCTTTCCCCCGAAGGGGCTGGCAGAGGTGTAATACAACACCCACACTGCGCCGGACGACATTCCAAACGTGACAGGGCTCCATAAACCGGGCTCCAGTTTTTTTTTCTTTAGAAAATTAGTAGGTATACCTCGCAGAATCACATCGCAGAACGGCATCGTCAAATTTCGCTGCATCGCTGCATTCAGCAGAATTTGACGTCGCACGTTTTTTGCATTTCCCCGTCTCGAGTTAATTGGTTCTCTTTGTATAGTTTTGTCACAGTGATAATGATGAGGTGAAGATAATCCCTCCCCTCTTTCCTCATTTTGGTAAAGTGGTGGACACTTTACATGGATCAAATACTCATTTTTGTTATAGGGAGAGTTCTGAGAAATGAATAATAAGAGCAAATATTTAACAACCAAAATAACAAAATAGAAAATTTTCAGATACAACAATACAAGAACAAAAATAACAAGAACTCTTGAATAAAAGCATAACAAATTTGCAATAATACTTAAATAAGGCTTACCAAAGTTTTTAATGGGCGGCCTTAATCACTCAAAGCATAATCAGATACTATACGAACGTAGTTCTGAAAACTCCGAATATTTTTTTTCCTTAATGATTAAAACCTTTGTTCAATATGCCGCCGACATTTCTCGAATGACGTTTGACATTACTACCTACTACAAAACGTCATAGGTTAGGGTAACATGGGAATTGTGTGTCAAAGGTCACCTTCGTCACTGCCACGTGGGCAGTGGATAAAGGTTAGAATTTACTCTCCAGCAGATCACAACGTACCCAAATACAAAGGTTAAAGGTGGCTATCATTAATAGAAGCGGGAAAGTATTTAAATACACACGTTTATTGCTAAAGGGCTTCGAATTCAAAAATTGAAAACAAAAAAAGACCGTATAATTATTCCGAGGCTATAACGTTTTTGCTAAAGGGGAAGTCTAGACTTGGCTTGGATGCCGGGCCCCTGTCTGGGGGCCCATCTGGAGCCGTCGGCGGGCCACTGAGGGAGATTTAGTAGATCTAATCCGACTGTATCCAATGCAATCGGATACCTATCTAAACAAGACTTTAGCTGTTTCCTAAAAAAAGTTATTGGTAATAGTGATTTTATCAGTGGAGTTGATACTTGCAGTCTTCACAACCTGCCAGCATGCCTAAATTCTTACTAATATTAATCTTCCTAAAATTTGGAAGAAGAGTCCTACACTGACGTCCAACGTTGTGTTGCTCTGCAAGCCAGTAAATAGACAATTCTGACTCCAAACCACGACAGCTCTTTGAAATTGGAGCATGGTTTTAAGGCGCTCTTGTGCACGTATTTTTAGTTTCTACCCTCCTTAATGACATTAAATGTAAGCTTAATTTATATTGTCTAGTCGAGGAGAATTTAACGGTGTTGCGCATGGCAAAGTGAGATTTGTACTGTACTGGTGTACTGTGCAAAACGTGGTTTAAAATCGAGGGTCGCGACTCGCGCGACCCCATGCGATTCGAGTGGGGTCGCGCGCGACTTTCGATTTTGACCCTATTTGTGCGTTGCACAGAGACAGTAGACAGAGTTTCGTTAAATTCTCCTCAACTCGCCGGCAATATAAATTAAGCCTTATGCTTATTCGACTGTTTCGTGCTTTAACTAATAAATAATTAGATACCTACAAGGAAGTTATCGATTGCTTCCTTGGAGTCACGCCATTTTAGGTACTATCGACTTACCGATAAGCTTGAATACACTCAAAATAAATCTCTTCAGAATGTCAGCACTGATAAAATCCTTTAGCAGTCTACACGTTTCTGTTGTTTTATACTTTTATCAGTTTTTTTTTTTTTTTTTTTTATTGACGTAATAAGTCGGCGTTTGACCACTAACTCGCCTGATGTTAAGCGACGTTGTGGTCTAAGATGGAGCACGACGATCTATAAGGTACTTTTTCACTCTATAGCCTTGAAGTTTTGTAGAGTGAAGAAGTACAAAGACGGCAGTTGAGCGAGGCGCTACAAGTGCGCTACTGCTCAGACCCGTCTCCAGAAAGGTTACACCGGACTACATCCCGAAACACGACTAGGTCATTTCACGGCATGGTTTGGTCCGGTGGGTAGTAACTAGCCACGGCCGAAGCCTCCCACCAGAGTTTGCTACCCGGTTAGCACTACCCGGGGACCACGATTTAGTAAACTGAGTTAGATTAATTTTTCAGACTGACTGACTGAACGACATACTTCGGTAGCCAGATCTATAAAACCTGCATAAAATGGATTTGTTTCAGAATGCGAAAGATCCAGACTTCCCTTTGAAATGCTATAATGCACTTTCTCTATTATTTTACAAATAAGTTTTCCCTACTATTACATTAGCATACAGTTAGTTTGCTTACTGTTTCATTCTTTGCATAAAGAAACGCCAAGCTAGCTGAGCAGAAAAAAGTTGGCACCTAAAGCAGGTCAAGCAAGCGGCGAGGAGTTATGCTCGACACGAGCCAAATTGCACATAGCAATGTATTCGGGCATTTTTAGAGCCGTTTTTCATTATTAAATGCTACAAAATAACATTAACGTTCGCGTTTTAAGCACTCACTTTAATGACTCGGAGATTAATTACATTTGCGCTTCGTTTTACTTTCGAACTACCCACCTTTTTGTATAGGTGATGGCTGTGTGGGTGGTTAAAAGTTATTTCATGGTTAAGTATCAATTGAAGATGTTTTTTTTTGTAACTATGGGCCCTTTTTCATTTCCTTGGTTAATCAAAAGCGATGATAGCCTAGTCGGAGACGGCCCGCCTCTCAAGCCAGAGGGAGCGGGATCGGACCCGGCCGACGGCACGCACCAATTTGTTCATTTGTGCGTATTAAATGTCATCTGCTACATAACTGGAATCCGGTGTTAGGCGACAGGCTCGCCCCCTGTCACATTTGGGACTGAATATCGTCCGGCAAAGTGTGGGTGTTGTACAACTCTGCGAGCCCCTTCGAGGGAAAGGCGTAACGATATGTTGCTTTTCAAAACTTTGTTAGAAAGTTCGCTGAATCTGACTGAACATGAACCAACAATATTGCCAAACCCTGAAACAAAATTACTTAAAAACAACTTTTCGCATCTGTAATGTCACATAGCTCAGTACTTACTCGTATAGTAACACGTAACACCCCAACACAGGATTGCGAAGATTTTCTCTCGTCAACAAATTAGCATTTTGTCATCTTCCTACTAATATTACAAACGCGAAAGTTGTTAACAATGGATGGATGGATGTTTGTTACTCTTTCACGTCAGAACGGTCTAGATAACTGTCTATCTAGATGAAATTTGGCACAGAGATAGATTATAGGCTAGAGTAGCACATAGGACACTATACACACACGCACACATACACATAGGATAGGTGAAACCGCGGGGCGCAGCTAGTAAGTTAAATTTTCTTAGTTTTCTTTGCGTATATCGTAAGCGTCCACTACCTGCAACGAACCTACTTTCGAAATTACTCACATCAGAACTTCTTGCAACATACTTTACACGTTCTTAGGCCTACTTTATACCTCCACTCACGTGTCAGGCTCTAAGGCTGACGGCACACTGCCCCACTTCCGATATTTACTAGAAGCACGCGGATCACGTTTAAAGAGACTATTTAATAAATCTGTAACAGGTACAACCCGATACCTCTTACTATATCTTCTCTCCTGGTACAATCGATACCATTTTCTGGTCAACGAAATCAAAAAGATAAAATATTGAGGCATGAAAGCATTACAAAAAACAAACTAACTTTCGCATTTAAATTTTAAAAAAAACTGTTAATTTTTTTCTGAATTTGATATCCGGGCATATGAAAGCTTTATAGTCGAACCTAAAGCATAGACGCTTCGCTCGCTTACTTAGGATTAGAATGTTCTTTGTGATTAGCTCAGTTCTTATCGAAGTCTTTGGGTAGATAATAATTGTCAGTTGTGTTCAAATAAATCTACGAAGCAGTTCCGGGACCCTATTCGGAGATTTGAGATTTTCATCTCACCTATTTACGTCCTTGTTGCTCTCGTTTGAAACGTCGTAGGTGTGAGAGTGACCAAGATAAAATCTCATCTCATCTCACGCGCAGTGGCCCTATTCGGAGATTTGAAATTTTCATCTCACCTTTTTTCGTCCTTGTTGCTCTCGTTTGAAACGTCATAGGTATGAGAGAGACCAAGATAAAATCTCATCTCATCTCACGCGTAGGAATAGCCCTCCAGGAATAGCGCCCCTGCCACAGAGAAATCACGATCGAAATAAATGATCGTGGCTACAAAAGGTTGCAAAAGCTACCTGAAAAACTGGCAGATTTAAATGGATTTAAAAAGCAATTTGCAGAGTGAATAAATTACGTTCTTCCCCGTCGTGTGTATTTTTTTTTGTGGTGTTAAAATATTGCAAAGTATTGTTGACCTTGTTTTTGTGCAAGATCCATAAACAATCTCGAATGACGTCACAAAAGAAGTTATGCGCTTTTTTCTTTGTTTAGTGATGTAGACGTGTGGATAGGCATCAAACAAAGGTCTTTACTCCACATCCACACATTTTCATCCATCCTACACTAAAAAAGTACAGCGACCAGTGAACGGTATCAGCAACCAACTTTATGTAGAGTCAGCAGTAGTAACTAGCCATTATTCTGTGACCGTCAGTTACATTAGCTATGTCCACACTGTGCCTTTTTTTGTTCATTAAGGGCATGCGTCAGTCAACAGCGTGAGGCATGCCCCTAACGCATGCGCGATGACAGTTCTCTTGGTTCTCTTATTTCTGGAATTTCTTATGACCAAGTAAGCCGCACTTATTCCACCAAGTAAAATATTCTCATCACACATGTTTCCTAAAGCTGACAGAAACTACGACTGAACTAAATGACCATATTGACGTTGCGTTCGTTTACGCATTCAACTATTGAAAGCGCCAAACGGAAGATGAATAAAAGGTGAAGACGAAAATTGAAGATGAAAAGGCACAGTGTGGACATAGCTATACAATAACATAACACCTTCTGTGCATTGACTTTGAGAACAGACACGACATTGAAAACAAAAACAACATTCCCGCGACAACTTTAGACTAACTTCGCATTGGCTAAAGGTTCTTTATTGCGATTTCGTCTAGAAGGAGTCGACGAGCGAAGAGAGCAAGTAAAGATACAGACAAGGCTCTAAAGTTATTCACAGAGTGAAAAATTGCAATTTTAATATTTTTTAATGACTCTTGAACTCCTCTTATCATTCTTAAATAACTAAGAATTTATCTTGTTTTATCAATTCTTTTAAAAGCTAATGATGAAGGCATTTAGACAACCCCCCTATGCAAAGGGATATTTGATTTGCTTTGTCTATCAATTACTTAAATAAATCAGTCAAAATTGACTCCTTGCAAATGCGTATATTTATAATCGCTCTATTATCTCTTGAGGACGTTTTAAAAAAAAACAGAACTTAGGGAAGCAGATATAGTTAATTTAACTATACACGACAAAATTAATCACAATCTGATGATTCGTTTCCAAGGAATTCGACAAGCGCGTTTGTATTGAAAATTCAGAGTAAAGTTGAGCTACATTGCTACTCTAACCTCTTTCATGTTTTCCTCAAGTCTCTGTTAACACGAACGAGAGGTCACTCGCTGTGATTATTGAGTCATTGAGTCAGATCAGATGACGTAGTAGTGAGTCACGGTTTTATATTGTTCAAACCATCTGGTTTCCCGAACATCCGGGCTTGTTCGTGGAATGTATGCGTTATTTCGGCGCGCTATGCGTGACGTATACTTGAATGTTTGGTTTGAAGAATGGCGAATGGCGAAGGTGAATTCTGAGAAATGACTGAGAACGCCTCACCTTCATATCGTGGTTATTTTGCCTTCAGCATAAGGTCACGAAGCCTTTTACAATTTTGTGTACGTCACAAAGAATAAGCTAGTTTTAAAAGGAACTTGACATGGAAGGCGTTTGTATTGCCAATTGGCATGGACAGAAATAATTTTATCTTTGGTATGCTTACTTCCTTCGTATAAATACTTGCATGCTTACTTTTCCTTGTAAACTTTATATGTAGTCCTATTGTTAGAGGTGGTAATTATTGTTATTTCTATTTAGTTCAGATAACGGCTGAATATTTCATTCTCTAGTCTGAAATAAACTTTCAGCCGTTTCAAGCCGTGAACTAATTCTAGAGTCTAGAGTTAAGAGGTTGGTACTTTCTGAAGGCAGTAGGTTCCTCCATGATCCATGATTCAAAAAAACAAGGTCGAACATTCCGGAAGCAACACCAGCACCCTTACCACGAGTTTTGTTCTTTACCAAAACGTTTTTCGTTTTCGTTTGGCTTCATACATTTCAAAAGCGATATTAGGTTGATGAAGAAGAAACCAAACGAAAACGAAAAAAGTTTTTGTACCTACCTAACGATCAAAACTCGCGGACGTCACTCGTCGTCGTCGTCTCTTCCGAACTTGTTGTAAATTACTTATTTCGGTCTTTATTGAACACGTGACCATTTTTGACGCGGAACGCGGAACGGTGACGGCAACGTGACGAGGTATATATTATTAAATCATGGGCTCCAAGCATAGCAGCGTCTTTCTCTTCTAGAAGCTACTGGTCACTAAGAAATTATTTGCAAATACCTACCTATGTTTGGACTTTGGTCTAAGATTTATAGGAATAATTTTAAGTAGGTAGGTAAGCCAATAGAGGAAATCGATACTAAACCGAAGTGTTTGGACCATGTCCAAGTAGACTCAAATGACACGCACCTTGGTATTTTTAATGTATTGGCAGATATTTTAGTCGCGTTCCAAGGTTTTTTTCATTAACAAAAGTTCTAAATGTCACAAATCATACATACTTACTCATCAATAAATTACAAATTGGGAAAAGTTAATCAAGTCGTTAGCAATACTAACCTATTCGTTTACAATAATTAATAGAACAGGTTAATTATCAAGTTATCATAATGGATGTGGTCTAGTCGCAATCGATAAAATCTTACATTAAAGTTATAAATGACAAAAATAATTAAGTAGAACATTTAAGTAGTCCAGGCCCGGATCTCTTTCTGCCCCGGTTCACAAAAATCCTAGATGCGGGCCTGAAGTAGGTAGTCATTCATTAGTTATTAAAATCAGGGAAAAGAAAATAAATAACTTAAGAAGATTATCAACATCAGACCATGCTTCTTGCTTATCAGCTCGCATATCATAATTTAGTTCATTAGCCAACAAATACCTAGGCACTACCTGCCAGCCTGGTTTTCTCTTTGTCTGTCACTCACAAGTCAGATTCATAATGTAATCCCTCTATCCACCCACACGAACTGCACTTAACTATCTAGGGCAATGCAATCTGCACTGCAATTACTGTTAAATAGCTCTCATCAGCACGATCTGAGTTGGCCTAGCTAGGATAGCTAGCTCCCTGTATAGTTAGTAACTACATAGGGAGTATTGTGTGGTAACCATCACAAACTGATTTCGTTACTGCTTGGGTATCAAATGTCTGTGATAACAGAATCAGATTGTGTGGTACGAGCTTTACTTTCTTAAGATGTAAAAACAATTTTGACAAAAAAAAAACCGAGGGTTTTAGTCTACGGCGACGTTATGTACCACTAGCTGCACCCCGGGGTTTCAAAGTATTCTATTTCCAATTCCTGACTATAATATTTCTCTGGGACAAAATTGATCCATATCCGTTCTCAGTTCTGGCGTGATAGAGTAACAAACATCCATCTATACAGCATCCAAACTTTCGCATGAATAATATTAGTTTGATGTGGCTACGGTATCTATATTATAATGATAGGGAGATTTTTGTGACTACGCAAGTACTGTAACTTACTTTGTGGCTTGTAGGAGTCACCGACAAAAATACTAACCTTTAAAAGCTCTCTGGAGGAACAGTAATTAGTTTAATTAAGGTCATGGGCAAGTCTGACAATCCCATTAAGGCCATTTTTTATGTTTGTTTGTTTTTATTTTGTATTTTTGGATTGTAAGCCCAAGCACCATATCTAGTATTCTGTTGTCTTATTCTTTAGAACATACAAGTAAGCATGGCACTCCCAAATTATCAACTACATACGTTATTGTAATACATATATAGGTATATTATAAAAATATTGACTTTCATCACAGAATACTATATTAGGTACCTACTCATACATTGGGCTTTCATTTTAAAACTATGTATCTACTCCCATAGTAACTACTTTTTCTGCCCCGACGCAAAAACGAAGTGGTGTTATAAGTTTGACGTGTCTGTGTGTGTTTTTTTTTGTTTAAAAGATGAATTAGTCGGGAGTGTTCTTAGCTATGTTTGATGAAAACCGGTGTTGATGAAAATCCGTGTCGGCTTTTTAAAATTTTTAATTTACATTCTTGTTCACGTACTTTCCTACGTATTATAGCACAGACTAAATAATAGCTATTATCGTGGTACTATTAGGTGTTTATTCTGTGTTACTAGTTTATTTAAATTTCCTATCGTTAAATCGGTTAGGTTCCAATCATCTGTGCTCGTACAAGTCCTCTAGAGCAGCAGTCGGCCACCTTTTGGCAGGCAAGGGCCGCACAATGCCAAAATAAGCAAGTGACGGACTTGTTCAAAAATTTTACTATAGGTTTCTATATATACATATTTTAATATAGGTATCTATTTATGTATGTAGGTATTATCTGATCTCTAAAAATCAATGTTTATCTGTCTCTGGCAGCTATAGTAAAAGTTTGGCCTTAGTTTAGCCTTAGTTTGGGGCCAGACGACGTCTGAGCAAAATGTCCCGATTTTTTTATTAACTAGCTGTCACCCCGCGACTTCGTTCGCGTTTTGAGCTATCCTATCTCTCAAGTTGGATCGAACTGCACATGGTGTGCGAATTTTATTATAATCGGTTGAGTGGTTTAGGAGTTCATTGAGGACAAACATTGTGACACGAGATTTATATATATTAAGATTTACACAACTTCAAGGGCCGCAAGGAGGAGGGCCGAGGGCCGTATATGGACCGCGGGCCGCGGGTTGCCGACCGCTGCTCTAGACTAACGACCCGTTAAGCAGTTTTTTGCCCTCTCTTAACCCATATAAAGGACAACGAGGGCTCGCACTGTTCATTTCATTATTCAAGCAACCAGTTCCTTCAAACGAGTTATGTTTTGTTTGGTTTTATTATTCAACTAGCTGCGCCCCGCGGTTTCACCCGCGGTCACACAGGAACCGTTTATTTTTTCGGGATAAAAAGTACCCTATGTCCTTTTCTGTACTCCAGGCAACATGTATGCAAAATTTCAAGACGATTGGTTGAATAGTTGAGACGTGAAAGCGTTACAAACAAACAAACAAACTCACTTTCGCATTTATAATATTAGTTAGGATAACTGCGCCCTCCGGTTTCACTCGCGTTTAAAAAGTATTTTCCATGTGCTATTTTAGACTATAATCTACCTATCTCTGTACCATATTTAATCCAGATCCGTTATGGCGTGATTGAGTAGCAAACGTCCACACATCCAATCCAATTCTCTCAGTCCAGTGATCATCAGTCCACCGTAGCATTTTTGGTATCTGATGTCAAAATTTTCGACATGGAAGAGCATCTCGGAAAGAAGCATTGGGGTCAAACTTAAGGATTGTTTCATCAATGAATTTCTAAAAATATATTAAGTTTATATCCTAAAACTATTAATAATCCTAAAACTAAAACTACGTAAAAGTGAGTTTCTTCAATTGTTTGTTACGCTTTCACGTCGTAACTACTCAACCGATCATCGTGAAATTTTGCTTAAACGTTGCAAGAAGTCCAGAAAAGGACATAGGATACTTTTCATCCCGAAAAAATTAACAGTGCCCGTGGGACCACGGGTGAAACCGAGGGGCGCAGTTAGTTAATTATATCTCTTTATACTCAAGCCGTATCTATTTTAGTTTTATGAACATTTTATTAACATCCTATGGATTATTTATGCTTAAGGGTTCCGCGACCTTCCAAATTTTCCATACAAACGCGCTTGTGAAATTTCTTGGTACCCATTTTTCGGATTAGGATGAAATTTGGCATGTACAATTAAATGAACTATCTCTCCGCCTCTATGTTCTTGTTTTTTTTAAATAACCTCCTCAAATGAAAAAAAAAACTATTTAAAATAACGGCATTTGTAAGGGGTCAACTTTGACTGATTTATTAAATAGATACTTAAACAAAGAAAATAAAAAATCCCATTACAGAGAGAGGTTGTATAAGTAGGTCTGTCGCTTAAATTAGTAAATTTTTAGTTATTTAAGAATGATTAGAGAAGCGCACAAGTCATAAAAAATGTTGAAATTGCACTTTGCCACTCTGTAGATAACTTTAGAGGCTCGTCAGTATCTTTATACATACCGGGTGTAAGGAGACCGTTCTCGAAGCCGAAACGCCGTTATTATACTATCTATACACAACCCGAAACCACTAACTATTAGCCATATAACTGTTATTTTAAACTTTTAGAAATTTGCAAACCAGCAATGTAACGCGTTTATATCGCGGGGGTCAATGGTCGGCGCCAGTACCTACGGAAAGTGCGACGACGCGCCGCCGCGGGCCGCGCGTGCGCCGAGACAGCGGAGGGCGCGGGCGGCGCGGCACCTAGGTCGCGACCGCGCGCAGCTGTGTGCGGGCGTTCACCTCTAGCGTCAGCTGTTAGGCATTTAGTATTAGACTGCCGTTAGGGTAAATTTTTTTTTTTTTTGGTAATTGGTGTTTAAACTAGCTTTTTAAAGCTTGTATAACTTGTGTCGATGTTAAAATATCAGATTTTAAGTTAAAAAAAAAAGTCTTTTTTTCGCGTTTTTTTTAGTCGCTTTGTATTAGTAATCCCCACCACTATTCCCAGTTTTCGTTTTCGAGAACGGTCTCCTTACACCCGGTATACTCTCTTCGCTTGTCGTCTTCTTCTAGACGAAATGGCTATAGAAAACTGACCAAAAGCCAATAGAAAGTAATAGTAATAGTATAGAAATAGTAGAAAACCAATTCGAAGTTAGTCTAAAGTGGTCGCCGGACCCTTAAGCCTTATTTATTAAGGTCTCTGCCCACTACACAGTATCATACTATGACCGTGCTATGAACGTGTCAGACAAAAAAATATTGACTGTATTAAAAAGTATGAGACCATGCCCACTAGCCCGTTCCGTTACCGACCAGGGGGGCTATTCCTGAGCGTGAGATGAGATGAGATTTTATCTTGGTCACTCTCACACCTATGACATTTTAAACTAGAGCAACAAGGACGCAAAATGGTGAGATGAGAATCTCAAATCTCCGAATAGGGTCCCAGGGGGGCTATTCCTGCGCGTGAGATGAGATGAGATTTTATCTTGGTCACTCTCACACCTATGACGTTTCAAACTAGAGCAACAAGGACGCAAAATGGTGAGATGAGAATCTCAAATCTCCGAATAGGGTCCCAGCACCGTAGCGTGCCATGCACGGAGCGGCAAGTATTGTCGGTGAGAATATTTTGCCGGTGGCGATACGCTCTGTGCATGACACGCGACGTTGCCACACCGATACATTAGACTTTGATACGTTATTGATACGCTCTAGTGGGCATAGTAGAGCGTATCGTGTTGCTTGTCGTGTCTGATACGTTCATAGCACGGTCATGGTATGATACGTTGTAGTGGGTAGAGTCCTTTATAGTTTCCTATGTCAAGTCTCCGCATCATTGAAGCACGGCATTCCATTGTCTGTGGAGTAACTTCCGACCTACGCGATCTTCGACCGTCATCACTTTTCTCAATGTAGCATGTCTCAATAAGATATGATCTTATGACTTCATGCCTTACAAAATTTGCTCTCTTTGTCTGATTCATTGATTCATGGCATAAAATGCCAGATGATTTCAGTCAACGTAGGTATGATATATTGCTTTATGACAACAATTCGTTATCACGAACGTATTTCCCGGAAAGATAATAAATTAAGGCGTGTCTTGTCACGCTACTACGCGTGACATCAGAGTAAACGATCGCGTATTAATATTATGTAATACCTACCCACACAATTGCTTGCGACCAACTTATCTGTAGATGGCCAAATGAAAGAAACTGGGGGCCTACCATGAAATCTTATTACCATAATAGTTACGTTTTATTGTCGACCGCGAATCATATCGCCGTGCAATAAGGTCAGTATCATATCAATATCAATTATCATGCAATAAGGGCAATAGTACTTTCGCTCGCTGGCGTGTTATTTCATTGCAGTCTCTCAGGGTGGCAGGGGTGGATGAATGAAACGTTATTTTCACATTCTATATTCTATTTTTCTACGATAGTCTACATCGGACAAGTAGGCAGGGAAGACTGAGCGGTGTGAGTGTGCGCCGCTGCATTTCGCATACGTTGCATTCTCACATTGTAGCGCACACCGCTACAGTACATGGTCGCACAGCGTCGAAAACATAACGTTACCATCATGGCAATACGATGTCATGGTAGGAACCCTGGATAGTTTTGATGGGTGGTCGTCAGTTTAACTCAGATAACGACATTGTTGCTTGCTCTATCTATAGATAAATTGATCACACTTGTACCTAATAACTAGTATTTCGGCCAATGCCAGCTCCTATAGTTCCTACTGCCATCTTATTGCGATGGCTTTTAGGTTCAGCAGCTGATGCTGTGCGACAGCTAATCGTATCGCCGAACAAAAGGGTTCATACTAGGAAAGCGTCGGCTCTAACCTAAAAATTAAAAAAAAAATAAAACTTCCAACACCGATTTTCATCAAACATAGCTAAGAACACTCCCGACTTTCACCTTTCAAACAAAAACAACAATTCATCCATTCGGGAGCTACGATGTCACAGACACCCACACACACACACACACACACACACACATCACACACACACACACATCACACACACACTCAGACACGTCAAACTTATAACACTCCGTCGCTTTTGCGTCGGGGGTTAACCAGCTCATTTTGGGCTCCTCCAAGTACTGTGCCGTGCCTGGGCACCGTAGTCAGTTTAGCTTACTTTGTAGTAAATATCCCTGCACGCATTGTAATAGTGATCGGCTACGTTGTTAACTATGAGAAATACTATAAACAACATGATGGATGACGCGCGAATAAAATTAGATGCAGATACCGCGGTTCACTGTTTACTTGAACCAAATTAGCTGTTACAAAGCCATGAAGAATGAGGCCGTTGTACGAGTCTGTTTACTATGTTTCTCGATATCACGTCAACACGCATCTCGGGAATAATATTGACCTGAGTCTGACCTAAAACAAACGCTGCTTAGACCAAGAAACCAAACTTTTCGGACTCGAAATAATCGAATTTTGGAGGTTATGATTTTTTGCTGTCCTAAATAATTCAAGGATTTTTTTTAAAAGATACCGCTGTTCTTCTTACTTTTCTTAAGTAAATGTTTGTTTTGCAGAGCGTGAAAAACCGACATCATTGTTGTTGGAGAGGCAACGCGAAGCGCTCGCGAAGGGCGCTGACGTTGCGTCGAAGAGGGGACGCGATGAGGCGCGCAGACATGACGACGGCGCGGAGGCGGAGGCCGAGCCGGCGGCGCCCGCCGTGGGCCGCTGGGGCGCCGAGTGGCCGAGTTGACTCGCTTCGGAAGCCGATCGGCACCTGACCAGGCAACCCCTGCCGCCCGCGCGCTGGGGCCCCCCGCGCCGCCCCGTGGCGCTCTCCGCCGCGCGCCACGAGGAGCTCGCCACCCGCCTCGAGGCCATCCTCCGAAAGCTGCTCGTCACCGACAACTACGACTCCGTCAGCAACTTCGTCTCACTGCACGACGCGTACGACCGCTCGAGGAGACCACTCTACGACGTGTACGAAGGCTACGCGCCGCCGATTCGCAAGAAGAAGCACACGTGCGTGGGTCTCGCGCTGGAGCTGGTTAAGAGGTGGCGCGGGCTGGAGCGGCTGTACGCGGGGCTGGCGGAAGCGACGGCGCTCGTGTCGTGCGAGGAGGCCGTGGAGCGCGTGCGCGAGTACGTGTCGCTGGGAGCGCCGGACGCGGTGCTGACGGCCGAGAAGGAGCACGTGATGGCGTGCGTGCTGGTGCGCGTCGACGGTCGCCCCGGCCTGCTGATGGCTGACCCCGGCTACCACGTGCCCAGGATCGTCACCGTCATGCTCGACCGGGCCTACCCGCACACCGGTTAGTTCACACGCTAACGCTTTATTAATTCATGCTTTAGACGTGTCCCTCACCGACTATACAAGCTATCATTGATGACAATCTAATAAATCGATATTAGAGTTCAATTTAGCGAACTCGCCTTTGGCTTCACCTTTCTGAGTGTCAGGCTACACATTTCTGATGACCACACAGATACTTGTTTTCCTTTGTTATGATCAAAAGCTTTATGTTTAGTTTTCTTCATCCTCTTCTCTGATCTCCAGGCTGGTTCACGCAGTCCGACGAGCCCCACTGCCGTAAGGAGTACAACTACGTGTTCAGCCCGCACAACACCAGCTACGTGGAGTGGCAGGAGCGCGAGACCCGCGGCGGCTCGCTCAAGAACCAGACCTCGCTGGTCTACGTCGCCAAACCGTACCTGGATGCTGTCAACGTCACTGAGAGGAGAAACTTGGTTTACAACTTTAGGTGAGCATAAATTGCGGGTCAAACCTTAGTCTAATTGGCGCAGGATCGAGGCTGTTATACGTAAGAGGCCAATTACCAAATACGCAGCGATAAACATAAGAGGCCAATAACCAAATACCCAAGAGCGGGATAAATATGAGTGTGGGTGATGATGATGATGAAAGTTAGAAAAAAAAAAAGTTGCTCTTCTTTGTAATTGCAACTCGTTAACTCGATGCTTAGCAAAAGTTGTGCCACAGAGCCTAAAATATTCGACAATACAAACTATGTCCTATTGCTCAACTACAGTTGAGCAGTTTAATTGAGCAGTGGGGAAGAAGCACAGACATCCAATACAATATAAGACAAAACATATTATTATCAGGTATTTATCAGCGTGGTATGAAAACACACATAGATTCGTAGCTTGGTAGGGGCCGAAAGAGTTGAGATGCCATTGAAAGAGATGCCATTACGAATTGTTACTGGGAATAAAAAGGATGAACTGATCATCTATATGTATAAATATAACTGGCAATTAATGTTTCGTCTGCTACTGTATTGGATGTTTGTGGAAAGAAACGACTTATTCACCAGGCCCAGGAAGTGATCTGATTTCTAAATTCGAAAATACTAAAAGTTCTCAAGTTTCAAAAACAGTTTGGTGCAGAGAATACGACTTGCCTGCACGAGCCGAGGCATGCGAACGATTATTGACTTGGCCTTAAACAACCAGCCAATTTATTGACTAAGAATCACATCACATCAATCACATCGACTAAGAATACTTATTATTATTAAACATATGTTAATTTAGATACTAAACAAAGCGAGACACAATAATGTTTGCTCCTGTCTTATCATGCTCGCCTAAAATGTTATGAGAACATAGGTCGCGCGACACGATAACACTGCAGTCTAAACATTCGTCTGCTGAGTGGTGCTGATATCTTGACATTCATTTAATGGGCTGATAAAATGACGGTTAAAGGTGCGTGCATCCGGTCAGGTCAATCTGGCGCAGATTGTTTGCATTGTTTCCTTTCCAAATATACCTCCATACACCTGTAAAGGTCATAAGAATGCAATCATAAGAGTCTACGTGAGGCTGGTCCAGCGCCGAAGCTAGGGCAGTGCTCAGCCACACCTTCGAGGAGCTCAAAGATTACCAGGACCAAGTTTTGGGTCATGCATGGTGGTCTTAGAAGCTCGCACCGGGCGTATAAAAAGCTATCTACGGTACCACTGCTTCAACCTTATCAAAGTGGCTCGAGCTCTTTCAGAACACTTAATTTTTTTCTCGATAAAAATTGGCTTGCATTTCGCCATCCCGCCTGCTGTATCCTACGATAGAATAGAGCACACTTGCCTAGAAGAAACCGATTCACTCGAGCCTTGACACGCGGATCATAAGTGTCAGGGAATACCCACTCAGGCAGAGCATTCCACACACTAGCGGTTCGCGCACTTAAAGATTTAGTTTTACGCTTTTCTACTTATCGGAGGCCAACTCTGCTCTGGAGGGCTATTCCTGCGCGTGAGATGAGATGAGATTTTATCTTGGTCACTCTCACACCTATGACGTTTCAAGCGAGAGTAACAATGACGGAAAAAGATGAGATGAAAATCTCAAATCTCCGAATAGGGTCACTGCTTTGAGAGTGCCGCTGCTGTGTGAATATACCTACTTAGTAATTACTTACTAAGACTATCCTACATCCTACTTCCTACTAATATTATAAACGCGAAAGTTTGTAAGAATGGATGGATGGATGGTTGTTTGTTACTCTTTCACGCCAGAACGGCTGAACAGATCTGGATGAAATTTGGCACAGTGATAGATTATAGTCTAGAATAGCACATAGGATACTTTTTAACCGCAGGTAAAACCGCGGGGCGCAGTTAGTTTAGGTTTTAAACGAGTGTTTCTTTTTTTCCCCAGGAGTCTGCTGTCCCGCGACCAGAAAGGCCATCTCGTGGCCGGGCTGTACTTCCCGGTGGGAGCATGTACAAAGGACGCACATTTCACGCTCTTCTTCGACAACGGCAATGAAAAATGCAAGAAAAAGTACAAATTTACAGACTTCGCTGACCCTAAAAATGTAAGTCAAAGTTTTCGTTTCGTCCATGTATTCTTATTGCTATACAAATCCAGTAATCCTATGGGGTTTTAAATCTTAATTGGAGTCTTTATAAGACCTTATTTACGCCACTCAAATGCGTGTTCTTACCTACATACACACTTATAAATTCAATAGCTTGACCGATTCTATAGTGTAAGGTACCATTTGTCTTAATTTTGTAATGATTCTGCTCGAGTATAATGATTACTAGTATTACTATTGCGTAGGTAATACATCAAAACAATCACAACATTGCTGTGAGTGCCAAAATGTTCAAGGTGTTTTTATAACAATCCAAACGCCAAACGCGTACGTACAATGCTGACCTATCTGTAGAGAGCTGTTGGCCAAATGATGGAACTAAAAATTCGTAACGGGTGGCGGTCACTTTTGTTCAAAAAATTCGACAGTGGCGCCCCTAATCAACTCAACAGCCACGTTTCTACTGTGTGAGCTCAATTCATCATTAATGAAACAATACAAATAAATTGCGGACGGAAATCCGGTGGCGTAGATTTGTTATTACCTTTCAGTGGCGGATCCAGGATTTTGGTGTTGGGGGGGATATTGACAGAATTTGTTGACGTATGTATAATAATGTATATGACTTAGCTAGGGGTAACCTTTGTCATAGTGGGTAAACACAAAAGCACATGTTTAAAAATTTAAAAACCGGCTTCCCGTCATCCGGCCTGAGTTTTGTAAACAATCTTTAGATGTTTGTTTACTTTTTTAGAACTGCTCGACAGATTTTGATAAATTGAAATGGGAAGGTATAATAACCTTTTGAAAAAACATTTTCCAAATCGGTGAAAGGTTCCGACTTCCGACGAATTAAGAACCTACTCCTTTTTTGAAGTCGGTTAAAAAGAAACAGATATATTCGACTTTTTACATTGCGAAGTGAATGAGATACCTTTGGTTGTGGTACTTGAGCCCCTTACCCCCCCCTCCCGGATCCGCTAGTGTACACTTTTATAGGGACTTCTGCCAATTTCACAAGCATTGTTCTACAATAGTACCTACATCATAGTAGGTGGTTTGTACATAAGTACGTCGACATTTCAAACGCTATAATCAAACCCTTGACGAAATAACGTAGTACGTAACGTGTAATCTACATAAATGACTCTTTGTTCAGCATGGCTTTTCGACTCCGAGTTATTTATGATTCACGAGGTAATTAGAAGGCAAACGGCAGCGGGTTGCAAAATAGTGTTCCATGCCAGAATACTTAGAGAAACTAGCTTTGATATTCAGGGAAGTTAGTGTTCCAGGTTTAAAGAGTTTTTAAAGCCGTCAGAAGGGCAAGGTTTTCAGTGTAGCCTTGGCTGTAGACTTAGTATGAGCCTTATTTTCGTTTGCCTCTATACAATTAGCTTAGTTCCTTAACATTTCCACCAGGGGCACTTCATTGAAATGTTTGAAGCCAAACGAAAGCTAAAAAAGTTTATGTAGGTAGTTTCAAAATTTACAACGTATCAGTCAAGTATGGTTAGTATGAAAACCATATGATTACTGGAGTGCTTTTTACAAAAAAAAAACTCCTGCGGCAAATTATAGGAATGAACCATAAACTAATACTAGTAGCTATGTGAATCGTAGACCTCGAGGCCGACGTTTGTCTTCGTATACATGTCGCATTCATCAACCGATTCTTTTGAAATTGTGCCAGTAAGTTCGATAATTAAATAGATTTTTTTGTTTGACTTGAAAAAAGAAAGTTAAATTATCGAACACAAAGGTCTGGAGGGCTATTCCTACGCATGAGATGAGATGAGATTTCATCTTGGTCACTCTCACACCTATGACGTTCAAACGAGAGCAACAAGGACGAAAATAGGTGAGATGAAAATCTCAAATCTCCGAATAGGGCTACTGGGGCCCTATTCGGAGATTTGAGATTCGCAGGAATAGCAGGAATAGGAGATGAGATTTTATCTTGATCACTCTTACACCTATGACGTTTCATACGAGAGCAACAAGGACGAAAAAAAGTGAGATGAAAATCTCAAATCTCCGAATAGGGTCCTTGGACAGAGATCCGGACAAAATTCAGACATACGAAAGCATTTTTGTCGAAGCTGAATCAAATGCTTGAATTATTCTTATTATCTTCTATCTATTCTTCTATCTTATTATTCTATGGTGGAACTACTAAATTTGACGAATTTAATACGGCTAGAGCGCTGTGTCTAGGCGACTTATTCCATAAGTGTAATTTACCAAGATTTTACACCTACATAATCTCGAGGTGACAAAAATCTAAATGGTAACTGTGGCCCTATTCGGAGATTTCAGATTTTCATCTCACCTTTTTTCGTCCTTGTTGCTCTCGTTTGAGACGTCATAGGTGTGAGAGTGACCAAGATAAAATCTCATCTCATCTCACGCGCAGGAATAGCCCCCCTGGTAACTGAATTTGGCTCATCTAAGTCCACTTGCAGAAGCTCGAGTTATCTTTTCAACTCGGAGGTAACTGCTCATCGGAGATTAAACGGATAATCGTCTTGCGCCACCAAGAGTTAGAAGCTAACCTTTAGGTTTACACAATTTGTAATTTATAACATTTCTACTATTGAGTTATTAACCCTTCGTTTAAGAATATAGCACCGTATCTTCTGCGGTGGGTCCTAGTAACTTATGTAAAATATTAATCCTCTGTTCCTTTTGTTCCAGGTTCCTGAAGGTTTATCAGAAGAAATACAACTATGCAACACGCAGCTGAACTACAAGGAAGGAGAGCTGCTGAAGATCCTCTGCAAGCTCGCCAGAGTAATGTCCAACGAGAAATTCATAGATCAAATGCTGGAAATCAACGACGACATATGTCGCCTGTGCATTTGACAGTGGGACAAAGATGGCCGCCCAGACAAAATGGCCGACCAAGCCAAGATGGCGGACATCCAAATGTCACAAAATCCTGACACCAAGGCTTAGTGTTGCCTTTTTTTTCAATTATTTCGTAGATGAATATTTATAATTGTTGTGTAATTATTTCATGCAATTGTTAATATATATTAGTATTTTTGGGTAATGGGATTATATTTGGTATTTTAGTAGCTATTAGGGTGATAGATTGAATTTTATAATTTGGACTATTAGACGCTTTAATTATTATTTACCTACTGAGTGTAACTATTACTTTCCTATTAAACAGTCGTTAATTTTGTCGAAAGCTTCGTTTCATTGGACCTATCCACACTAATATTATAAAGTAACTCTGTCTGTCTGTTTGTAAGCTCTTCACGGCTAAATGGCTGATCGAACAATAGTTATTTTTCACACCATCTGCTTGACAATGACCAATTACATATCACGTAGACTCAACGTAAAGCGAAGCATTGCCTCCCAAGGGAGATAATGTTGTAAAAACTCCCAAGGGAGTTTTCGAGCAAAGCAAAAGGTTAAAATTGAGTAAAAACTAATCAAACGGAACGGACGATTTATTCGAAAATCGAACTGGCCACCACAAAAAAAAAGAACGCAAATGCTTGAAATTCTAAAAGAAAAAACGCTGTTTTTTTCTACTAATTTTTGGCGCCGCACGTCGTGTGCGTTTGCCAGTATCTAGTAAATTACGTTAGTGGTAATGGTAACCAAGTGAATTGCAACGATACATCATTCCCCTACTAAATGGAATTTTGTAGGGAACACGAAGTCACATTTCGCAATGTTTGTACCATTTTATTGCTTCTTAGGTGTGAAAAGTATTCACTTCTGAAATTAAGCAGTGTCTTCGCCTTGGGCGGCTTAAACCCCTCGCTTAGATCAGGACTCAAGATAACTCCCTCGCTTCGCTCGTGCGTTATATTATACCTAACTTAACTCTTACGCTCAGGGTTCAATAAGCCGTCCGTGATGTAAGACACTGCTTAACTCCCTCGCTGCATAATATACTATTATTATATTATGATATTATGTGATGATAATTATTGCCAGTACTTATAGGTATCACGAAAAAGGTTTTTGGATTCTATTTTTTGAATAAACGTTAACGAAGTCGTAACAGCTAGTTTTAAATAAAAGACTATTTTGTAATTCACTAATTTAATCTAAGTTCACCACACAATAATGAGAATTCATGTTGCTTAAAAATAAATTATGTCTACAAGTCTATTATTTACTAGAGTCTGACCAATGAATTGTGTAAAATGACGGGAAAGAAATCTTGGACTGGCAACACTTAATGAAATCATTAGCGTCCAAGCGACTTTGCTGGATGTTAGCTCAATTTCAGACTCGCCATTATGAGTCAATATTTTCAGCGAAACGCGGTGAATCACAAATATACATTTTAATTATTTCTCATGATGATTTTTAATCTATCTTGTAACAATTCACTGGCCAGACTACAGCCGGTACTGTACCGAAAGGAAACCAGTCAAGATTTAACACAAAATACTTTATTGAAGGAATGAGCGTCGGGACTTAAGAAGCCCTAGCACGAAACACTATCAACCAAGTATCTAAAGCATAGATGACGATAATACTTCCGACATTACTTCGTACTAAGGCGCAGCACCTTGCTTTTGTGCGGTCGATTGACAAACCAAGACAAACACAAGATAAGAAATAAATCATAGTCAAAGGATTAAAACACATTATAATATAATAATCATTTAAAAATAGTAGAACAGATTGATTCACATTATAACATTAGGACCAGCCGTTTCCTGAAATTAAAAAGGTGAGCTTTATTTAGCAAAGATAAACATTTAAATGTTTATCTGGCAACACCCAAAACACACCACATTGGAGGCGGCCATTTGTAAGCTTAGTCCATGATTAAAAACCGTACTTTATAAAGATCATCATTTCATTTACGGCTGAATGTTAACACGTCGTGAGTGAAACAGATGACGGACTAATGCGATGTGTATTATAAGCTTGTCGTTTTAAGGTCAGCTAATATGCCAAGATAGGTTTCCAGCGCAAAAAAAAACGCAAAATGACAAACGATCGAAATTGTCAACATTGCAAAATGCCAAAAAAGTAGCGCGCTAGACCAAAGAGCAAAAACATCCACTCACATTTCAATCTCAGGACCGGGCGCCTAAACGGAAGAAGTCTACGTATTATCTTAGTGTTATGTGAATAAGGGTGATCGCCCACCTGAAGGCTTATTGCCCAATCGCCGCGTTCCTAACTTATCCATGAAAATGTTAAGGGTCCAGAGAAGTTAACGCGCAACTACGATTATAGGCTACTGTAAAAATGTACTCGGACATTGCAGTCTGTTAGACAGACGTTAACACGCAGACTGGCGTGGAGCGGTGCGGTGGTGTGCGTGCGCCGCTATGCAGTAGTCATTCATAGCGAAATATACATAACATGTCGTCACGCCCGTCACCGAAGGGGCTGGCAGGTGTACAACACCCACACTTCGCCAAACTTTGGATGTTCAGTCCCAAATGTGACCGGGGGCGAGCCTATCGCCATACACTGGGCTTCAGTTACAGTTACAGCGAAATATACCTAGAAATAAATTGGCAAGGATTATCTAATTGCATTTGTATTCAAATGTTTATATTTCGCGTGCATTTTATTTTTACTTTGCTGTTGAATGATTATTAATTTACAGATTAGTAATGCGTTTTCTAAGGTCTAAATCTCAAGATATCCTACCTCCATCATAATATTATACCCGATTGTGCGTGGGTCACCCGCGGTCACGCTTGTCGGCAACTCGGTTAGTCGGTCACAGAATATGCAAGGTAATTTTTCATTAGTACCATTGCTAGGCTATCTAGCGCTGAGCTTGTAGGTGGACAGACACCCTAAAGCGTTAATTTCTTTTTTTGCCTAACTTGAATATCGGCTTACGAAGTAGGAATTAAGGCTAACATCTCAACTACATGTTGAGATCTGTTCTATACGATTCACTATGCTTATATTTCACTACATTACACGTCTATACTAATTTAAAATCTATTTGTGAAGATACTATTACAAAACTATAGCCGTCTCTTATTAATTCCAAAGCAAACGAAAGAAATAGGTATAGTTTTGTTGGGACGTTGGGGCAATACTCGACATATGATTAGTTAAGATTCAACATTGTGTCGATTTTGGTATCATTTTTTTTAACGAACTAAAGTCTGTCTTGCTGTTGGACCATTTTTATCTGACAATAAAAAATATTTAGGTTGCGGTTCAACTGTCAGATTACTTTAGTTAAGAAAATGACAACCAAAATAGACTACAATAATACTTTAAAAAAATTAGTTTAAAACTATTTTTACTAGAATCTGTATAGCTATCGATAATTTACCAAATTTCATTAGAAAACAAACCTATTTTAAACCAAAATTCCGAAAAACATTCCTAATTACCATTCTAATTATTTAATACAGTTCCTAAGTATTTAATACACTTCCGTACTAGATAATACACACAGCAAAGAGATGATAAATTACATTATAGCGTTTACCATAAAGAAAAATATAACGCAGAAAAAGATACATTTTTGGCATGTATTCTAAATTTTTATTCAATTTAGAACAATATTCTTTCTAATAATTTATAAAAACATTGAATACATTATTATAGCAAATTGTAGATGGTAATTTAAATATTGGTGTCGATTCTTTTGTACTGTTTGTTTTTCAAACTAAACTAAATTTAGAAGCTGTCAAAATATTCCCATCCTTTTCGCATGTACTCGTATGGATAGAAACGCAGATATCGTTCTAATTTTAGTCTAGTCAGATTAGTTTTATTTCTACTGTAATAGCAATACAATTTCTATTTTAATTTGAGATAATTCTCACGCAATCCTTTACACTCAATCTAGTTCTTATCACGATACATATCGAAAAATAATTATTTAGCTATCTCAATCCACTCATAATTACTATGATTTCGAAATATTATAACGCAATTACAGAGTTATTTGGAGATATCAAAATTATATCCGCCTTGCTGTATCCAATGACATGAATGAGGAATCGACAAATCATGGGATTATCCCCTTCAGGCCATAGGTCTCCTAAGAAGTGCTTATCCAGTCTTTCCATCAAAAAATAAGCGCTGCGAGGATGTGTAGC